>VWZV01004333.1:2374550-2417666 GCA_013397155.1 Irena cyanogastra
TTTTTTTTAAAAAAAAAAATTTTTTTTTTTTTTTTTTTTTTTTTTTTTTTTGTACGTTCTTGGAATAATGAAGTCCAGATTTCCTTCATGTTGGAAAGATTTGATCCCAGCTCTGCTTGCTGTGGCTTTGCTGGGGGCTGGGAGGAGAGGTGGGGAGGCAAGGGCTGGGAGTGGGACCCCTTTGGGTGCCAGGGCAGGGGAAGCCAGCCCAGTGGGGGGCTGGGGATGCTGCAGCTGAGGGGGGGTGTGAGGAGGGATGGAGGGATGCTCCTCACCTGGCCGAGGCTCGCCAGCTGGGGTGGAAGAGGGTGCCGCAGCGGCTCTCGCCACGCTTGCCTCGCCCTGCGTGCTCACCAAGGAGGTGAGGCTGTGGCCCCCCATTTGTGCCCCCCGCCCCCCAGTCTGCGGAGCGGAGTTCAGCCTCCCGGGGCTGGCTTCCAGTCCTCCCCAGAGGATGCTGCGTGCCAGCGGGTGATGGAGAGCGGGATGTGGGGCTTGTGCCCCTCAGGGGGGCGGTGGGTGCAGTGAACTGACATCCCTCCCACGTGTGCCCTCCTCGGCAGGCTCGGCTCCCCCAGGCTGCCCTCGATCTCGGCGCCCAGGCGCGTGCCCACCATGCCCGTGGTCGGTGTCCTCCTCTGGGCCACCCTGCTGACTCTGGGCTGGCGGGCTGCCCATCCCAAAGACCACGGCTTCGCTACCCCCAGGGTTCAGCTCTCCTTCAAAGGTAAGAGTCTGGTTGTTGGAGTGGGGGGCAGGGTGGGCACCCCAGTAGAGAACCCTCCTTCTCCTCCTCGTTCAGGGGGTGTCAGCAATCTGCACCCTCAGAAATCTCCACAAGGATCCCTATTCAGGTGTGGCTGAGCTCCGGATTTGCACCGGCACACTCAGTCTTGAGGGGCTGGTAGCCTGCCTATCCCCCCAGCCCGCTTCCTGTCGTGGGTGGTGGCTCCCTCCATCTGGCAAAGCTGGGTGCTGAGGTGCGGGAAGCCCCCCCGGCAGCACCCCGATTCCAGACAGCAGCTTGACGCCGCCCCGACCCCCCCAGCTGGTATTAACGCCTGGGAGCTGGCAGGGAGCCGGGAGAGGCAGGAGGGGAGGGTGCTGGGTGGGGGGAAGGGGCTTAACCCTTTCATACTGGGGCTGCTTAGCCCACCCAGCCACTCTAGGAGCTGTGGGGGGACCCCTGGGTCAGCTTTGGGGTGCACATTGGTGGAGCGGTTTGTCTTGAGCTCCTGTTTTGAGGTTGCTGAGCAAGGCAGGCTGAGGCTGATGAGGCAGGTCCCAGGGCTGCAAACCTTGAGAAGCGGAACGGAAATTGTTTCTGCTGGGGGCTTGCCTGCTTGGATGTGTGTCAGGAGGTGACAGACACGAGGAGTCTCATGTCTGCTTCCCCTTGGGGTCTGTGGGAGAGCTGGGGCTGTGCTGCCTGTGCCTCTCCTTTGCTGTCCCACTGTGCCTTTGCCCTCTGGTCACCTGCTGAACCTGCGAGCCCAAGGACGTGGTGGCAGAACTGATGGTGAGCACAGCGGAGGCAGGCAGGAGGGGCCGGGGGGCTGACAGCAAACGCGGTGAAGCAGCAATAGCCATGGGTGTTACAGGCTGGTCTTGACAGAAAAAATGGCTGGTATGAAGAGTCTGGGGACAAGCCCAGGCTGGAAAGCAGTGAGCAAGTTCCTCCCCAGAGGCAGGCGCCACTTTCCTCTCCAAACAGTGTTTTTGGAAGGTTTTGGGGGCTGCTGGGGCACTTTAGCTGCTTTACAGATGCTTCCCCCCCTTGGCTTAAAACACCTCTTCCTCACAGCTGTGGGGAGGGCAGGCTCCAGCAAAGTCCCAGCTGGACCTGCTGCCCATTGCCACGGTGTGCTCCAGGAGTGAGATTAATTCTGGATAGGCATGGTTAAGTTTGCTGTGCCACAAGTTAGGGGCTGGTTTGGGGATGGGTTTTTTTGGCCCCAGCTGGCTGGAGCAATGGTTCCTGGCTGTGCTGAGGCTCTCCAGTCCTTCTCCCTCCTGCCTGAGGTGGTCTGGCAGGGCTGTCCCTGCCCTTGCTGCCTAGAGGGGGGATTTGTGGTGGGAGAAGGGCTGATTTACACTGGCACATGGAGAAGAAATGCCAGCAGTGTGCTGGATCCAGGCATACTGGGGTTGGAAAGGGGTGCCACTCACTTCTTTCCTGCCTATATTCTGACAAGGGTGGCAGGGGTGGAGAATTTTCCCAGGGTCTCCCTCGAGGGCCAGCTGGGAGCCACGCACCAAACTGCTGGTGAGCAGCTTCCTGACTTGATCATCTGGGTGCAGCCTCCCTGAGCCAGAGAACCATGGGATACGGGGTGACAGTGGCGCTTTGTGGATGGTCCAGCCCTTTCTCGTGCCCGAAGAGGCAGGGATGATACCCAAGTGCCCAGCCCCAAATCTCCCAGTGCAGCTGCAGACAGTGGGCTTGGCTGTGATGGGTCTGGGCTGGGGGACATTGGTGTGATGAGTTTGGCTGGGCTCTGCTGCCAGGGATGGCTGTGGTGCCACAGGGGACCAGGTGGCCGTTTGTGCAGTCACAGCTGCTGGGGCTGGACTGCAGGTCTCTAGCACAGCATCCCTTTAGCTAAAGCATCACAGGGGGGCGTGATCCCAACACGGGGCTGGGATCGAGGTGGCCTCGTGGCCCGGGGCCTGGGGAAGAAGCCGCCATGTCCCCAAGTGTGTCCCCGGCGCCGTGCCTGGGCGGCCGCGCTGCCTGGAGCCCTGCCAGCTGTGGGAGCGTCTCTGGGTTTGTTTGCCTTTGCTCGTTATCGCGCGCCAGAGGTTTGTCGCAGCTCCCCGGGGCCTGCGTCATCCTCCACGGAGCCCCGGCGTCTCTGAGTGCGTGAAAAAATACATCTATAAAATACTGGAGTGATAGGAAGGGGGTGGGAACTGAGCTCCTGTGCCCTGGTGCAGGGTGATGGGCCGGGCAGGGTCAGTCCTCCCCCCGTCCCGTCACCCCTGTGGTCTCTTTACGTCTGTCCTCCTCTCAAGGCTTTCCTGTCCGTGTGTCGGCAGGAGGAAGGTGACCAGCACGGAAAGAACAGTGCTGGGAGCGGCTCCGGCACAGCTCCCTTTTGCCAACAGCTCTTCCCAGATCTCAGCCCAGTGCTGGCCAGAAATAGGGTGGATATTTTTAATCATCTCCGTGCTAACAATTCACTCACTCCCCACACTGCTGTACACATCCTGCGGCCCCCTCTGCTCTGGGCCTTCCTCCGGGCCGGGGGCTCGGGCACCAGAGGGGCTGGCCCATTCCCCACGAGGATGCAGGAGGTAATGATGATGATGATGGTGATTCATCCCTCCGTGTCCTGCTCCCTGTCCAGCGTGGGAAAAGCGTGCGGGAAGGAAGGGTGGGCTCTCGCCCCGCACCACGGCGGGAAGCCCTCGAGGTCAGGGCTCTCCGTGGGGTTTCCAAACGGGAGCCGCTCCCCGCAGCGAGGGGAACAGCCCTGCCGGCACCACTCGGAAAAGCTGTGGCTGAGGTCCAGCCGGGGGCAGCCCTGGCAGGGAGGGGTGGGGTGAGAGGCAGGGCAGTTCATGCGGCGGGAAAAAAAATTACTTTAAAAATAATTAATTGAGCATGGAGTCTCCTCTGGGCTCTGCTGCCAGCCCCCTGCGTGGCCTCACTCCTGCCTGCCTCGTGCCTCAGTTTCCCCTCCCACCCCACTGGCATCTCTGCCGGTGGCCAGGAGATACCAGCACGCTTGATCCGGGCCAGGAGGTGGCAGATGGCTGGAGAGGAGCCCGGACAGGGGACCATGTCCTGGGGGCCACCCAGGCGCCCTCCTAAGCTGCCGCAGCTGTGGGCACTGCTTGGTGACAGCAGGATGGGATAAACAGGGGGGTGTGAGCAGGGCCAAGGGCTTAGGGACAGCCAGTGCTGGGAATGTGCTGGGAACACTGGCACTGTTGGTCCCCACCCTGGCGTGAGCGCCCCATGCTGCTCCTCAGACCCCGTAAAGGTCAGGGGGATGGCACAGTCCCCTTTCCCGTGCCCTAAGGGGCGGAGACACGGGGCTGAACCCTGTGACCCCTAAGAGGATTTCCTTGGCTGGGACAGTGGGGGGCTGCGGCAGAGCCCCTCCACCCGCTGAGACCGGCTGCTGCTGGGGCTGAGCTCCCTGGCTCCGGCTGCGAAGCTCCATAAGCTCCTTAAACCCTCCCCCTCCAAAAAACCCTGTGCAATTTCAGCCCCACCAAGCCTATATCTAATAAGCTAGTTATCCCTCAAATTAACAATGCTCCTTATGGAACAGCATGGCCCTTCGGGGCTCCTGGCATGGGTGTTCTCCCCGCTCCAGTGCCGCTTGGGCACAGAGCAAAGGGCCTGGAGCAGCCACAGTTTCCACCCGGCACCGTGCCCTCCCCTCAGGGGCCGTGGAAAGAAATAATGTCCAAACATTAAACAAAAAAGCCCAAAGAACAGTGAGCTGGGGCACCTCAGCTCAGCACTTTGCTTTTGGGGTGATTAAAGTATTTTTTTCTGAAGCCAGGCTCTTTCCTCGAGGGGATTTCGTGCTGCTGAAGCATCCCCCGACCCAGCCAAGAGCCTGGTCTCCACCGTGATGCTTGGTGGGGACGGGGTCCCCCTCACAGCGCTGCTCGTTGGGGCACATTCACACACCAGCGCTTGGGGCAGGCTGGCCCGGGGATGAATCAGCGGTTTCCGCTGAAAAAATGTGGGTTTTCTTTTTTTTTTTTTAATTGTTTTTTGGCTTGCGCCCAACCGGCCGGGCTGCGATGGCTGCGGGGAGCACCCGGCCGGCACCTCTTTCATCCCGAGGGATTTGAGCCGAGGGATGGGGCGGCTGCAGCACCTGTCCTCTGCCGCGGGTGCCGGCACGGGGCGATGCTCCAGGGGGGCTGGAGATCATCGGGGGAAGGCAGCAAGCGGGAACAGGAGTTATTTCATCTCCCAAGCTCCTGCAAGGCAGCTTCGGTTTCCTCCCACCTGTGAATCGGTTAAATGGGAAAAAAGCTTGGCTGGGGGCCACGGAAACTCTCTTATTACNCCGTGTAATTTACATGCTAATTATGTTGAATGCGCTACAAGCCCATAATTAGAATCTAATTAGGTGAGAGCGCCTGTAATTGGTTTTGGGGAATGCAGTGATGGTGCACCTGGGGAGGTGACCCGCTCGGGTCGTAATGGCATTAACTCTTCACGCTGGTGCCCTGGTGATGTTTGGGGGAGTCGGGAGGATTTGGGGGACTGGGGTGGAGCGAGGAGTCCCTTGGGGTGCGCGGTTTATCGAGAACTCTCAAAATCCCCCTTTTGCTTTGGAGATCAGCACTGGTCTCCGTGCCAGTGGAGAATAGGGACCACTCACCCCTGCCCGATGGGGGCCAGTGGGACAGCCAGCAATGGTGGACAGCTGCCGGAGCTGGGAATGCAGCCCGAAATTGGCATTGCAGGCGGAATTTGGCTTTGCAGAGCATGCAGTCGGGCGGTGGTGCCGCGGGCAAAGCAGAGCATCGCGCCTTGTTGCCAGCCCTCGGGCTCCTGGCCGCCGGCATCACTCGAGGGCGCAGGGTAATTAGAGCTCAACGCCCAGGGGCACAGAGCGATTGCGGGCAGGCGAGTCCCGGGGCCTCGGTGGGGGCGCCGCGGAATGTTGTGAGGGGACGGTCCCCAGGGAGGCCACCCTGGCTGTGATGCCGAGCGGCTCCTGGCTGCGGTGCTCGGCAATTAAAATAGGATTAGGCTCCCGGCCAGCCGGGGAAGCTCTGCTGGTGCCGGGATTGGCAATGGCGAAGCAGGAGGGANAAAAATGTGGGTTTTCTTTTTTTTTTTTTAATTGTTTTTTGGCTTGCGCCCAACCGGCCGGGCTGCGATGGCTGCGGGGAGCACCCGGCCGGCACCTCTTTCATCCCGAGGGATTTGAGCCGAGGGATGGGGCGGCTGCAGCACCTGTCCTCTGCCGCGGGTGCCGGCACGGGGCGATGCTCCAGGGGGGCTGGAGATCATCGGGGGAAGGCAGCAAGCGGGAACAGGAGTTATTTCATCTCCCAAGCTCCTGCAAGGCAGCTTCGGTTTCCTCCCACCTGTGAATCGGTTAAATGGGAAAAAAGCTTGGCTGGGGGCCACGGAAACTCTCTTATTACATGTAATTAGCTTAATTACATCATAAATAACCCATCAAGGGGTAGCGGAGTGACGCTCAAACAAATAAGCAATTCTGCTTTCATCGGACGACCCACCCAGCTCTTTGATCAGCCCAAATAACAACAAATGCTTTAACCACGAGAGGGGACACATCCAGCCCCCTATCCCTCTCCTGGCATTGCTCCCCATCCTGCCCCTCTGACGCGTACCCAAAAAGCTCCATCTCAAATTCCAAGTAGGGAAAAAAATTAGTAGGGAACATAATCAAAATTTGGGGCACGCTTCTAAATTTGTGGGATAAAACGCTGCAGGATGGAGATGGGATTTATCCCTGCTGTGCCAGGCTCCCTTGGGATCAGTGCTGGGCTTCTCCATCGGCATTTAAAGTGAATTCATTCTTCCCCATGCAAAGAAAGGGCTCCCGAAAGGCGCTGGCTCCGCCAGCCGGGGGGNGACAGCCAGCAATGGTGGACAGCTGCCGGAGCTGGGAATGCAGCCCGAAATTGGCATTGCAGGCGGAATTTGGCTTTGCAGAGCATGCAGTCGGGCGGTGGTGCCGCGGGCAAAGCAGAGCATCGCGCCTTGTTGCCAGCCCTCGGGCTCCTGGCCGCCGGCATCACTCGAGGGCGCAGGGTAATTAGAGCTCAACGCCCAGGGGCACAGAGCGATTGCGGGCAGGCGAGTCCCGGGGCCTCGGTGGGGGCGCCGCGGAATGTTGTGAGGGGACGGTCCCCAGGGAGGCCACCCTGGCTGTGATGCCGAGCGGCTCCTGGCTGCGGTGCTCGGCAATTAAAATAGGATTAGGCTCCCGGCCAGCCGGGGAAGCTCTGCTGGTGCCGGGATTGGCAATGGCGAAGCAGGAGGGAGTATGCTCGTTGGGGTGCATCGGCTAGTGAGCGGCTTCTCCAGCCCGGCCGGGGCCACTGCCCCACTCCATGCCCAGGGACGCCCCATAGCTGCTGGGGGCAGGCTTGGGGGCACAGTGACACTTGGGGATGAGGCAGTGCGGTGGAGGTTTGGGAGGTCAGAGGTTGTGGCAGGGTCTTGCCCGCCCCACCATTGTCTTTGGAGAGGGCGTTACGGGGCAGCGGGTCCGTCACCGCCCTGCTTTGGGAGTGCCCCCTCTGATCGCTGGGCCGTGGGGGGTTGAATGGAGCCCCCGGTGGGGGGCCAAGGCCCTTTGTGCTACTGGCCCTGTCCCCTGCCAAGCTCTGGAGAAGCCCATCCTAATGGATGTGGGATATTTGGGGCTGTCGCTGACACGGAACCCTCCACCACCAAGTGTCCTGGCGCTACAGGATCCCGGAGCTGTTGGTGCTGGTGTCCCCATGCTTGGCAGGGGTGACAGATGAGGGACTGTCCTGGAATAGGGGCTCTTGTCCAGTTTAATGCCCATCCCTGTCTCTGCCTGCTCCAGATGTCTCTGTCCTGAGTGGGAAACCTGGGTGTGCAGTTCCATCATTGGCAGCTGGGGATGAGCTCTTCTGCTCTGCCCGTGTCACTCACTTCCAGAGCCATCCTGCCCTTCCCTGGCTCCCAAGCTCTGGTCCCACCAACACCAGCATGGCACTGAGGGAGGCACCAGCACACACACAGAGTGTGGGGCACACACCTGTACACACACAGTGTATGGGCCGCTCCAGGTGGGGCAGTTCCAGGACAGAGGACAGGCAGGGATGAGACCCAGTGTGCCATGGCACAGTCAGGGACTGCTACAGGACAGGCTGGGGACGCCATGGGTGGCATGCGAGCCAGCGCCAGCAACAGGGAGCATCTGGAGCCCAGATGGGCCGGCAGGAGGAGGAGTCTGCCGTGGGTGGGTGAGTGGCTGAGCAGCTCCCTGGCCCCCCAACCCTGGCACTGTTCCACTGCACCTCTGCCATGGCCCCCCTGCCTACAGCCCAGATTCCAGCCTCTGCTGATGCCCTCCGTGCTCATCCTGTCCTTCCAGCCCTGGCAGACAGGCAGCCCCCGAGGCGGGGAGGTTCATGTCACATCCTGTGACGCCGTTTCCCAGCCGGCTCCGAGGAGTTCCCACACTGTGTGTGTGCACTGGCCTCACTGCCACGGCTGAGCGGGTCCAGTGTCTGCGCAGGTGCCCCGCTGCGGGATCAGGGACCATCGGCTGCTGCCAGCCATGGGACAGAGGGGGTGCCCTGGATGGGAAGGGACCCTGGGGGCACCCGTGGGATATTCCAGTCCCTTGTGCAGCTGGGAGGTGGGGGGTCGGGGGATCTGCAGGCACTTGGCCTTGTGCTGGGAATGGAAGCTGGCTGCTGGAGCCCTCCCTGGCGCTGCGTGGAAGCCATTGTGA
Organism: Irena cyanogastra; assembly: GCA_013397155.1. Lineage (NCBI taxonomy): Eukaryota > Metazoa > Chordata > Aves > Passeriformes > Irenidae > Irena > Irena cyanogastra. The sequence goes on from VWZV01004333.1 coordinate 2,382,998, forward strand.
TGCATCCTGATGCCGACCTGCAGGACCCTGCTCTGCTCCTCCTCAGGAAGGAGGGTCCCCAGAGCTGCTCCTGGTGCCTGCACAGGGCACCCCGCTGTGTGCAGGGACACACTCCACAGGGTGAGGGTGCTCATTGATCAGTGTATCATGGATGTGGCATCCAAAGAGGATGAGAACGCCAAAGAATATGGCATCTGGGGCAGATGGCATCCCATGAGGGTGACATCCAATGGCTGAGGATGGCATCTGATTGTTGTTTGTTGCATCCAAAGAGGGTGGCACCTTTTAAAAGAGTGGCATCTCCAAAGGGGTTGGCTTCAAAGGCTGATGGCATCACGTGGAGGTGGCATCCAATGGCAGTTGATGGCATCCTAAGAGAGCAGCACCTCCAAAAGGAAGCATATGGGGAAGATGACGTCCCATCGGGATGGCATCTGATGGCTTGGAGTGGTATCCAAAGGGTGGCATCCAGGGCAGATGTCATCCCTTGGAGGTGACATCTGATATTTGGGGGTGGTATCCAAAGGGGGTAACACCTCCAAGGGGAGTGGCACCTCCAAAGAGGTGGCCTCCAGGGCAGATTGTATCCTTTGGGGCAGGGTGCTCTGTCTTACTCCTGCCCTGGCCCCTGCCGTGTGGTTCTTGGCACTGGCCCACATCATCTGCAGCACTTCTGCCTTCCATCTGGCTGCCTCGTTGCACTTGTGAATATTCATGACCCTCATTATCCTCTTTCACTCCTTGCTCCCACACTTAGACTAAAAATAACTTTCCAAGGGGGGATGGGGTGTGCGGGGNAGGCTCATCACCTCCCCTGAAGCTGGTTCCTTGGGATCCCAGCTCTCCCATCCTAGAAGCCAGAGGCTTGACTGGAGCATGGGGTCACAGTACAGGAGGGATGCTGGAAATTCTGAGAGCTGTGATCTCTGGGCTGAGGTGGCAGAGAGCCCCAGCCTCCTGCCCCATCTCAGTGGCAACCTCCACTCCCTGCTGTGGGGTGCTGGATTTCCTGAGCCCAGGTTCTGATGATTTCTCTTCTGGCCACTCTTGGTTTTCCCAACTGGCCATGAGCATCTCTGTTATTGTCCCTTGTCCTGCATAGAGGTGGCAGTATCATGGTGCTCATGGAGTGGAAAGTGGGCACCTCTTCTGATGGGGTGTCCTCCAGCTGGGCCCAGGCTTGGACTCAGGGATGACACTGGCAAAAATGGGGTTCCCTGGGGTACTGACACCTTCCCCTTTCTCCCTGTAGAGCTGAAGGCGACGGGCACAGCACACTTCTTCAACTTCCTCCTCAACTCCAGTGACTACCGCATCCTGCTGAAGGATGAGGACCACGACCGCATGTACGTGGGCAGCAAGGACTACATCCTCTCGCTGGACCTCCACGACATCAACCGCGAGCCCCTCATCGTAAGCTGCCAGCGCAGGGCGGGGGGAGCCGGTGGAAGGGGGTAATTGGGCACTTCAGGGGCCTTTTGGATGCCAGGGCAAGAGCTCGATGGGCATAACTGGTGCTGGCGGGGCCAGGTGGGAGTCCTGGTCTCCCTTGGTGTTTCCACAGATCCATTGGCCCGCGTCCCAGCAGAGGATCGAGGAGTGCATCCTATCAGGCAAGAACAGTAATGTGAGTAACCACCATGAACCCCCTTCTGGTAGTGGAGTGGGATTCATGTCCCTGTATCCTACTCTGGAAAATCCATCCCCTAGCATGTACAGCTATGTGGAGATGGGGTGGCACTCCAAGGTGTGGCAGTGTCCTGTCACACATTCTGTTTCAGCCAGGCAGGTCCTGGAGAGCTTTCTGGGCAAGTAGGAGGCCAAGCTCCCCATGCTGCTTCCTCCTACCAGCCAGGGCTGAGCCCTCCAGCTTGCCGGCTCATGGCCTGTGCCAACCCCTGATCCATGCTGTCCCCTGCCACATGCTGTCCAATGACCTGTTTCATCCCATGCCCTCACCAACATGGCCCCACCTCAATTGTAGCCCCCATGCTTGGGTTGAGATGTTCTCCTCTCCTTCCCAGGGGGAGTGCGGCAACTTCATCCGCCTGATCCAGCCCTGGAACCGGACACACCTCTACGTGTGTGGCACCGGCGCCTACAACCCCATCTGTGCCTTCGTCAACCGCGGGCGCAAAGCCCAGGTGAGGGGCGGGAGGGATGGCGGTGCTGAGCTGGCGTCTGGCACGGTGGTGCTGGCACAGCCACCAGGGAACTGCGTTGGGGCGGGTGCTTGGCTCAGCTCTGCTGACTGGTGGGGGAGCTTGGGGGCTGAAGGCTGTGGGCAAGGGCAGGCTGGGGGTGACCATGGCTAACAGTGCTGTGCTGCTGAGTGGGGCCAAGCCATCTCCACAGACCCAGGACTCCTCTTCATGCTGGAACTTGGCTGTACTCTGATGGCAGCTTCAACGTGCCCTCCCACCTGCTGGCTGCAGCCACTGCTGGATCTCCACTGGGACGAGGGACATGTCAACCCAGCTTCCCACTTGGTGACAGGCTGCTGAGCCCCTCACCATAGATTCCAAGGATGCCAGCACCGGTGCTGCACAGGGAGAGCCGTGCAGGGATTGTGCCAGCGCGTGTGACCGTGTCAGGAACGTCTCCGGATGGATGTCACCCAGCACCAAGGACCACAACGTGCAGTGAGAGGGTGGCATCAAAGCTGCATGCCGCCAGGCGGGATGTGTGGCAGACAGAGGAGCATTTTCAGGACAGTCTTGGGAGGGAGCCAGTCTCTGCAAGTAGCAGCATGAGTGTCCCAGGGGTCCCAAGCCCTGTGAGGTGTCTGTCCCCTCCGTGCTGGAGTGACAGGTCCCAGGCTGTGTCTTCTCCTGAGGCTGGAGAGGGAGTCACCAGCCCAAACTGAGGGAGGATCACGGCGCTGGATATGAAGAACGAGCATCTGCCTCAGAGCCCCCAAGCCTGGCATGGCCACTGAGAGAGGTGGATGCTGCTCAGACCATTCCAAACTGGGATTGGATTGGGACTGAACTGGGCAGTGGCAGCCTATGAGGAGGACCTAGGGTGCTAGTGCAGTCGAGGACAGCACTAGTTGTCCAGCAGTCAGTAGCAGTGTGGAAGTGTTCCAGTGACCCCATAGTGCTAATATCTTTGGTGCTGAGGCATTGCTCATCAACGCAGGAGGAAGAAGGTGGCAGGTGCCATTTTTGAGCCCCCAGGTGTGAGCCCAGCCTGGCTGGCTGTGGGCAACCGTCTGTCCACTCTTTCCTACCCCATGCTAGGGCACCTCAGTTCTGTAGGAGAACAGGATCCATCCTGGAGAAGCTCCTGCTGGAGGCCAGCCCAGCCTAGAGCATGAAGGAACACACGGGGACAGCAGTGCTGCTGCTCAGTGGGCATCCATCACCCCAGCTCTTGGGGTCCCCTGCTCACCCCTGCCCTGGGGGGTCCTTCCCCTGCCGGCGCTAACTCTCTGCCCTGCTCCTTTTCCCCAGGGGTTCCCGCCGAGCCAGCCGGGAGGCCGGGAAAGCAGATCCACCGACAGCCCCCTCAGCCCGAGACCAGCACAGAGCAAGGTGGGAACCGGTCTGGGAGCCCGCCGCAGCCGTGCCCGCCTGTCCGCAGGGCCACGCAGAGCCGCGGGCTCCTTCCTCCCACTGGCATGCTTCCGAGCCCTGGGCCGGGGCCATCCCCTTCCCTCCCAGCACAGCGTCTCCCGGCCACCGGCCTGGCGTCGGCTTTCCTTCTCTCACTAACTCCTTCCTCCCAGCCCATGTAGGATCCCCCCGGTGGGGGACACTGTCAGGGATGGTGGCTCTGCACCCACCGCTGGCTTTGCCTGACTCCAGGCTTGCTGTGTCCCTTGGAAGTGGGACCACTTGTCGGCAGAACCACAGGGCTTGGAATGATGCAGGGGAGGATGCCCAAGTGATGTGCAGAAGGTGTTTGGGTAGGGCCTGCAGAAACATTACTGAGCAGCTGCTTCACCTTGACCCAAGAGGGGTTATGTCATCCTGGCGGTCAAGTGCACTCAGGGAGGTGACAGCATCCCCGGCCTCTGGGAACACCCCAGTGTCCAGCCCACCCTGACAGTGTCACCCCCAAGCCTCTCCCCTCCGGACTAACATGGGTCAGTGCATGGGCTGGGGAGCATGGGGGACTTGGACACCCTGGTGCAGCCTGGGGCTCCCCCAGCTCCTCGGGTGGTCGGGGGCAAAGGGTGATGCTTGACAGTGAGCGTCTTCCCGACTGTGGGCAGCTCCTGCTGCCAATTCCCCGGTGCCAGCTGGGAAAACACCGTTGCCGTTTTAGCCCCCTCAGGTCACCTGTGCTGGGGAGAGGGTGTGTGTCCTAGCAGGAGCTCCCTGGGGGTTGCCAGCACGTGCTTCCTGGCAGCTCTGGTGCATTTCGAGGTGTGTTAGCTGATCAGCAGTGCCAGCACCACAGTGTTCCTGTATTGCCTGACCAGGAGGGTGAGATGATGCAGCCAGTGCCAGGGCTGTGCTGGAGAGAGAGGTTGTCCATGTGAGGCTTTTGCCCACTTCAGGAGCGGGGCCAGCGTTGGGCAGAGGCATTTGTGATGGTGGTGGTGGCACAGACTGCACAGTGCAGTGATGCAGATGGTGAAACATGGCTGTGCCCATCTCTGGGCCTGGGTGCCCCAGGAGGAGCTAGTGGGAGCAAACCCTCTAGTGGGAGATGCCCACAGTGAGATCCAAGCCCCTCACCCCTTCTTGTTCTTCCCAGAGCCTGGGCTCCACCAGGACCCTGCTGTCCTCTCAATGGAGGGTGGCTATCACCATGTCTGTCACCCATGTGCCAAAGCCAGGGCACAGGGGGCATCTGCCCGATTGGTTGCTTAAGGTTCCCCCTATACCCAGGCTCCCCATGGCTGCTCTGTGCTGCTGCTGCTTTGTCTCAGCTGAAGGTGGTCCCTATGCCAGGGTGAGGAGTGACCTGGCTGGGCCAGTCTGTCCCTGTATGCCCCCAGCCAGCACTGGCAGAGGATTTTGGATGTGCCTCCAGAGGCAGTGTGGGTCTCGCTCCTGGCTGGGAATGTGTGATGGTGCCAGGGATGGCCACAGGGAAGGCAGAAGTGACAGCAGGGAGGCATGCCACGGAGCAGACACAGCATCTCACCGTGTGAAGAAAAGCCCTGGAAAATGGCCCCTGGTGAGAGAAGTACAGTGGGTCCAGCAGCCGAGCTGTGCTGCAGGCCAGACCCTGCCTGCTGGAGCTGCTGGAACTGCGTGACCTTGCTGGGCGAGCGGCAACGTGCAGCGCAGCCAGCTGGAGTGAAGAGGCAGTCGGAGGGGGATTTTTTCCCAGATGGATGCCCCACTTCAGTCTGATGGCTCAGCCAAGTCTCCAAGTGGTGGAGGACATGGAGAAGCGCCCAGCATCTTTGGAGGAGTCACTCACAGGAGCTTCAGCTTCTCAGGAGACCTGCAGACCGCTTCCACATCTGTCCTCGCTGCTGTGCACCATCCTGGAGGAAGCTGCCTCTCCTGGTGGGCTTTGGGAGCTGTCACATGAATGGAGGGGTGAAAGTCTAACCAGCTACTCTATTTGCTTCCTTCTCCAGGATTATATATTCTACCTGGAGCCAGACAAGCTGGAGTCAGGCAAGGGGAAATGTTCCTACGACCCCAAAGTAGACACTGTCTCTGCATTAATAAGTGAGTCCTGTGGCTCCCTGGTGCCAGTGCTTCCTTCTCTGGGCAGAGGGAATATGCAGGCAGGATGGAACAACTGCTCCCACCAGGAGCAGGGTTCCTGTTCTGCCACCCCTGCCTGCTTTAGCTGGCCAGGCACCTGGCCCAGCAGAGGTGGGGATCATGGTTACAGACCAGGGCCAACCTCCAGAGCTCTCTGGGATGGTCACAGGCAGTGGCTCTTGGTTGCCTGGTGGCTACCGGCCAGGTTTGGGGCTGGCAATTGAAGAAGGTGGGTGGATGGGATGAGGTGGAGGTTCCTGGCTGACCTCTGCCCTTTGCAGATGAAGAGCTTTATGCTGGTGTCTACATCGACTTCATGGGCACGGACGCAGCCATCTTCCGCACCATGGGCAAGCAGACAGCCATGAGGACAGACCAGTACAATTCCCGCTGGCTCAACGGTGAGTTCGGCTGTCACTGGCCCCGGTGCCCTGGGGACCTCATGGCCCCAGCCCTAGAGATGAGACCTGTCGTGTGGTACGGCATCCTTCTGCCAGAACAGAGACAGCAGCCAGCATGGGCAGGTGGGTGGGTGGGTGGATGGATGGATGGATGGATGGATGGATTGATGATGGATAGATGAATTGATGATGGATGGATGGTTGGTTGAAAGCTGACGGATGGATGGATGGATGGATGGATGGATGGATGGATGGATGGATGGATGATGGATGAATTGATCATGAATGGATGGATGGATGGATGAGAAGGCACAAGAGCAGGGATAGCTGTGCGGGGCAGTGACAGACATGCCTGGAGCTTTGCTGGGTGGCAGGAGCAGACTGCTGAGAGATGGGGCTGGCTCTGCCGGTGTCAGTGCATGGGTTTCTGCAGCGCTGAGATGTCAACCGTGTCGCCTGCAGTCGGTGACCCCGAACGTTCGTTCTGCCCCCCTCGGAGCACCCCTGCCTGTGGGGCAGCAGCTGAGTAAACAGAGCAGAGCAGATGGGATGATCCTGCCGGGCCGGGGAGCCAGCGGGGTGGTAACCCGAAGAGGGGGAGCTGTCAGCACAGGCTGGGCACCGGCTGATGGATGGCAGGGAGAAGCTTCCTGAGAAGCTGAATGCTGTGTAGTTCCTTCCTGGGGGGAAGACTGGTTCCCACCACCTTGTTCGTAGAGCTGATGGTATCTCTTCATCCTGTGGACCTCAGGAATGCTCCAAGGGACCCCAGAGATGCTTCAAGCCTCTCCTGGTGCACTAGAGATCACAAGAGAAACCCAGTTCCTCAGATGTAGCTCTCACTCTGTGACAGTGCTTTTCTAGGAGTGAGGTGATACTTCAGCAGAGGGGGGCTCAGCATTCTGCTGTGGCATGGAGCAGGAGTGCCACTGAGATGATGGTGCCATGCTGTGCTGTGCTATTCCAGACCCAGCCTTCGTCCGTGCCCAACTCATCCCTGACAGCAGCGAGAGGAATGATGACAAGCTCTACTTCTTCTTCCGAGAGAAGTCAGCTGATGCCCCACTGAGTCCTGGGGTCTATTCTCGCATCGGGCGCATCTGCCTGGTAGGTGTAGAGGAGGACAGGCAGGGAAGCAGGCAAGGAAGTGAGCAGGGGACAGGCAGGACTGAGCATGGGGGTCTCACTGTTGCAGAATGATGACGGGGGCCACTGCTGCCTTGTGAACAAGTGGAGCACCTTCCTGAAGGCCCGGCTCGTCTGCTCTGTGCCGGGACCCGATGGAATTGAAACGCACTTCGACGAGCTCCGTGAGTGTGCCAGGAAAGGGATGGGAGCCTTCTCTACCCTTGCAGGCTTGGGGGGCACCCTGGGCAGAGCTGGGGACACCCCTGCTGCCCCCTGCCTCTTGCTCTTCCATGGGTAACTGCTCTGCCTGTACCCTGGTGTCCCTGCCTACCTTCCCTATGGTGACGCCTCCATCTTTCTGTCCCAAGAGGATGTCTTCATCCAGCAGACTCAGGACACCAAGAACCCTGTTATCTACGCTGTGTTCTCTGCTTCGGGGTGAGTGCTGACCCTCCTGGCACAGTACAGGAGAGGAGGGAGTCTCAGCTGGGTGGGTGTCCTGGCAATGCCGTGACAAAGGGTGGCAGCAGGTCCTTCCCCCCAGGTCGGTCTTCAAAGGCTCTGCTGTGTGTGTCTACTCGATGGCTGACATCCGCATGGTCTTCAATGGCCCTTTTGCCCACAAGGAGGGACCCAACTACCAGTGGATGCCCTACACAGGAAAAATGCCCTACCCCCGTCCAGGCACTGTAAGTACCCCCTGGGCACCACGGATAGGTGAGCCAGTGCCTGCCAGGCAGCCGGTACCCTCAGACCTGTGCTTGGCTTCCAACCCGCCAAGCACTGGTGATGTTTGTGCCACAGTGCCCTGGGGGGACCTTCACCCCATCCATGAAGTCGACCAAGGACTACCCTGACGAAGTGATCAACTTCATGCGCTCACACCCGCTGATGTACCACGCTGTGTACCCCACGCACCGCCAGCCGCTGGTGGTCCGCACCAACGTCAACTACCGCTTCACCACCGTGGCCGTGGACCAGGTGGACGCGGCAGACGGGCGCTATGAGGTGCTTTTCCTGGGCACAGGTACCCACGCCGCGCACCGCGGGGAACGCAGCATGCTCCGCCGCGGCCCCGGAGGGCACGGGCACCACCAGGGCTGGCCACAGCACGGTGCCCTCCACCGCTAGAGCGGGGTGAGGGGCTGAGACTGCCCCCTGAGATCCCTGCCCCTCCTCAAGGCTCCAGACTGTTCCCTCCCTGTCCCGATGCCGTCCCACAGACCCTGCTGTCCTGCCTACTCCTTCCCTTAGCCCAGCTCCTATCCCTGAAGCCAGTGATCCAGCATGATACTTCCCATCCTAGGGATTCTACCATGCAGCCTGGTCTTCCCCCTGTCCTTGTGCCTGTTCCAGGGGCCTCATCATCCAGCCTTATCCTTTCCTGACCCTACCACCCATCCAGTGTGCTTTCTACTGCCCGTGTTAAGCCCGTCATCATCCAGCCTTGTGCCTTTCCTGCCCAGTTGCCCATCCCAGAGGCGCTGACATCCAGCCCTGTCCTTCCCAGACCTCAAGGCCCATCCTGGGGGCACTGTCATCAAGGCCAGTGCTTCCCCTGCTCTTAATGTGCATCCCAGAGCCCCCATGATCCATCCTGGTCCTTCTCTTGCCCTGGTGCATGTCTGCATGCTGCTCTGGGCACTCTGGCACTCTGGTGACACTCTCTAGACACAGGTAGTTACCTGAGTTGGCACACTCCACCCCAGACATAGCTGCCACAGCAGGAGAGAGATGGGGATGGGCCTGGGGGATCCTTCCTTTCCACAGCCCCAGCAGGGACCCCCTTCACAGACAGGGAGAGCATGGGTGCCCAGGGGTAGCACTGAGCATCTGGGCACTATGGTGTCTTGCAGATCGGGGCACCGTGCAGAAGGTCATTGTGCTTCCTCGGGATGACATGGAGACAGAGGAGCTCATGCTGGAGGAGATTGAAGTGTTCAAGGTAAGGGCTGGCATGTCTTCCACTCTCTGCTGAGTGTTCTTGACCCAGTCAACCAACCCCTTGGGACACCAGCCAGCCCCTTGAGTTACCAGTCACTCCCTGGGACAGCAGCCAGCCCCTTGAGATATCAGCCAGTCCCCTGGGACACTAAATACCTCTTGGCCAGCTCTGGAGGGACTCCAGGCTTTGGTCCTCCTGCCTGCTGTCCACTCACATCTGCCCCTGCTTGCTCTGCCTGCTCCAGCTGCCTGTGGGGGGTCTGGGGTGCCCACCCCAGGGTTGTAGCGTCAGTCCAAGCAGTCATCCCTCCATCTTCTTCATTCCTGCTCTCATCCAGGTACCAGCACCCATCAAGACAATGACCATCTCCTCCAAGAGGGTGAGTCATAGCAGGGGTCTGGGTGGGCACATCCCATCCCTGGCCCAGCTGTGGCATTGCCCAGCATCACCACCGCACTGGACCAGGATGTTTGCAGGGGCCCTAGTGTAGTGGGGATGAGGTAGTATCTCACCCTGTCCTCCTTGTTCCCAACAGCAACAGCTGTATGTGTCCTCGGCCGTAGGCGTGACGCACTTGGCCCTGCACCGCTGTGACGTGTACGGGGAAGCCTGTGCTGACTGCTGCCTGGCCCGGGATCCCTACTGTGCCTGGGATGGCAGCGCCTGCACCCGCTACTCCGCCTCCTCCAAGAGGTACGGCGTGGGCCAGGGAGAGGGTCGGGGAGGGACCCCCAGCCACGGGCTCCCCCTCTCACCTCCCACTTGCCCCCAGGCGGAGCCGGCGGCAGGACGTGCGGCATGGCAACCCCATCCGGCAGTGCCGCGGCTACAACTCCAACGGTGAGCGCGGTCTGCGGCAGCTGGGAGGGGAGGCTGGGGGCACAGGGCTGGAGCTGGGGACACGGGGATTCCTTGGCGGGTTGGTGGTTTGGTGGGTGGATGTGTGGGAAGATATGTGGATGAATGGGTGGGTGGGTGGTTGAGTGGGTGGTTGAAGGGAGGAAGGTGAACATTGATGAGTGGATACATTGGGGATGAGAACAAGCACAGATGAATGGGTCAGTTCATGGATGGATGGATGGATACATTGGGAAGTAGGATGAACATGGGTGGATAGATGGATATACTGGGGATGGAAGATGGATGGATGGATATGTTGGGGAGGAGACTGGCTAGAGGGATGGATGGATGGATGAATGGACACCCATCCTTGGAGAAGAGTGGGTGTGGAAGAAGTGCAGTGGGCTGGGGATGACCTGGCTGCCCATGGCCGCCCTGCAGCTAACAAGAACATGGTGGAGGCCGTGCAGTACGGCGTGGAGGGCAGCACAGCCTTCCTGGAGTGCCAGCCCCGCTCGCCCCAGGCCAGCGTCAAGTGGCTGCTGCAGAAGGACAACAGCGACCGGCGGAAAGAGGTAGGGCGGGGCACTGCTCGGGGGCTGCCGGCGGTGCCGGCTGCCAGCCGGCTGAGCCCTGCTCCCTGTTCCCCCAGCTGCGGGTGGAGGGCCGGGTGCTGCGCACGGAGCAGGGCTTGCTGCTGCGCGCCCTCCAGCTCAGCGACAGCGGCCTCTACTCCTGCACCGCCACCGAGAACAACTTCAAGCACACGGTGACCAAGGTGCAGCTCCGTGTCCTCAGCAGCCGCGCCGTCCACACCGTGCTGGTCCAGGCGGAGAGCCCCCCTGGCCTGCCGGGTGCCCCCACTCCCCGCTACCAGGACCTGCTGCAGCTCCTCACCCAGCCTGAAATGGGACTCCTGGACCAGTACTGCCAGGGCTACTGGCGGCACACGGCCGCCAGCCCCCCGCAGCCGCTGGCTGGCCTCAAAGCCAAGGAGCAGCAGGACCAGAAGAAGCCTCGAAACCGCCGGAATCACCAGCCAGAGACCTATGGGCATACATGAAACCATCATCAGGGACTTTGCTAGCACAGTGGTCTATTTTTCCCCCCCTTTTAATATTAAAAATATCTATAAATAAATAAATAAATAAATATATATATACACATCCACGCACACACACACGCAGACACACGCACTCCCCCCTCCCACGGGAGGTGGTATTTATTTGTAGGCTGTACATAGTCACTGGGGTGGTCCTACCCCCACCTCCCAGCCTCAGGGAGGAGCAAGGACCCCCGAGGTGTCTTCCTCCCCTGTGCAGGACCCCCAGATCCTGTTGTGCAGGGACTGTGGGTCACCATAGCCACTCTCCCACACAGGTGGGGCATGGCACCGTGCTGGGGGATGGATGTCCTTGTATGGGAGGGGATGATGCCCTGGAGGGCAGGGGAGTGAGGCAGTGCCAGACAAGGTCTGCCCACAGCAAGCTGGGTATGGTCGTCATAGTTTTGTGCCTCAGTTTCCCCACAGGGTTATGGAGGAGCAAATGCTTTCTGTGGGGAAGCAGTAGACCCCAGGGGCGAGGGTACACAGGTCTATCCCCTCCCTGAGGGCTTGGAAGGGATGAGATGGGACCTCAAGGTAGGACCGAGGTGTTCAGGAGATAGTGGGGGCTTGGCCGCAGGATGTTTTGATGGAGAAGGGAAGGAGCAGGGGCCGTGCTGGTGTAAAACCTTGAGCAGCTGCTGGTGCTTGGTGACAGTGGCAGCCAGAGGTGTTTGGGGCACCCAGCCCATCAGCCACCCTCTTTGGGCACCTCAGTGGGTGTGGAGGGTTGTAAATAGTTGTACATGGGAAACACAGGGGTGACCAGGGCTGAGTGCCCCCTGCTGCAGCTCGGGGCACTCCCAAATAAACGCTGGCTTTGGGACAGACACGGGCGCCTGCGTGTGCTCTGTAGGGGACGGACCCGGCCCCCACCACGTCACGCCCTGAGCCCTGCCAGGGCGCAGAGTGCTGCCCCGGGGGGGTCACTGGTGCTGGGGGGCGGCACAGGGGTATGGGGAGGCGGCAGTAGTGGGTGCTGGGTGTTGGGGCACACTGGGCCGGGCTGCTGGCTGGCGCCACNACCCATCCTTGGAGAAGAGTGGGTGTGGAAGAAGTGCAGTGGGCTGGGGATGACCTGGCTGCCCATGGCCGCCCTGCAGCTAACAAGAACATGGTGGAAGCCGTGCAGTACGGCGTGGAGGGCAGCACAGCCTTCCTGGAGTGCCAGCCCCGCTCGCCCCAGGCCAGCGTCAAGTGGCTGCTGCAGAAGGACAACAGCGACCGGCGGAAAGAGGTAGGGCGGGGCACTGCTCGGGGGCTGCCGGCGGTGCCGGCTGCCAGCCGGCTGAGCCCTGCTCCCTGTTCCCCCAGCTGCGGGTGGAGGGCCGGGTGCTGCGCACGGAGCAGGGCTTGCTGCTGCGCGCCCTCCAGCTCAGCGACAGCGGCCTCTACTCCTGCACCGCCACCGAGAACAACTTCAAGCACACGGTGACCAAGGTGCAGCTCCGTGTCCTCAGCAGCCGCGCCGTCCACACCGTGCTGGTCCAGGCGGAGAGCCCCCCTGGCCTGCCGGGTGCCCCCACTCCCCGCTACCAGGACCTGCTGCAGCTCCTCACCCAGCCTGAAATGGGACTCCTGGACCAGTACTGCCAGGGCTACTGGCGGCACACGGCCGCCAGCCCCCCGCAGCCGCTGGCTGGCCTCAAAGCCAAGGAGCAGCAGGACCAGAAGAAGCCTCGAAACCGCCGGAATCACCAGCCAGAGACCTATGGGCATACATGAAACCATCATCAGGGACTTTGCTAGCACAGTGGTCTATTTTTCCCCCCCTTTTAATATTAAAAATATCTATAAATAAATAAATAAATAAATATATATATACACATCCACGCACACACACACGCAGACACACGCACTCCCCCCTCCCATGGGAGGTGGTATTTATTTGTAGGCTATACATAGTCACTGGGGTGGTCCTACCCCCACCTCCCAGCCTCAGGGAGGAGCAAGGACCCCCGAGGTGTCTTCCTCCCCTGTGCAGGACCCCCAGATCCTGTTGTGCAGGGACTGTGCGTCACCATAGCCACTCTCCCACACAGGTGGGGCATGGCACCGTGCTGGGGGATGGATGTCCTTGTATGGGAGGGGATGATGCCCTGGAGGGCAGGGGAGTGAGGCAGTGCCAGACAAGGTCTGCCCACAGCAAGCTGGGTATGGTCGTCATAGTTTTGTGCCTCAGTTTCCCCACAGGGTTATGGAGGAGCAAATGCTTTCTGTGGGGAAGCAGTAGACCCCAGGGGTGAGGGTACACAGCTCTATCCCCTCCCTGGGGGCTTGGAAGGGATGAGATGGGACCTCAAGGTAGGACCGAGGTGTTCAGGAGATAGTGGGGGCTTGGCCGCAGGATGTTTTGATGGAGAAGGGAAGGAGCAGGGGCCGTGCTGGTGTAAAACCTTGAGCAGCTGCTGGTGCTTGGTGACAGTGGCAGCCAGAGGTGTTTGGGGCACCCAGCCCATCAGCCACCCTCTTTGGGCACCTCAGTGGGTGTGGAGGGTTGTAAATAGTTGTACATGGGAAACACAGGGGTGACCAGGGCTGAGTGCCCCCTGCTGCAGCTCGGGGCACTCCCAAATAAACGCTGGCTTTGGGACAGACACGGGCGCCTGCGTGTGCTCTGTAGGGGACGGACCCGGCCCCCACCACGTCATGCCCTGAGCCCTGCCAGGGCGCAGAGTGCTGCCCCGGGGGGGTCACTGGTGCTGGGGGGCGGCACAGGGGTATGGGGAGGCGGCAGTAGTGGGTGCTGGGTGTTGGGGCACACTGGGCCGGGCTGCTGGCTGGCGCCACCACTGGGTGTTGCTGAAGGCACTGGGAGCCACTCGGAGTCACTCCCGGGGGCATGGGAAAGTACGGGGGACCCTGAGGAAAGTGCTGGAGCACTAGGAAATGGTACTGAGAGCTGGTACTTGGTGGTGCAGGGGGCACGGAGCACTGGTCTGTGCTGGGGGCAATGGTCTGTACTGGGAGCTGCACTGGGCTGTACTGGGAGCTGCACTGGGCTGTACTGGGAGCTGCACTGGGCTGTACTGGGAGCTGCACTTGGCTGTACTGGGAGCTCTGGGCTGTACTGGGAGCTGCACTGGGCTGTACTGGGAGCTCTGGGCTGTACTGGTTGTACTGGGAGCTCTGGGCTGTACTGGGAGCTGCGCTGGGCTGTACTGGGAGCTCTGGGCTGTACTGGGAGCTGCGCTGGGCTGTACTGGGAGCTCTGGGCTGTACTGGGAGCTGCACTGGGCTGTACTGGGAGCTCTGGGCTGTACTGGGAGCTGCGCTGGGCGCTGCTGCCCTCTGGCGGCCGAGCGAGGCGCTGCAGGAGAGCCGCGGTGCGGCAGCGGGAGCGCTGGGGACAAACCGGGGGACACAGGGGCACTGGGCTGGACTGGGGTCACTGGGGCAGTCTCGGCAAGGCCTGGAGTCACCGGAGGTGGGCGGACACTGGGGAGTTACTGCGGTGTTCCTTGGGATACTCGGTTTTGCTGCGGTGGCCACAGTGGCAATGGGGGGCGCTGGGGATGTAAGAGCGGGGCACTGGGAAGACACACTGAGGGACCCAGAGACATTATGGGGGGCTCAGTCCTGTTGGGGTGGTAACACAAAGGTGGCACTGCAGTGTCCCTGGACGTTGGACAGGTTTTTTTGGGTTGTGGGGGGACATGGTCCCCACACAGGAACTGTAATTCCTTGGGAACACGGGGATTTCTTCCGCAGTCACGGGGAAGTGTTGCTGGAGAGAGCTTTGGAAACCCTGTGGAGGATATGGGGCTATCCCTGAGGACATCGTGCAGGTGTTGCTGGAGGGCCTGGGGGCACTGTGGAGGTGATACTGAGCTGGCCTGTGGCACTGGGAGTGTACTGGTGGATGGCTGGGCAGGCACACTAAGTTCACCCGGGGGACGTGAGGACATCAGTGGAGGGTTCTGGAAGGGTCCCTGGGGACACAGGGTATGGTGACTGAGGCTGACATTCTATCACTGTGGGGAGTGCCCGTGGGGACACTGGCATGGCTTACTGGGGTGGGACAGTGGGCACTGGTCCAGAGCAGAGGGTATGACCAGGTGACATGGGGACAATGGGGACATTTTCTCCCGCTCTGACCAAGTCCCAGCAGACACACCATCCCACCCCCCAGTTCCAAACCCCTGGGGTCCACAGCAGAGGTGGAGATGGGCAGGGGTCCCTTTTCCCCCAGGGTGGCCGGGTGCCTGCTCCAGCCCCAGGGCGGAGGCAAAGCTGGGGGCTGGTGGGGCCGGGGCACCCCCCGGCAGAAGCGCTGACACCGGGAACCACGGGATTGCTGAGCTCAGCTCGCTGCAGATTGAAGGGGGTTTATCGGGGGGGCCCAGCTTAAGCCCCGGGTGCTGAGCGCAGCCCCGCGGCAGGCGGCCCCCCGGGACCTTGGCCCCGTCCTTGTCGCACATCGAGCGCACGGCGGTGGCAGTGGCGGCGGCGGGCACCGCGAGCGAGCGCTGGAGGCGGCGGGAGGCTGGAGCTCGCTGCCCATCCTGGTGCTGACCTCCAAGGAGCGGGTGGTGAATCGCAGGGCTGCGGGGCTGAGGATGGGAGCCGGGGCCAGTGCCGAGGAGAAGCATTCCCGAGAGCTGGAGAAGAAGCTCAAGGAAGACGCTGAGAAGGATGCCAGGACCGTCAAGCTGCTGCTGCTGGGTAAGAGGGGGACAACAGCCTGGGGGACATACCCATCCTTTGTGCATCTCGCCCTAACAGCCCACCCAATGCACCCCTGAAACCACCCAGCGCCCCTCAACCCAACCAGCACTCCCCCAACTGTCCCCAAACCCAGCCAGCCAATCCAACATTCCCCTGGCCCTCAGATGGACCCCAAACCCCAGCAGCTCACCCTCACAGTTCCTTCAACATTCTCCTGACTCACCCAGAACCCTTAATACCAAGCAGCCCACCCTAACATCCACCCCTTTCCCAGCAGCCCTAAACCAAACCTACCCATCTCAAGAGCCCACTCAATGTTTCCCTGATGCTTCCAGCACCTTTAAACCAAACCAGCACAACCCAGGAGTGTCCCCAACAGCCTCCCACTCCCAGGCATCCCTAAAACCAACCAAACCCTCCCCAAAAAACCACTCAAAGTTTCCCTGACCCCACTCTAAACCCAACCAGTTCAACCATCCCCAGGCCCCTGCTCCTAAGCAACCTCAAACCCAGTCAGCCCACTCTAGCAGTCCTCTGACATCCACAACACCCCTAACGCCAACCAGTCAAACCTAAAAGCCCACACAATGTTTTCCTCTCTCCCTCAGCACCCCTAAACCCAACCAGCCACCCCAACAGCCCAGTCATTCTCAGGATCCCCTAAACCAGCTCATCCCAACTTGCTCAACACCTCCTACCAGGCACCCCAAACACAAGAGACCGTCTCAACAAGAAGATGAAATCCTGAGGTCCTGAGGTCCTAAGGTCCTAAGATCCACCCTAAGATTCCTTGGCTTCCATATATCCCTCAACCCAACCAGCCCACCTAACATCCCCCCACTCCCAGGTCCCCCAACCCCAGCCAACCCTTCTTAAGAGTTTTCACCAACACTACCTATCACCACCCCAGCCCATCAGCACCCCTGCCCCACCCTCCTAGGGACCCCCATGCAGCCCATACCACCACCCCGTGTCTGTCCCTGAAGCCCCCTTGTGCTGGGTGTCCCTCACAGTCCTTGCCAGTCCCCCAGTGGTGCTTGAGGATTGGGGTGCTGTGTATGTGGTGGGACCATGGGTGGCATCACTGTCCTCACAGCCTGGCCCAGGACACATCTGCCTGCACAGCCACAAGTTTGGGGCATTGGGTGGTGGGTGGCAGGTTGCGATGCCACCATGTCCCCATGTCCCCAACCCCTCCCTTGTGTTCCTGAGAGTGTCCCTGGCTGAGCCACTTCAGATCCCATTAGACACAGTGGCTCAGCCTAACCTTAATGCCACTGGCACCAGGCTGCTAATCCCCCTGCACACCCTGAGCCATGGGCCTAGCACAGCCCACAGTCCCTGCAGCCATGTCAGGCACCAAGGTTCTCAGTGAGCCAGCACGGGGCTCAGCCAGGAGTGCCCATGGCGTGGGCATCACTGTGACCCATGTTTTGTCCCCTTAGGAGCAGGGGAGTCGGGGAAGAGCACCATTGTCAAGCAGATGAAGTAAGTGCCGAGGGGGGCATCACTTGATCACTGTGCCCACCATGCAGTGTCTGTCCCACACTGCAGCCATGGGGTGCCCTATCCCACTGTGCCTGACTCTGCCCCATGCCACTGCCTTGGATGCATCCATCGTGTGGCTCAGCTCCACGGCACCCAGCTCAGCCCCATGCCTGTGATCTTCCCCGGTCAGGATCATCCACCAGGACGGTTACTCACTGGAGGAATGCCTGGAGTTCATTGCTATCATTTACAGCAACACACTCCAGTCCATGCTGGCCATCGTGCGGGCCATGACCACCCTCAACATCCAGTACGGGGACACGGCTCGCCAGGTTGGGACCATTCCATGTTGGGCAGGGGTTCCCTGCAGTCCCCCGGCCCCACTGAACCCCTCTCCCTTCACAGGATGATGCCCGTAAGCTGCTGCACCTCTCGGACACCATCGAGGAGGGGACCATGCCTAAGGAGATGTCAGAAATCATCGGACGGCTCTGGAAGGATTCGGGCATCCAAGCCTGCTTTGACCGCGCCTCCGAGTACCAGCTCAATGACTCTGCGGGCTAGTACGTGGGGTCAGGGACTGCGGGTGGGGGAGGCATGAGGGCGGTTCCAACCCGTGTCTCATGCCCACCACGTGTCTGGCCAGCTACCTGTCAGACCTGGAGCGCCTGGTGACCCCCGGCTACGTCCCCACAGAGCAGGATGTGCTGCGTTCCCGCGTCAAGACAACTGGCATCATCGAGACCCAGTTCTCCTTCAAAGATCTCAACTTCAGGTGGGGGCCGGGTCCCCAGTGAGGGCTGGTGCCAGTGGGTGGGCAGGGAATGGGGGGTGCTAACTCTCCTTTGTCCTGCCCAGGATGTTCGATGTGGGCGGACAGCGCTCAGAAAGGAAGAAGTGGATCCACTGCTTTGAGGGTGTGACCTGCATCATCTTCATCGCGGCTCTCAGTGCCTACGACATGGTCCTGGTGGAGGATGATGAAGTGGTGAGGAACGCTCACCACCTCACACCCCTTCTGCTTTGTCCCGGTCATGACTTGGGCATCACCACGGGGCTGTGTCCCTCCACAGAACCGCATGCATGAGAGCCTGCACCTCTTCAACAGCATCTGCAACCACCGTTACTTTGCCACCACCTCCATCGTCCTCTTCCTCAACAAGAAGGACGTCTTCCTGGAGAAGATCAAGAAGGCCCATCTCAGCATCTGCTTCCCCGACTATGACGGTGAGTGTGGCAGTGGCTGGTGGTGATGGGGTGCTGCTGGAGGGTTGGGTGCCACCACTCCCGCAGGAGTCCCCCACCAGGTGTCCTCAGCACCCCATGCAAGTGGTGCCGCGTGAGCCTTGTTGAGGGAGCATGCAAGATTTACCCACTCGAGGGAGCACTGGGTAATCCTGGGCCGGCATTTTGGCGGGGGACAGCAGCCCAGGAAGTGATCCTGCTCACTGCCACACCACCAGGTCCCAACACCTACGACGATGCGGGCAACTACATCAAGCTGCAGTTCCTGGAGCTGAACATGCGGCGGGACGTGAAGGAGATCTACTCCCACATGACCTGCGCCACCGATACCGAGAACGTCAAGTTCGTCTTTGACGCCGTCACTGACATCATCATCAAGGAGAACCTCAAGGACTGCGGGCTGTTCTGAGCCCCAGCCGAGCACCCCCTCCCCTGGGGACCAGCCCCGCTGCTGACCCCATTCCACCTCCACAACCATCTCCACTTGCCCCAGACCCCTGGGATTTCACCTGCTCAGCTCCAAAGCCACCCCTGGTGAAGGACGGGGGTGGGGGGTGAGGCACAATCTCACTCCCCCTCCCCACCAACTCTCCCACCAGTCAGCACTGTGAGGTCCCAAGTTCTGCTGGGGATCTCTGGAGCTCCAGGTCCTAGGGGTGCCTGGATGACCCTGGATACTACAGGGTGCTGGATACATTTGGGTGCTGCAGGTCCCTGGGTAACCCTTGGAGCTGTGGGGTACCGGGGTTCCTTTGGGCGCTGAGGGTCCTCGAGCACCCCTTGGAGCAGAGGGGGTCCTGGGTGTCCTAGGTATTTGAGGGATCCTGGAGTGTCCCTGGGTTCCCTTTAGAGCTGAGAGGTGCAGGGGGTTCCCAGATGACCCTTGGCATTGGAGAGACTGGGGGATGCCCCTTGGTACTGGGAGTCCCTGGTACCCCTTGGAGCTGAGGGGTGTTAGGGTTTCCCTTGGGTGCCGGGGGTCCTAGGTGCCCTCTGAAGCTCTGGGTGCTGGGGTGGTCCCTGAGGTGCTGCTGGGTGTCCATGAGTGCCCCCTGGAGCTGGGGGTGCTGGGAGTCTCCACGAACCCCTTAGAGCTGGAGGTCCTTTGGGTGTGGGGTATCCACGGGTGATTCCTGGAACTGGGGGTTCCTGTGGGTGGCTGGGTGCTACATCTCCCTCTGGGCTACAGATCATTGGGTGTTCCTGGGTACTGGGTGTCCCCAGGGACTGTGTGATACTGGGGCTCCCTCGGCGCCACCATGCCACTGCTGCAGAGCCAGGGGGTGGCCATGTGTTTGTTCCCCCCCACCTCACAGCCCCTTGGGGTAAGGCTCAGCCCTGCAGCAGCATCCCAGCTACACCTCCAAGGGTCTCACCATTGCCCTCACTTCCCATGACCAGGCGCTTCTCCTGACCCTAGGGGGATGCCAACCCACTTTGTGTCCCTCTCCCACCCCCAGGGACCACCCCAGCCCTCCCACAGAGGTGAAGCTCCCCCTGCCCACTCCCATGTCATACAGGACATTTCAGTATACATGTTTCTCTCTTTTTTTTTTCCTTTCTACATTTTATTATTTCAAACCATGTGAACAATTCTGTGAAAACATCCTGTGGGAAAAGCGAGACCACAGGCGGCGGCAAAAGGGTCCCCCTGGGCAAAGGGGGACAGCGGGGGCTGCTCTGTACAGCGGGCTCTCCTCGCCCAACGCAACAGCTAGCCCTAAAAACTAGGCTTAGAAAGAGGGGGGGGATAGAGGCAGTGGGGAGCACCCCCTGCCCACCCTCCTGCCTGAGCTGCCCCTCAGGATGGGGGCAGCAAGGCGGGGTGGGGTGCAGATCCTCCCCCCCAAAGGCACACGGTTGGGGGGTGGGCTGGCCACAGAGGATGCCACCACCACGTAGCACTTGATGCTTCTAAATAGTTTGGTAAAAAGGTTTCTTTAAAAAGTAACCTGTGCCCAACCGGTGTGGTGTGGTTTTTTTGCATGGTTTTGGGTTTGGTGTTGTTGTTTTTTCTTTTTTTCTTTTTTTCCTTTTTTTCTCTTTCTTCTTTCTTTTCTGGTTTACTAAAAGGAATGTCGTCGGTTGTGTTTGTGGCTGGGTGGGCATCCCCGAGGGGACCCTGTGCCCCCTGTGCCACCAACACTTGCAATGTAAACAGTGAGAGCGCCAGGGCTCGGAGTGAATGAAATGGGGGCTGGAATGGTTGAGGGGGTACAAACCAAGATTAAAACCTTGTCTTCCCTGGAAGGGCAACGCCGGCGAGGAGGAGGACAATGGTGAGGGGCAGACACGGCCAGCAGGGGAAACCATGCTGACACTCAAAAAGTCTCTTTATGTGGGGGGCAGAGGAATGAATCTGAAGAGAAGCAGGAGTGGGAGATGGTGTGGTCCTTCCTTCGCAGCTCCTAGGAGAGAGAGATCATGAGCAGGGGAGGGTCTGGGGACAGGGCAGCCTGCAGCTTAAGGATGGTCCATGACCACCCCATTTGAGGAGCCACTACTGACACGACCACCCACCTGGGCAGCACCACCCTCAGAAGAGACCACAGTCCTTCAGGTTGTTTTTGATGATGACGTCGGTGACGGCGTCGAAGACGAACTGGACGTTCTTGGTGTCGGTGGCGCAGGTGAAGTGGGTGTAGATCTCCTTGGTGTCCTTTCGCTTGTTCAGGTCCTCAAACTTGCTCTGGATGTAGCTGGCTGCCTCATCATACTTGTTGGCCCCTGAGAAAGAAGAGACACTGTGCTGCCCCACAGTTGCCCACAGCCATCAAAGGGTTTGGGCTTGGCGTGGCCCTCCACAGCCACTGTCCTGCTGACAAATTGAGGTTCCAGAGGCAGAACGAGCCTCAGATAACCCCCCTTCAGGACAGCTGCCCCTTGTGTTGCATCCCCCCACATCTCCCATCTCCTGGGGCAACCCAAACACCTATCATACCCCACCCACTTGCTGCCCCAACCCACTGCTCCTCAGGCACAGGGGAGTCAGCATCTCTATCCCTAGCACCTCCTGCTACCCTGCCTGGGGCAAGGCACCGCCCACTGCCAGTAGGGCAGGGGAACGGAGGGTCCCAGTGGTACCTGTGTACTCGGGGAAGCAGATGGTGAGGGAGCTGTGCACAATCTTCTCCTCAAAGAGGTCCTTCTTGTTGAGGAAGAGGATGATGGATGTGTCTGTGAACCACTTGTTATTGCAGATGCTGTCAAACAGCTTCATGCTCTCATGCATCCGGTTCTGGCAGGGAAGATGGCAGCATGAGCCAGGCAGGGACCCTCAGGCAGCACCCACCCCACTGCTCCCCAAACTGCCACCCCCCATGCTCCTGCCTGCCTCGGCAGGGAATGCCAATGGCCCTGCAAGGCTTGGGCCACACTGGCCAGGGCACGGTGGCCACCAGAGGAGGGGCTGCTGCCCCAGCCCCTGACAGAGGGGATGGCTCATGGCACTGGTTCCAAACCCATGACTCACCATCTCCTCATCTTCAGCCAGCACCAGGTCATAGGCACTCAAGGCCACACAGAAAATGATGGCTGTCACCCCCTCGAAGCAGTGGATCCACTTCTTCCGTTCCGAGCGCTGGCCACCCACATCGAACATCCTGCAGCAGGGGGTGACACGGGTATGGATGGCAGCTCCCGGCCCCACCACCCTCAGCCCGTGCCCTGTCTCAGTGTCCCCAGCTGCCCAGAGCAGGAGCAGCACTGGTGTGGGCAGAGCACTGTGCCTCTGCCCCAGGGATTTTGCCAGTACTGAGAATCTGTCCTGGCTTCTACTGCCAGCACAGTGTCAGGCTCATTTCCCAGCTGAAGCAAATCCCTGATGTGAGCTGGGGCAGGATCAGGCCACTTTTCCCAGGGGGTGTCAGTGTCATGTTCTCCAGAGACCTGCTCCAGAGCAGGCACAGCAAGGCTTTGTCAGACCTTGGACCAAGGGGAGCCAAGTCACTGTGAGCTCAGCAGGATTGCGGCAGCAGCAGGGCTCAGGGATGATCCTGATGCACCATGTGTCTCTCCTGCCACGGGCAGCAGAGGATGCCCTGCCTCCATGGAGAAGAGCCCAGCAGTAGCATTCCACATCCACTGCCACGCCCATTGCCAACTGCTTGGCTGGCGGGAAGGCTTCCCCACTGGGACACTCTGCATTCCCCCCAGACCACCCCCACTGGCACCTCCAAAGCACTGCCCTTGCAATGCACAACCAAGTGCCTCCATCCCACCAGGGTGGCATCGGGGTCCCTGCGAGCCCCCTGCATTCAGAGAGGACACCAGCAGATCTTTCTGAAATCAGCTCTGTTGCCATGGGACTAAATCCCCTGGGGATGTGCACAATGGCAGCTTTTTGCCTCCGAAACTGGAGCCCTTATTATTTCCCGTGGGTTTTCAGTGGAAAGCAACCACAGGATGCCAGCAGGCAGTGCTGCCACTACCCGACCCCGAGTCCCCAGCTCCTGCCCAGCGCCCTTCCTGCAGCGGAAGCAGCGTCATAGCAGCAGGAGGAGGGTTGTCTTCCCCCTCCCCTCCTCGCCAGAGCCTGGATCCGCCCCCAGGCTGAGCTCTGTTAAGTGTTTTTGGGGCTGTTCCAACTATTTCAGCAGTTTCCGTTCTCTGAGGCAGCAGTTCCCGCCATGAGCAAACCAGGAGGTGGGGGGAACTGAGTGCATGCAGTGTGCACCCATGGTCCATCCCAGCATGGGGAGGAAGAGTTTTTCTTACTTTCAAAAAGGCAAAAGGGAAAGAGGTCAGACATACTTGAAGTGCAGGTCCTTAAAGGTGAAGTGAGTCTCTACGATGCCTGTGGTCTTCACCCTGGTGCGCAGCACATCCTGCTGGGTGGGGATGTAGTCAGCACGGGCTATCCTCTCCAGGTCATTCAGGTAGCTGGGGACAAAGAGGAAAGGTGCTGTGGGTGCTGGGCCGTGGGGCACGACCCACCCAGATCCCATGGGACATCCCCACACTGGCCCAGAGTCCCCTGTCCATCTCCCAGCATTGTTCAGTTGGGGTGGGCAGTGCCAAGCTGGGATGCACAGCAGAGGCCCCATGTGCATCCTGTGATAACCCTGTGTCCCTGTCAGACACAGGCAGGGCAGGACACCAGTGGCCAGGGTAACACGGGACACACAGGACCAAGGGACTGGGGGCAGTGTGCTGGCACTGGCAGCCCGGCAGAGGATGCACCGGGGCTGGGGGGCTCGCCCAGTTTCCCCAGCCGTTTGCACAGAGGGGAAATGGCAAGAGGGAAATATTCAGTGCTATGGCAACCAGCCACAGGGCCGGCGGAAACAATTGATGGCGCCATGCCATTTATAGTCAAAAACACAAAGGGACGGCGTCCTGGGAGGAAGCAGGAGGTGGAAGGCCGGAGAGACAGGGAGCAGTGCCGTGGGGGGCTGCAGGCGTCCCGAGCCCCCCGGGAGCAGCGCCTGCCCTGCTGCCCACAGGGTCCCGGCAGAGGTGGTGGCCGGGTCCCCAGTGTGCAACACCCACCAGGACTGATGAGGGCTGCCAGGGGGATCAAGGCGGGTTTTGATTTCTCCAGCTCACATTGCTTTAATTGGGTTACTACAAACTGGCTCCTTTAAGCAAATTAGGCTTGTCTTAATTAAGGCATTTGTGGCCCTGTAATCTGGTGAAAGCCAGATTACAGCCTGCGAGGCCATAGGGATCCTTGGCTCCGACTGCAACACGGCCACTCGCCAGCTCCTGGGAAACCCTGCAGCCTGTCAGGGCAAGGCCAGAGCTGGAGGTGCCCCAGGAGCCTGCTGCAGGTGTGAGGGTGGGGGACCTGCACGTTACTGCCGCAGAGCAGCTCAAAAACAGCCGGAAACACACATGGCCTCTGGCTACAAAAAACAGGAAACGCTACAGCAGGGCCCTGTGCAGCACCACAGACTCTTGGACACTGCATCAAGCCCCAGAGTGCTGGTGAGCACCACCCTGGCACTCCAAAGTCTTGGAACTCCAAGAGGCAGAGGAGGAACGGGATGGAGGCTGCTGTGCAGAGGGCTGGGGCACAGGTGGGCCGTGTGCTGGGCACGGCACGGGGCTCCTCAGTCCCAGACTGTCCTGTTCCAGCAGCACTGTGTGAGATGGCACATCATCCCTGTGAGATGGGCAAGCAATTGGCCACTGCATGGGCATCTCCACAGGGCTGGAAAAAGGCTGGAGCAACAGCTTGAAGGTGCTCCTAATTAATGGTTGTCCAACCCCCCACCATGTGCTAAACGCTCCATAATGGCACTGACAGCGACAGGCACTTGACAGACACAGTGCAGATACACCTGCTCCAAGTGTGTGTGTGAGCTCCCTGGCACCTGCTGAGTGTTCTGTGCTCCCAAACCAACACCGACTGCCAGGGAAATGCCAGGGCTGGCTGGGGAGTGATAGGGCTGAGCAGATAGGGGCTGGGGAAGGCGGGTGTGTGCCCATCAGGAGGAAGTGAAAGCTGTGGGTGCTGGGGGAAAGAGCTGACAGGAGCTTCTCCAGGTTTGGTGCTTGCCAGGAGCTTTCCTGCAGTCTCTTCCCCACAGTGACCTCAGTGCAAAAAAGGGACCTGACATTGCCATGCATGAGGGGACAGCTGAGGAAACCACTTGCCCTGGGATGGCAGCGAGTCCCAAGTGTGCAGGATCCCAGGCGAGGCCAGGTTTGGTGGGGTGTTCCTGGCACACCATGAGCTCCCCCCAGACTGCCTTACCATAAAGGGTCTGGGTGGACAGGGTAGGAGGGCACTGTGCGAGCTGAACACAGACTCAGCTGTGTTGCTCCCTCCAGGAATGGTACATTAGGCAGATTAACTTTATTTACTAATCTCTTCAAGAATAAACCCAACCAGCTGCAGCAATCTACCTAAACACCAATTTGCTGGGTAATGCACACGTGTAATGCCAAGTCTTTCTGTATAAAAACAGTTAAAAGAAAAAAGAGAAGTCTCTTGAGCATCCCACTCGTCCTCTTCAGACCTAAGTATCCCCAGGGCTTTCCCTGGGAATTTTTCCTGCCTTGACAGCCCATGAAGGGTGATGAGGATGGGCAGGACCCTGGCTGTGCTCATGAGCGGGCAGCCAGTGGAGAGCATCTCCTGGGGAAAAGCAGTGGAGACAGAGCAGTGGCAGGAGGAGGATGCCCCAGTGCCCCCCCTCCCAGGGTACACAGCACCCCAGCAGAGAAGGAAACAGCTTTCGAAACATCCGCCTTCCCCATTCCACTCCAGCTCAGCCCCAGCACCATGCGGCAAGTGGCAGCACCAGCTCCTAAGCCTGGTGACGGCGAACAGCAGCCCCTGGGGGGATTTTCTGCTGCTTGACAAAAGCACTGTGGCTCCCAGGGCTCAGCTGAGCTGAGGCAGAGGAGGGGGTACTCACTAGGCAGCAGAGTCGTTCAGCTGGTACTCTCGGGAGCGGTTGAAACAAGCCTGGACCCCATTGTCAGCCCACAGTCTCCGGATGACGTTGGCCAGGTCCTCAGGCATGATGCCCTGTTCCTCAGCAGTGGAGGAGAGTGCAAACAGCTGCCGAGCATCATCCTGCAGGGATAAAACAGCTTGAGCATTGGCATAGACTTATTGAAGCTCACTCACTCAAAAGACCTGATGGGAGCCCACAGGAAACAGCAGGGCTTGGGCTGAGCCACCTTTAATCCTGTGTCCAGTTTTGGGCATATCTGTTTTAGCCACCAAGAACTCCCATCCCTGCCCAGGCACAGCAGGAGCAGGAGGACACCCACCGCTCTGGAGGAGTCTCCAAAGTCAATCTGCAGGTTCCCCATTGCCTTGATGATAGCCATAATGGACTGGATGGTGTTGCTGTAGACCACAGCTTTGTACTGCCGGCACTCCTCCTCTGAATAGCCATCCTCATGGATGATCCTGGGGCAGGGAAGAGACACAGGCAAAGTCAGCCCTTTGTGGGGTACCCCAGGATGCTGCTCCCCCCCCATGCTTTGTGGCAGCACTGATAGGGAGCTCTCCCTGTCAGCCACTGGTTTTGGAGCTTGTGGCCAAGGCCTGAAGAGTGTCAGCCACAGTGACAGTGCAGGGACCACTCACTTCATCTGTTTGACAATGGTGCTCTTCCCAGACTCGCCGGCACCTGTGGAGAAATGAGAAGGGATGAGGTCCTGTGCAAAGCCAGGAACCCTTACCCTACTGAGACACCTGCCAGCCCAGGGAGGGAATGCAGCAGGTGCTTCAGCCATTGGAGAAGCAGCATTAGCCAGAGCAGATGACTGGATGTGCACTGGAAACGTCAGGACCAAGAAAGAGGGAACAAAAGGAGAGCCTAGGGGGTCCTCGCAATAGTTCCCAGGGGAAGAAATGACACCTGCTCTGGACCAGGAAAATGGCATCAACACACTTACATTTTCCCCACAGCCCTAGCATGCCACAGCTGACGGGCAA
This sequence comes from Irena cyanogastra, assembly GCA_013397155.1. Classification (NCBI taxonomy): domain Eukaryota; kingdom Metazoa; phylum Chordata; class Aves; order Passeriformes; family Irenidae; genus Irena; species Irena cyanogastra. The sequence goes on from VWZV01004333.1 coordinate 2,409,897, forward strand.
TCCTGGCTTTGGCTGAACCTGGGGACTCCCCGTGACAAGGAGGCCAAACATTGCCCATCACCAGGCAGAACCTGAGATGCCGCAATGCCACATCCCCTCTGTGCTGGGGAACAATGGAGCACCAGCCCCACTACACAGCCACAGCTGGAGGCAGCAGCAGCCAGGATGCGGGGATGCAAGATACAGGCAGGGACCTCGGGAATAAGTTGCCACCTCCACCAGCCAGCTGAAGCGATCCCAGCGGGCTCAGCCGCCCCCGGGTTGGTTCTTAAATAGCGTGCACCTCCCAGCCTGCCGGGTCCTGTGCCCCAGCCTGCTGCGGAGGCGGCTGCCAGCAGGGAAAGCCGATGGCTTTTGGGGTCGTTCTGTTTTTCAGCATCCAAACGCAGGGTTCCATGAGTTCAACGAGACAGCCAAGGTGCCTAAGGTTCTCCTTCCCCCATCCTGTCTCCCCTAGGGACGTCACCCCACGCAGGCGATGTGCAGCTTGGCCCAGCCCTCCCTCCACAGGCTGAGAGCAGGGAAGAAGCAAAGTCACCCTGGATGCAAGAAAGAGGAAGCCAAAAGGGGAAGCTGAAAGAAAGGGGCAGGTCCCTTGTCCCCTGTCTGTGCAGGGAGTGTCACGAGATAGATGAGTGCTTGGCTCATCTTGCCCCAGGACCCCCAGCAGAATGAGGCCCCTTTGGCTGGGGACAAGTGTGGTCCCTGCCTTGGGGTGCAAATCCCAGAGGATCTCCCAAGCTAAGTCCATCCCTGTGTCCCCTCACAGCCCTTTTTGTGGGTCTCTCCAATGCTGCCCTTGGCCATGGAGCTGCCCTTACAGGGGGCCCCAAGCAGGCTTGTGCCAGCATGGCTGCAGAGGGGGCAGAGATTACAGAGGAGGTTAAAAAAAATTAGAAAAAAAGCGCAGCAGACTATGCTAAAATTAACTGGGAAAAACAGGGCTCATCATGCTAGCTGAGACATGGCAGGAGGGAACAAACTCCTTCTACGCATATCACCGGCCCGAACACCACCCAGGTGATGGGCAGGCACCTGCAGGGACATCACTGTGGGCAGTGCTCAAGGCAAGGAGTGCCCTGATGCTGGGGCCATACTGAGGCTATAGAGACCCTGTATCTACCACTTGAGCACCCTGGCCCACATGCTGTATGTGCCAAGGGAGGGGCTCTGCTCAGCCCAGAGGTCACTGCTCGGCACAGCAGGGGCTCTCAGCACTGCTGACCCCTCCTCCCCCAGCACCCTCAGGATGCTGACGCGGCACCCGGCACAGCCTGGCCAGCGCTCGTGGTCAGTGCTGGCAACTGCCTGGAGCTGGGAGCAGGGGGGAAGGACTCGGCGTAGCCCTTCATTTTTTCCATTAAATAACCCTGGTTTCTAACACCATCCCGTACCGCTGGGTCCGGTGGTCAGAGCCAGTGGCATTCACCCAATCCTTTCTCAGCGGGTGCCTGGACAGGGAAACTGAGGCACGTGGCAAGCAAGAACCTGGCTTATCAGCATCTCTGAGCTGAGGTGCCAGACAGCCATCCCCAGCTCCTCCTCTCTCTGACCCTGCCTGATATTTTCTCCCTGCCCGGAGGGAACAACCCCGCCGGGGCCTCCTGCCTTCTCCCGGCTGGGTGACAGTCACAGGGTGACCGTCACTGAGGCTGGCTATTTCCTTGCAAACTTCCTCCGCATCTCCCGGCTCCTTCCCTGCTCCCTGAGGAAGGCAGCCATGTTCCAAGTCAGCACCTCTGCCTCCCATCAGAAGCTTGCCCAGCACAAGAGATTGTACACTTGCAGTGAGCAGGAATTTGGACCTGAATTAACAGCCCCCCTCCTCACGCGGGGGACCCTCCCCAGCCCCCCTGGTGAGTGCAGCGGAGGGGAAGGATTTCCAATCCCCGGAAAACCCCGGCTGCCGCCCATTCAGCCCCAAAACAATTCCTGGGCTGGATGCCAACTGCCAGTTTCCACCCTCCAGCCCAGCCGGGGCAGGACGAGGCAGTGTCAGAGGAGCTCTGGACTCCTGTGCTGGCATATCGAGGTGGGGGTGGAGACCCCCCCACTACCATGGGCTGGCCCCACGGCTGTGCTTCCTCCAGCCCTGCCTCTCTGCAGGCAGTGCTTGTTCCCAGGGCAGTGCCTGGCAAAAACAGGACGGAGAGCTCTCTCTTGGGCTCATTTCCTCCTTTCTTTGTTAAAAATAATCTTCAAAAATTTAAAATAAGCAAGCAGCTGCCTGGCTCCAGAACTCCCTGCTAATCCACTGGCAAAAACTTTAAAGCCAACATATATATTTTGCAGTCCATGATTTATGATGCTTTCTGGGCAGCAGTTATTTAGTGCAATATATGCACATAGTTCTGGGCAGCACCTACGTAATCCCTGTATTTTAGGAGCTGGCCACAGGTTTCAGGATCCACCTCACCCTGCATCACTGACAGGGGATTTTCCATTTTTCAACACGGCACCATCTTTTCAAATATTCAGGCATAGATGGAAGCAATGCAGAGCTGGAAAATTCTCATTATGGGGGAAAAGCTGGAATTCAATCCACTAGCAGGTCCAGAGCCATCCCCATCCCCAGCACCCAGAGGCCCATCCCCTGCTGCCGTCCTGGCAAGCTTTCCCAGCCTGGCAAACAGCAGCTTTTATTTGAGCATGGATTTACAGATGGGTTTTAGCTCTGGACAAACCCACCAACCCCTTTCCCCGCAGGACAGAGGGGCAGCAGGACAGAGGGGCAGCTGCAGAGCCCACCCCCCTTGGCACCTGTGGGGTCTCCACCATCAAATGGGATGGACAAAGGGTAGTGTTAAAAGCAGGGTTACCCTAAAGACTCTAATAACAAAAAGAGATTCCCCTCAACATTTTCCTTCCTACCCAAAATAGATGGAAAATTGCTGTAAAAATAATCACATTTTTTAAAACCCCACAGTGACACAGGGCGTTTTTCCCAAGGGCCATCCCATTCCAGCACAGGGCTGGCCGCTTCCCAGAAGGAGCTGTGCATCGTTGGCTGGTGGAATGCCACGTCCTCAGGCAGGACCTCAAAAAACTGGGGGATGCAGACCCCCTCACCAAGGCAGCTGATAGAGGTACAAAAAAAAAAAAAACCACAAAAATAAATAAAATAGAAATAAATCGGCAGCATGAAGGATGCTCAGGGCACACAGGGAGGAGGTGGGCGAGGGATGGTTTCCCAGGGGGAGCACGAAAAATGCACCCCCAGTGCCAACAAGGGCCGCCGGTGTCCACAAGCTGGACAAAACTATCCTTGTGCTGGGCTTTTTCCAGGAATCCTGAAACTTTGCTGCTCTGTTTCTGCCCCTGCCATGGCCAGAGTGGTCGCTCTCCCCCCGCACCACTGCTACCATGTGCCCCCAGGCCTGGGTGCCATTATCCTGTCCATCCTGCTCTGACAGGATGGGACCTCATCCTCTGGCACAGCCGGGATGCTGCCGGCACCCGAATCCCCCCGGCTGGCTTTTCCACCAGCAGGATGGAGAATTACTCAGCTCCCCTAGCTCCAGTGATTCAACCAGTCTCCGGCCCGGAAACCTGCGCTGCGGCCCGGAGCAGGAAACCCGGTGGCTGCGGAAAGGCCAGGCCAGCCCTGGCTATAGCAACAGTGCTTGGGGACACCGTGATGCCAGCCCTGGCTAGGCTCAGACCACGGGACACCTTCTTCCATAAAGCTACACATATACATAGGTGAAGATATATATAGATATATAGATGCTTTTTGATACATATAAATCAATGTATATATTGCTCCATAAAAAAGTAAGATGTGTGTGTGTATATACACACACACACGCACACACACACAAAAGTTAAAATATAAAATGCATTTCTAACATACATCTGTAAAAATATTTATTAAACATATACATATAAGCCTGCTGCTTCCCCTGGGCAAAGTCTAAGTGCTCATCTTAGAGCAGAGGGCAGCCGCCAGCCCCTAGGACATCACCAGTGGAGGCATTGTAGTGACCCATCCCAACCTGTCCCAAGCCCATACACCAGCTTCAGGGGACTGGAGATCAGATCCCTCTGGATCCAGCAGCACTGAGTTCTTCCCTGGTCCCCCTCACTGTGACACCTCCCAGCCCATGGCAAGAAACAGCACTGGGGCTCCCAGTGTCCCCACTGAAAGGAGGACCCAACCCTTCCAACAGCCAGGACTGAGGAAGGGAGGAAGGAGTGGGGACAGAAACAACCCCCAAGAAAGGACCAAGCACAGCAAAGCAGGCGGCTCACACAGAACCCAAGGCGATTCTGAGGCCATACAACCTCTGAAAGTCACAGCTGGTCCCTCCCTTCCTCTATTTTTATGCAAGCCCCAAAAAAAAAAAAAAAAGCTGCTTCCGAGCCCTGCCCAGCCACTGTCTGTCCCAGGCAGGATCTGGTACAGGCAGTTCCTACATGACGTACCCTGGTGCCACCACGCCAGCAAGGGCGGCGTCCTCATCCCAGGGTCTGCACCTAGAGCAAGCCCCTGGGGATTAATATCACCAACCCAACAGCACCTTCTCCACCTCTAACACAGCTGAGAAATCCTTTACTTTCCTAATCCTCCAAAGATAAGGACTAAGGGGCTTTGAGCACAGCAATCGCTTGCCTGCTGCCAACCCTGCATCCCCCTGAAGCATCCCAGCTCCCACAGGCAAGGGGGTGAGTTGGCCAGAACACTGCTGCCCAGCAGAAACAGCCAGTGACTGCAGGGCTTTGTGTCCTAGCGATGGTGAGGAGCTGACAGTGGCACCAGGAAGTGTTGGAAGTATGGAGCAGATGCTCCAGGTGCTTTCAGGTGTCGGTGATGGCTCCTGGCCTCTCCCAGCACCAAAACCACGGGTGACTGGTGGTTTCCAGTGGCAGGGAGGGAGACATTCTTTGTCTGGGGGAATTGCTTTGCCTGAGGGATATTGCTTCATCTGCGTCTTTTCCCCATCAGAGACTGGAGCTTCAAACTATCTGGCACACACTCATTTTGCCAGAGCAAACAGCAGAGGAAAACCTGAAGGCACCAACAGGTGTCACAGCAGGAGCGGTGCTGTGCCCACACCTGCAGAGCTGCGTGCCCCTGGGGGGTCCTGGCTGGGGGTCCCACTGCACTGACAGCGTGTCCATTCCTCTCCAGCTCACCCACCATGGCAGAGGAAAAGCAAGAGGCAGCTCACAGCCACATACAGAGCACAGCACAGATCAGAGGCACCTGGAGCAGTCAGCCCCAAGCCTTCTCTGCTCCTACACTCCTGACGCCATCACCGCATACCGAGACCAGTGCCTTCCACTCACACCGTTTCCTGCCTGGCTGCAGTGCCACAGCTCCAAAGCTCGGCTGTGGGACACCATGAGTTGACACCAAAAAATGATACCACGCTTGGAAGAGACATTTCCTCTTCATGTCGTAGGTTGATGCAGCACAAAGGGTGAAGCTGTTTTTCTCTTTAGTTTTTCCCTCCCTTTTTTTGGAGGAGGCAGGAGGGCTGCAGCCCCCATGGAGGACCCTGGAGCTCTGCCTTGCTGAGAGTGATGAGGAGCTGTGGCGCTCACCAAAAGGCCTCAGTTCTCCTCAAAGCTTCCCCTGACCATGGGGAAAAAAAATAAGCCATACAAAGGGTGAGCAGTGGGGAGGTGGGAGCATCCCCCAGCACTGCGGTCCCACCTCACAGAGGGGACAAGTCACAAGCAGCAGCCCCCAGGGAGGCAGTGCTGGCCCCACCTGCCCAGCCGCTCCCTGCCGGCTTGGGAGGATTTTCCGGCCATGGCTCAGCTCGGAAATGGGCAGCGCTGACCCAAGGCTCTGCTGCTATTGACACCTGAACAGCTGCAAGGGGAAGAAAAGACTTTTTTTTAAAAGTACAAAAAGAGCCATTTTGCTCTATTTCTGGCTTTAGAAAGCAGCTGAGATGAGACATGCTGCTCGTAAACACCGGCCCCAGCAGAAGGGAGTGTGGACGTCCTCCTCCTGCCTCCACTTCAGGACAGAGCAAGACTCAGGAAAGGGATGTCAGCCAGTCAGCCTACACCATAATCCTTGTCACCCAGTGAGCCCCCAGCTGCTCCTCGGTGATGCTCAGCACCAACAGGATGGGCTCTCCCTATCTGGGCACCCAGAGCTCACAACACCAGGGTGATCTGCCTGGACAGTCCCAGGAGCCTCCCGAGGCTGGAGGTGCCAAACCCCTTCAGCCAGCTACCTCCTCAATACTGCCCACCAGGCAGTGGGCTGAGAGGAGCAGACCTGGCAGCAAGGCCAGTACGGGAGCAGCTCATGGCAAAGAGCTACCACGTGCTTCTCCACTATCCCACATATTCCAAGGGGTTTCATTCCCCTCACTCTCCCCTCCACACAAAAAAAGTGGGGCAGTGAGTGTGCCCAACTATCGAGCCCCTCAGGCAGCACAGACCCTCTCCCAATATCCCCAGGATGGGGTTTGCTGCCAGCACTGCTCGTGCCAAGGCAAAAAGAATCAAACTAAAATAAAATGAAAAAAAGACGCACTCTGATAAAGGAGCATTTTAAGGCATTAATTACGTATTTCTCAAGGCAGGCAGGGGTTGAGCAAATAAAGGCCTGCCGGATTTCAGTGTGACTTCCTGCTGCTGGCAGCTTCCTCTGCAGACAGCAGATGAGTCCAAAGACATTTTCTGTCAGGGATCGCTCTGCCCCGCTGCCCCACAGTGCCATGGGAGCCTCACACACTCCAACCTCGCACCTGGAGCGAGGCCCTCCCTGAGAATTTCACAAAGGGAATAAAAGCCCAACTGGGAGTCATTAAGAGAAATAATGAATTAAAACAAGGAAGTGCTGCCTTGCCCGCAGGCACAGGGTAGGGCTGTGAACGCCCATGGGAGCATCACCAGGGTGCTTTGAAGAGCGCAAGCAGCCCGTTATCGGTACCAAAATCGAGTGTCCCTGAGGCAGAGAGCCCGTGGGCTGTGGGGGGCCCTGCCCACGGCAGCAGTGGCCCAAGTCCCCCAAAGCCCCACGGAGAGGGCAGGGTGATGGAGAGGCTCGGGCCTGTCCCAGTGCTCCAGTGGAGAAAGCACGGGGCAATGGGCGTCTGTCAGCCCCGTTACCTCCACCACAGCCAGAGGCCAGGGTAAGAGGAGCCCATGGAGGAGTCCAGGGATCCCAGGCAGGTGGGACAGGGTGCCCGAGCTTGCAGGACCTTTGCTGGGGAGGACATCCAACAGGAGAGTGGGGATGCTGCCCCCACCTTTGTCCCAAAGAGATATGTCCAGACTGGACACCGACCAGTTGGGGGGACAGTACCAGAGTGGGGTGGCAGCTACTTGTGGGGGGAACCCCACAGCCCAGGGTGGGGGGGCATCCTCTCTGAGAGGCACTCAAAGCTTGCTGTAGGGCCAGCATCCCACTGCCAAGGGGATCCCCAAAGCCTGGAATGGGGCTGGCATCCTGCTCACAGAGGGGTGGGGAAAGAACCCCACAGTGGAAGAGATCCCCAGTGTCTGCTGTGGGTACAGGGCTCCATTCCTGTGGGGAAACCCTGGGAGCTGGGGTCAACACCCGGCTCCTGGGGGGAATCCTAAGGCCTGCTGCTCCATTCATGGGGGGGGGGGAACCCGGAAGCCTGGGGCGGGGCAGGCCCCGGTTCCCGGGGACATCCCCGGGGCCCGAGATGGAGCCGACAGCTCACCGTGGGGAGAACCCGAAGCCTGGGCTGGGGCCAGCATCCCACTCACGGGGGATCCCCGGGGCGGGGCGGGGCACTCCCGGCGCTGCTACCCAGGATCGCAATGGGGCAGCGG
>VWZV01004333.1:2417813-2433802 GCA_013397155.1 Irena cyanogastra
CCCGCGCCGCCTTCTCGCCGTCTTCCCGCAAGTTCTTGTCGATCATGCGAGAGCGCTCGGCGGCCGCCTTGTCCTCGGCGCTCACGGTGCAGCCCATGGCGGCGGCAGCGGCGGCGGCGGCTGCTGCGCNGGAGGGCCGGGGTGGGGGGACACACGGGATGTGAGGGACAGGAAGGAAGAGGGACACGGTGTGTCCCGGGATAGAAATGTGGGTGGGACACGCTGTATCCCGGGACACACATGGGGAGGGAGATGGAGTCTGAGTGTTGCATTTTGGAGAGCAGCTTTTTGGAGTGTTGCTTTTGCAGAGCAGCGGGTGCAGCTTGCCCTGGGAACAGTGGTTTGGGTGATGCTGTGTTTCAGGGCTACCTTTTGTGGAGACACGGTGTCACAGGATGGTGGCTCAGAGCTTGGGCATCTCTCACTCCTCAGGGTCCCGTGTCCCCTGCCGCTGGAGGAGGCAGATGCTGGGGCTGGGGGTGCCTGTGACAAGGGATGGGTCAGGATGGGACTGGGTAGGATGGGGCATCTCCACGTTTCTCCCAGGGACAGGGGGTCTCTCAGGCACTTGCCCCATTCCCCAGCTCCCAGGGCTGCTCCCTTAGGAACTAGAACCCCTCACACTTCCTGAGGAGAGGGGCCAGGTGTGCCCACTGACCCAGGGGGCTGGTCCATGCCGAGGTAGCCACCCTCACTCCATGCTAGCCCCACAGCAGCGCCTCATGCCTGCACAGACCCTGCAGCCCCTCCAAACACCCCCAATGGCACCAGCTGAGCAGGATGAGGGCAGCCAGGAATGCTTTCAACTCAGAATGCGAGGGGAAGGGATACAGCATCCCCCGTGGGGTCTGCAGGCCTGTGCCGTGGGCCTGGTGTGGGGAGCAGGGCTGTTCCTGTGGGAGCGGGCTGCCGTGCTAATAAGGCTTTGCTAACGAGCTGGCACTGAGCCCAGACCTGGGGCCGGCGGAGGAGAGCGAGGGGCCAGGGCTGGGGGGGCTCACCCCCACTCCACACTCCTCCATGGGTGAGGGCTGGGGGCTGGCCCTGAGGGCACTGAGGGCACCCACTACCCTGGCACCAGGTACAAGATGGCCCAGCGCTGCTTCCCTGGAGCGCTGATTCCAGAGCAGCCCCACTCTCCAGGGATACTACTGCCATGGCACTTACTGGGGTTCCTGCTCCCACATATCCCACTCCTCAGGAGTCCCACTCCCCAGGGCCTTGCTCCCACATGTGTCCCATTGTCATGGGGATCCTGCTCTCACAGCTGTCCTGGTCCCCAGGTATCCCACTCCCTTGGGGTCCAGTTTCCCCAGGGTCTAACTCCCACAGGGGCCCTGCTCCCATGGGGGTCCCTGCGCATCCATGTCCGTGTGTCTGTGCTGTCCTGCTGTATGTCCATGCTGTCTGTCCGTGTGCACTAACCCTGCACATCCGTGCCCATATATCCCTGCTGTCCTCACGCACGTCTGTGCACCCCGTGGCACACGTCTGTCTCTCCGTGCTGTCTCAGGATGCCATGTGTCAGGTGCCAGCCTGCGTGCCAACACCTCACCCGCCCCAGTGATGCCCGAGACCTGGGCACATTCACATCTTTATTCTCACCTCTGGCCTCCTGCCACCACCAGCATCACCCCCACCAATAATTTACAAGTGTCGGGGGTGGCCCTGGGGCAGCCAGGCTGGCGACAGGAACAGCGGGGCCACGCTGCAACCGGCACACCCGGGGCGATGGTGAGAGTCCGCGGCGGTGCCCCCCCGTATGATATGTACATTATACAGAGCTACTCAGAGCAACACAACACATTAAAAAAGATCTACTCTTATGTACAGTATTTATAAAAAGCATCCCAGCCTCCACCACCTCATAAAAAAATACATCTCTTATGTACTTTGCCGCAGGACAGACCCCCCAACCCTGTGCTGCCCACCCTGCTGGGCTGCCCTCCGTACCGGGAGGGGAGGTGGGGGGTGGGAGAGCCACTCTCCGGGTTTTGGCATGGTTTGGGGCATCCCAGCGGCATGGATGGATAGATGGATGGGTGGATGGATGGGTGAGGGCTGTAGGGGTCTGAGTGCTGGCCCAGGGTGCAAGGCAAGCAGGGACAGCTTGGGTTGGGGTGCCCATCACCCTGGCATCTGGGCATGCAGACAAGGGGTGCCTCCAGAGCCCTGAGCTTGCCCCCAGTGAGTGCTGCCCCCAGCCCCCACCCAGATCCCCCTCCCCAGCACCAGGCCCCCAGCAGCCGAGCCGCAGCATGGGCAGGATGCCAGTGGATGCAAAGCCCGTGGTGTGCATGCCACCTCCCTGGAGCAATGCAGCTCGTCCCCATGCATGGCCTAGGGGTCAGCAGGGTGCCATCCACAGGCACTAGGAGCCAACAGTTCCCCTGGCAGGCTCAGGAGCAGCAGGCTGGGCACCACCAGCCACAGCATGAGGACCATGCTTGTTCACAGGGACTGGGGTGCCCCCCTGATGCCAGGGCAGTGGGTGGCATCTCTTTGGGGACAGGAGGATGGCAGGGGAGGGGGCGGGTGACTTGGGCACAGGTGCTGTCACAGCTCTGACTGCCCTGCTGGATTCTACCCCCACAGACACTGTTCATCAGGCTCTTGATGCTATCTAGGCGGGGCCAGGAAAGTGCCCAGTTCTCAGTCCCCACAGCAGGCAGTGCCCTGCGCCCCTGGCAGTGCCTGCTGCTGACAGCTCTTGGGGTGCAGAAGAGCTCCACCTGACAGCCAGCTCCGGGTGAGGTAGGGCAGTATTATTCTCCCCATTTTACAGATGGGGAAACTGAGGCGCAGAGCAGGGAGGGTGCCCGCTGGAGTGGCTGGGGGCACAGGACCTGCCCCGGGCTCACTGCCCCATCCCGGACACAGGTTGAGGAGTCTCCATGCCTGCGATGGCTCATGCCCTCTCACCATCACCACAGGTGATGGGCAGCAATAGCAGAAGTCCCCAGGGAATCCTGGTGGGGCTGCAGCATGGGGGCTGAGCCCAGGGTCGGCTTTCCCTGGGGCACCAGGTGGGTGGGGGGGTGGTTGGCTTGGGCACCCAGTAGTGGCTAGTGGCTGCCGCCGCTCTTCCCCCCACCCGTGGCCCAGTCGATGATGATGAAGCTCAAGCTCATGATCATGAAGACCACCCCGAGGAGGGCAAAGCAGGCAGCCTGTGGGGACAAGGAAGGGACTCAGGGATGGCCAGGGCAACAGGGTTCCCAGTCAGCCTCAGAACCCCTTGCCTGTCCCCATCCTTGTACCCCTGCCCATGCTTACCAATATTTTGGGGGTGGAGCGCAGTGGCTCCTTGTCCTTGGGCATGATGCGGATGTAGAAGATGGCGGGGAAGATGAAGATGAGGCAGGGAGCAGAGGTGGCACCTGGAGAAGACAGAGGCAGAGTGGGCAGAGGCCTCCCACCCTGCAGCTCAGCCCTGCCAGCCCCACTGCCAGGACAGGTCCTGTCCACCCCCACCCCCTCCATGCCCCCCCCAGTCCTGGCAAAGCCTTCCAGGAACCCAGGGACGCTGTGTGCTGGCACTGTCCCCACACCCCTCCTGCAGCCCGGGCCCTGGCACCGAGCTGAGTGCTGAGCGGGGGGAGCCTGGCTGGGGGGATCAAGGGAAACACGCAGGGGAAGAGCAAGTGCCGGCACTGCGCTGTGGGAACCAGCCTGCCAGGACAGGGATGGGATGGGCAATCCACACAACCACCTCGTCCTGGCATGGTGAGAAGGGGAAACTGAGGCACGGGAGAGTCAGTCACAGTCAAGCACCAGTCAGGACAGGGGCTGGCATGCTGCTGCAACACCCCATGATCAAGGAGGGACAGGAGCAGGGTGCTGCCACCCACCAATCAAGCCGAAGATGCCGAGAATGGAGGGGGCAAAGATGACGAGGAGGTTGATGAAGGTCAGCAGGATCACGGCAATGGCGACGTGCCGGATCCAGCTGAAGTCTTTCCCTTGGAACAGCATCTGCTGGATGGCCCGACGCACCTGGGGACAGGGACAGGGTATCACACTCCATCCTTGGAGCCAGGACCCATACCCTGTCACTGCAGTCCTGCTGGTCCTCATCACCCCTACTCAAGCTCTATGGCCCTGCAGGTCACCATAACCCCTTTCCCTTCCAAAGCTCTGACCCTGATGCCCCACTGGTCACCTGTCACCCCTTTACAGTCCTGTCCCTGTGGCCCTGACTCTGCCCCATCACACCTGCCTCTGCCCCAGCCCTGTTCCTGGCACCCACAATGTCCTGTTCCCCAATCCCTGTCTTCATCTGCTGCCTCAGTTTCCCTTCTCAAAGCCTGGTGCTGAAGCCACTTGGCATTCCTCTGCGGCCACTCACCGGGAAGAGGACGATGGGGACAGTGAGGGTGACAGCTGTCAGCACAGCCACACGCACACACAGGATGAGCACATCAAAGGGGTCCACCTTGTTGTACGTGTGCAGCAACTCTGACTCCACACGATCTGTGAACACCATCAAGGAGCCCCTGGGTGAGCCCCAGCACCATCACCCTGCTGGCACAGGTGTGCCAGCCCCAGTCCCCTCCCTGAGGGCTCACCGTAAAACGTGAGGTAGCCAAAGAGGGCAGCCAAGAAGTACATGAGGTACATCACTGTGATGGAGATGTTGGAGATGCACTGCATCTTCTTCTTGGAGGGGCTGCAGGACACGGTGGGCTCAGCATAGCCCTATGGCACCCACTGACACCAAGCACCCACCCAGTGAGGAGGAATGATGCCAAAACTCTGGGGTGTGTGGGGAATGTGCGGAGAGGGGCTGTGTCCCCCTTTCTGGGCAGGGTGGTGTGTTGAATCACCCACCACCAACCAGCCACCCACCCTCTCTGGTCACAGCACCCACATCGCAGGGATCACGCCACCACCCCTGGATCATGGCACCCACCTCCCAGGGGTCATACCATCCCTGCACCCATTCTGAGTCGCATCACACACCTCCCAGGGGTGATAGCACCCACCCAGGGTTTCATCACCAATCTCCCAGGGGTGATATTGCCTACCACCCACCTGCCCACCTACCCCAGGTTGTAGCACCCACCTCCTGGGACTGATGGGTTGTATCCCCCATCCCAGGTCCTATCAGCCACCATCCATCCACCCAGGGTCATACCACCCACCTCCCCACGATGCCCCGGTGCAGGTCCCACACATGGATGGCACTGCCTTTGGGTGGACACCAGATGAAGCCCACCCGTCCCCGTGGATGCCCCCACCCAGGACTCACTCCTTCAGCTCAGTGTAGATGGGCAGGACCTCGGGGTGGCAGACGAAGGCAAAGGCCATGATGGGGATGGTGTACGCTGTCTGTGTGAGAGGAGGAGGACTGACTGCTGGGGGCCCAGGGGCAGGTGCTGCCAGCACCAGGACCACCCATCTTCATTGGGGGCTCACCCAGAGCCTCAGGGGTGCATACCAGGTCCTTACCTGTGAGTTCAGGGTGAAAAAGCTGGGTGTGCAAGTGTCCTGCTCAGGGGCCTGGAGGACTGTGTAGCCATTCTGGTAGTCACTAGTGCTGACAGTGGTGACATTGAAGATGCCCGTGATATTCCCCTCTTGCTCCAGAAGTGGGCAGGGGATCTGGAACTTCTTGTAGATGACCTGGGATGGGGAGGGACATGGGGCCAGTCAGTTCTTGGTGCCTCCAACTCCCAGCACATGTTGTCCACACCAGCATCATGCCTAGCAGGAGAGTGACCCTGCTGGGACCCCTCCTAGTGCACCCTTTGCTAGTGCTGCCCTGTGGCAATGCTGCTCCCCCAACCTGTCCCTCTGGGGGTGGGCAGTGGGACAGAGCGAGGCAGCAGCACGTGGAGGGGCCACATGTGCAGATGCCCCTCCAGCACCTTCCCCCTCTCCCTTTCCACAACATTCAGTTCCTTCAGCTGAAAATAACCCAGCGGCTTGACAGCCCTGCCACAGCGTCTCTGCAGCCCCGAGCATCCGCTGTCCCTGCTGCCTCTGCTGTCCCCACAGCAACACCAGCCCAGCCTCACACCCCGGCAGGAGGGATGCTTGGCACTCCAAGGCACCGGCACGCGCCGGCAGGTGCTCACCGAGATGAGGAAGAAGACCATACAGCTGAGGGAGAAGCCACTGGCATAGCCAAGGTAGCCTGGGGAGAGAGGAGAGTGGCTGGTGGGTGCGGGCAGGACTCTTGCACTGGCTAAGTGTCCCCTCCTTGCCCAGCACATCCAGGCTGGCACCATCACCCTGTGGGAGACCCAGAGTGCCAGACCCCAGTGCCATGGGTAGCATCTCCCTGACTTACCCAGCTGCTTCATGAGGGCCAGGGGCAGGATAATGGTGACAGAAACCAGGATCACCAGGTAGTTCCCATTCACGTACCAGTCCCTGGAAGCAGAGGGCCTGCTCACCAGCCCGCTCTGTTGGGGCACAGGGGGCAGAGGCAGCCACTGGGGGGGCTGTCTGCCATTCCTAGGGATCCTTAAGCTGGCAAATCTCAGGGACCCTGGTGTCCCCTGAGGCTGGCATTCCTGCTCTGCTAACACCCTTGAGGACCCCTGAGGCCAGCATCACTGGAGGCCCTTGAGCTAGGGTTCTGCCTACCCCCGTAGTGGTGCACTCACAAAGGCTAGAGTTGCTAGTGGGGTGTGGGCATGGGGTGGGGGGACATATACCCAACCAGTCCCCCACCCTGCAGCCCCAGGTTCTGCTCAAGGAGGAAAGCCTGATCCCAAGGGGATGTGAGGAACAGGGATTGGAAGTTCAGCTCGGTTTAATCTCACCCAGGGGCTTATTCAGCACTGACAGTTATCAAAAATAGTAGTGGCTTAATGATAGTAAATCCCTGCCATGGGCTGCACAGCTGGAGCCAGAGCCCCGGCGCCTGCCCGGGGAAGGCACGCAGGCAGCGTGGGCAGGAGGCACTCACGTGGTCTTCTCCTCCAGGTTCAGGAAGGTCTGGATGACCAGAGGCACTTCAGATTTGACAATATACAGGTAGCTGGACATGGCTGCAGGGCAGAACGAGGTCTTGCTGCACTGGTGTTCTCTGCTCCCATGCCCTGTCCCCAGCCCCCACGGGTCCCCCCAGCGCCGTGCTCACCTCCGATGTTCTGCAGCGTGATGGCGATGGCTGCAGCCAGCTTCCCCGGCGTGCCGAAGGCTCGGTAGCCCAGCTGCTCGTAGGCGCGGATGCCTGTGGGACGGGGAGCAGTGGTGGGTGAGAGTCAGGACGGGACCCCTTGGCACGGCCCTGCTGAGGACTTGGCACTCACCCACAATGCCCGAGGACTTGAGCAGCAGGTGGATGGAGTAGCTGGACAGCAGGGCCACCGCTGTGAGGAGGAAGCTGCAGGAGGACAGCACAGTTACCAGTGGGTCACAGCACAGGGCTCAGACATGGCTGTGGGACAAATCCCATGCAGATGTGCTCTGCCTGTGGGCAGCTGTCCTGGCAGGATACCACCCCCTTGCCTCAGCACCAGTTGGGTGTTCATGGGGAAGATTCATTCCATGTCTCCACACTCAAAAGGAGCCATCACTCATGTCATTCAAGCTACTTTTGGAAATCCGACTATGTAGTAGGGAAGGAAACCTTCACCTTCCTCCTCCCCCCAAGTGGGGCACAGCACGCAGCACAGCAGGCAGACTTACGCCAGCAATGGGCATTGCTCAGCCAGCAGGACACTGCATCACCCTAAGTCAATCTTCTTTCTTGCCTGCACCCACCGATCCCCTTGGAGGAGACCCCCACTGGACACCCCTCTCCCATACCCCCATGGCACTCACAGGAAGAAGATGATGCCGGTGTTGGCCATGGCATAGGCCAGCCCCAGGATGCCGCTGCCCATGATGGCATTGCTCAGATTGAAGACGGACATCCCGAAAGACGTCTTCCCTTCAAACTGTTCACAAGGCACAACAGGGAGGGGATGCACCAGTCAGGCTGGGAGCTTGCCCCATCCCACCCCCACCACTGTGCCCATGCTGCTACTCACATCAGTGAAGTGTGTCTGCTTCTTCTCGGCACCGTGGGGCAGGAACTCCTCCATCTCTGCCACGCCAGTCTGGTTCTCTTCAAATCTGTCCATGGAGGGAGAGGAGTGAAGCCAAAGCAGAGACAGGGACCATCAGCCCTGGCTGGTATCTCAAGGGCAGGGAGCAGCTCGGAGGACCTCCCAAGTCCCTGGCACCGCCGCTTGTCCTGAGGCCCCTACCTGTCACCCGCCAGCGAGGGGACAGTGGAGGCGGTGAGCGCGGCCGTGTGCTTCCCATTGGGCACCAGCTCCACCATCTCCGCCTGCAGGGGCACGTCCGTGGTATCCATGGCTGGGAGACAGCTGGGCTTGCTACAGGCTCTACTCAGGCTCTGCAAGAGGGAGGCAACAGAGTCCAGCTCTGGGCAGGAGCACTGGAGGGGCTGGCCTGGAGTGTCACAAGTCCTGCCTCCACCAGGGACACTGGAGCTGGGCTCAGCACCAGTGCTGGTGGCACGGCAGGGACAGGCACCCGGCGATGAGGGGGTCACCAAGCCAGGCATCACGGTGCCTGCGCTTCTCCCTTCTGCCCGCTCAGCACACAATGTCCCATGGAACTCAGCCCCAGCTCCGGTACCCCACCAGAGTCCCCACGTGGGATTGCCCCCTTGCCCAGCCAGACATCCCACACCGCACCCTGTTCCCTTGCTCACAGCACAGCTCAGCACAGCACAGCACTGCCCAGCCCCAGAGTCCTCATCCACACTGCCTGCCCACCTCCACTCCCCTGCCCGCAGCTCTCGGCTCCATGACTCAGTTTCCCCTCCTGGAGACGAGTGCCAGCAGGCAAGTGGGGGTGTTTGGGAGGGCGGCTGAGGAAGGGGTAGGGAGCTCGGGGACCCCCCAGCCGCCGTTATGTAAAGCCCGTGGTGCTGCCCGGCGCGAAGGGCTCACCCACGTCCCGCCGCTGCCGGGGTGCCAAGGCGGGGGGCTCGGGGGCACGTCAGGGCTGGACAAACGGAGCAGGAAAGAGCGCGGGGCCGGGAGACAGCTCCTTGGCAGGGGAAGGCGGCCGGGCTGCCGAGCGCGGGACGCCTTGGCACGCCGCACAAAGCCGCCTCTGTGCGAGCCCCGGCCCTCCCCGCCCCGCTGGGAAACGGCACAGGGTGGCTTTCTGGGGCAGGCTGGCAGCCGGGGCAGGGTCCCGCCACCCCCCACTGCCCCGAGGGGCTGGGGTCTTGTCCGGCTGGCCAGGGGGCTCCACACTGGGGCTACGTCCAGCCAAGAGCCGGAGCCACCCGGCTGGAGGTTAGGCCTGGCTGGGATGCAGTGTGGTCCTCAATCCCGGGAGGATGCTGCTGCCCCACCACTCCTGGGGTCGCCATGGGGTGAGCAGGGGACATGCCCATCTTTATGTTCCCAGGGGATTGGTGTCCCCAGAAATCTGAGGAGCCTTCCCACAGCACAGTTGGGTCCAGCCATCCTCCTGGCACGCAAGGGAAGGATGACATGGCAGGGTGTGGGTGCCAGCACCTCCGGTCTCCTGAGCTGCTGCCCTGCTTGTCCCTGCCCATCCAGGCCACAAAGACGACCTGACAGGGTCATCCCAGGCCACACACTGGCTGCTGGCACTGCCAGGGGGGCCGAGCCCCTATGATTGGCCCAGGGTAGTGGGCACATATTCGGGCCACCCTACCTGCAGCACCCAGCCAGGTGGGGAACCTGAGGCAGGACACAGGCCAGCAGGGACCAAAATGAGAAGGTTCAGCCGTGTGGGGGACGGGAGGGAAGCGCAGGGCGGGTTCTGGGTGATGATTTATCCCCTCCACTAGGCCTCCGCTTGGGACGGATCCAGGCATGAACAAGGCTGCCAGCACGTCCAAAAGCCACCGTTAACTCTGCGCCTTCCCACCACCACAGGCAGGCATCATTGAACCCACCAGTCACCCAGTATGGGATTGAGGGGGGACACCAGATCTGTGACGTTCCATCACCTCCCTAAGCCCCCCCAGTGCCACTGGGCTGCCTGCGGGCAGGGCTTCACCGCATCCCGCTGGTGGCAGGCAGGATCTGCCCACTCCCCTGCCCGCTCCCCCACGGGCGCCAGGAAGGCTGGGCACTCTCGTCTGCAGCCCCTTTCTTCTCCCAGGTTATAATTACACCTCTCTGGGCAGCTCAGGAAATACCAACTTCTTCCCCCAAGCGTCTCTCGGAATAGCAAGCGGCACGGCCGAACTCATTCAGCATGCACCGGGCTTCGTGCTGCCACCCAGACGCTTCCTCCTGCCGGGCAGCTCTGGCACAGCCTTGGCACAGCCCTGGCACAGGCCCAGCACCCTTCACTGCCACTTCCCTAGCTGGCCCTGGCCTTTGCCCCTCGGCCAGGCTCTCCTGGTGGCAGCCCAGGGCAAGGGGGGAGATGAAAGAGGAGGGAGCATGAGACTATTCGATCGGGCAGTGTGAGCCCTGCCTGCTGCTGTTTGCCTTGCGATAAGGCAGAACAACAAATACAGAGTGACGGGTGGCCTGAAGGGGTGGCTTGGTTCCCCTCCAGGCTGGGGTTGGTGGGTTCACCACCTCACTGTGTGCCCACCTTGGTTGGAAACCCTCTGCTCTGGGCAGAGAGCATCTCCTCAGGGATCTCTTCCCGCAGGGTGCCACCACGCAGATGGGATGCTGCCATCTTCACTGCCATGTTGGGCGGCCCACATGCTGCCTGGCATCATCCCACTCCTGATCACCAGCCCCTCTTGCCCAGCCTGATGGTGTGGACCTGGCCGCATGCGTGGGCACAGAACCCCCCCCCGCTGTGGCACCCAGGGCCACGTTCCTGAGGGTGCTGAGCAAACTGCATCCATTTCCCGGCAGGCGCCTCTCCACTGCCTGCCGGGCTCCGGGACACAAGGACAGCGACAGCCCCGCTGCAGCCAGACCTCCCACCTCTCCCAGGCTGCTCCGGCTGTCCCGGTGCTCGCCGACACCCCACCAAAACTGCGGTGTGGCCAGGCAGCCTGAGCTGGGCCCGGGTGCTGCCCCGCAGCCCCTGCAGATGGAACACGGAGCCGGATGCGTGGGACGGCACGTACCGTCCCGCCGGCCACGTCTGCGCTTCAGGGGAGGCTGCGTTTGGTCTCGCACGCTGCGTCCCGGCCAGCACAGACGCCTGCCCGCCCTCGCTGGGATGGGGACACGTGTGTGGGGCGGCAGGGCTCCCAAATCCCTGCCCTGCTCTGGCAGACGGGTAGTCCTGGGCTCACCTCGGCCCCCGGCCAGCCTTCCTCGGGGACCAGGGCACCGTGGTGAGGGTTTCAGAACTGAAAGGAACTGCATCCCTCTCTCTGCCTCACATCTCGCTTCCACGCAGACTTTAAAAGGTGGAAAATCCCAGCGGGAGGAAGGCACGGGCAGGAGCGGGGGGCTGGGCAGGGGAGCTCTGTCGGCAGTGCCAGCAGATATGTTGGATGGGAGGTCCATCGCATCTGGCAACGTGGCCAGGAGGATGTGTATTACCCTGGGCAAGCCTGGCTCCTGCACTGTCCCAGTTCCCTCGGTCAAGCCCCGGCCCGGCACAGTCCCCACGAGCGCACGCGGCGCCGGTGGGAGCGCGGCACGCGTGGGGACAGGCTGCCAGCGCCTGCCGGCCGTGCCTGTGCCAGGCAGCGCCAGCCCACCGTGTCCCCACAGCCCACACCACCCGTCTGTGAGCACCCGCTGCTCCCACCTGTGGGGAGCGAGGGCACAGGGTCTCCCTGGCAGCAGGTGAGTGCCCCCCCCGGCCCGAGACCCCCACAGGGCAGAGTGTCCCTCCTCATCTCCTCCCCCTTGTAGATGAATCCTTGTTAATCCGGCCCATCTGGAGCCGTGGGACTATTCCGGGTGGTAATCCGGCTTTAGCGCCAAGCCTGCCGCAGCTGCCGGCCTGCGTGCTGGCAGCCAGGTATCCCGCTGCTGCCGGTGTGCCAGGGGCACGGCAGCCCCCCCGCCCGTGCCCGCCTGCCCAGGCGCCTGTTCGGGTTTCAACAGAGCTGGGCACACAGGTCTCATATTCCCCGAGGCTGTGCTGACGACCGAGCCCTGCCAGAGAGATGGGCAGCAAGGGCAGGTGGGCAGGGACGCCAGTCATGTTCCCCCCACCACCATCAGCCCCAGCCCGGGGTTACCCCAGCACTGCTGCTGGGCCCAGGGTGACCCCACCCGGGGTCCCTGGTCAGCCTCGGGCACTGCTGTGGGCACAGGGGTGTGTGGGCACACAGGCACAGCTGGGCAACAGCCCAAACCTGGCTGGTCCCTGGGCAACCCCCACCCAGCGAAATTGACGCCAGCAGGGCACACAGCAGAGAAACTCCTCTCTCCTTGCCAGAGAAACTCCCCTCTCCTTGCCTTCCACAGAGAACCCCCCTCCATGGCTGCCCTGGGAGTAGGGTCTGCCCTTCCCCTGAAGCACACACAGGCAAAGCTTTCCTCCCAGCCTGCCTTCCTAAAATTAGCAACCCAACCTGGTTTTAACCTGTGGTGTTCCACCCCTCACCTCCCAGCTAAAAGCAAAGGTGGTGTCAGGGTGCCACCTCCCCCAGAGGAAGTGGGCACCCTAAGGGGCAGATCCAGCCATTCAGGGGATGGCCAGGCACCTCACCTCTGGGGCGAAGGTTCTGGGGGGCACTCACATGGGCACGGGAACCCCAGCAGCTGTGGCAAAGGACAGCAGGAGGCAACCTGCCTGGTGCATGGCAGGAGAACCTCTCTGGGTAGCCCTGCTGTAGACCTTCCCCAAATAGATCTGCGGGAGATTCTCCTGCGATAGCTCCACCTGAGATCCTCTGGAGATGACAGCCCCACCAGCTGGTCATGCCAGCCAGCCCCACTCATGCCCTCAACACAAGCTGGGTAGAGTAGGCACTGCTCCTGGGCTCACCTCACTCTTTCAGCCCCAAATACCACACCACGGCTCAGCCTCGAGTCAGGCAATTCCCCTAGTGCTCCAGCCAGGGTAGGATTGGCAGTAGCAAGCAGGAACAAGTGGCTCTGAAAGCTGCTGTCCTGGCTAGCAAGCTTCTGGCAGCACCAACACCTGCCTGGGCACTTCGGCCATCTCTGTTGCACCATGTGGACAGCAGTGTCCATCCAGGGTCTTGTCTCTAAGAGCACAAGTGGCATCCATGTCCTGGGGGACAGCTCTGCCTGAGCCTGGGAATGTGCCTGCGTGCAGAACATGCCAACAGCTGAGCTGGCCCGTGGCCACTGTCCTGCAGCAATGGACGTGCTAGGGTCTGGGACACACCAGAGAGGGGAAAGGCAGTTCAGGGAAGGGGGTAGTGGAGCCAAACATCATGGTGGGGCCTTGGAGAGGGTTTTCCAGTGCCAGAGCCATGGTGCAGCTCAGCCACGGCACCACCTGCCAGACACACAACCCAGGATGGGGCCAGGTTGCAGGTATCAGCCATCACCATCCTACCACATCCTCCAACATCCAAGCACCATCACCAAGACAAGCTGAGAAAAGCAGCGAGGAAGCTGAAGCCAGGTGAGGGGAGTCATGTCCAGCACTGGGACAGCCCAGGCTGTTGCTGTCACCTGTCAGCTTGAGTGCATGTGGTGCAAGGTCAGGTGGCAGATGCAGCTGGCAGCATGGGGACGAGGACAGGGTGGGCACAGCACGAGGCCAATGGCACTCAGTGTGGTTCTTGGGGAGGCTGGGCGAGACACCAGCTTGAGCCCAAAGCATCTCAGGCAGTGCTAGGCTGTATGATGAGTTTTGCTATAAACTTCAAACACTGCTCTCCGGGAACACAGGGCCAGTCAGGGAAGATGATGGCACGGGTAATGGCATCGCAGAGACTGATGGACAGACAGTGCCTGGAAAAGGACATGTCAGGTTTTCTACCACACCTCTGGAGTTTTGTTTTGCCTTGGAAGCAAGATGCTTTCCAGGAGTTCACACTCCCCGGAACACAACTAGCCTTAGTGGGATGACACAGAGGGGTCAATAGCAAAAACTCCAAGGTGGCATTTGCTGCTGGCTGTGCTGGGAACATCAGGAGGGACCGGCCTCGCCACAGCCTCATGTGCCTCTGACACCCGCAGCACAGCCCCCTGTAGCAATCAGGAGCCACGATTCGCCCAAGCCCCATGGCACCACCATTGTGCCTGGCCATGCCACTCTCACCATTGGACCAGCCTGACATTCACTCCACAAGGACAGCAGGACCGGGCTGGCTGTGTCCCGCTGGCATGGGGGACCCAGCCAGTCCCAGACCTGCGTCAGCAGCCGGGGAGGCACGCGGCGGCTGAGACCCACGCGGCGAGGAGAGCCGGGGACACGGGGGTCTGTTCTGTCCCCGACCCGCCTCTGTTTTCTCAAGGGTTGCACTTCCAAAGGAGCCCGTGGGATTCCGCTCCTTCCCCCATCCCCACGCGCCAAGGAAAATAGGCTCTGCCGGTGCTTGTTTGTTTGCTGTGGCCACGGCCCCGGCGTGTGATTACAGCTGCAGCACGGCCGGGTGCTGTGGGGCCCTCTGCACCTCAGCCAGGGTCCCCTGCAGTGCCAGCACCCCCATGCCACATGCCACCCTCGATTGGAATGGAGTGTCCCACTGCTCCTTAGCATCCCTGGCCACCAGAGCCAAGGCACACCAGCACTCTGTTCTGGGAGACAGGGCAGTGTTGTGATGCACAGACGCCTTTCTCTGGGGTACCCCCTTGAAGCCACAGGGACCAGGCAGGTCTAACACCTCATCTTGGGCCTGGTCCAAACACCAGTGGAAAATTCCCCATCTCCTCCGTGTCAGCTCAGCACAGCCATGCCCTCCACAGCCAGTCAGAGTTCTGCTTCCCTGCCATCCCACCTGCTGGGGACTTGCCAGGTCCCCAGTCTCACCCGTGTCACCACAGAGCCAACTCAGCTTGGGGGCCCCAACCAGCAACCACCTGCTGTGGTTCAGTTTCCCCTGGGGAAGATTTCTCTCCAGTGGCACTTTCACAGCTGACACGGCAGAGATGGCCACCACGCCGGCCGGCATAGGACACGCGTGGCCGACAGGAATGCAATGCGCTGCCTGACTTTCCACAACGCTGTCCCGGACAGCCAGGCTCTATAAATACCACAGCCTATGGAATCACCGCACGCAGGTCCCAGCCAGCCCCAGTGCCCACGACGGCCGGCATCGCTCTCCCTGCCCGTGCCCCCCGCCCTGGCACCCCGACACCCTGACACCCGATCCCGGCCACAGCCGCTTCCAGCCTTCAGAAACATATGTCATTCCCATGGGCGATTAAAAATTAAAGCAGTAAAAAGGGAAAGTAAAGGGAGTTTGGGGGTCGGTGTCACTATGAGTATCAGCGGAATGATGCACCCCGAAGCCCCCAGCACCGCGATCCGGGCAGGGGCAGTGTCAGGGCGTTGGGGTACCCAGGCGGTACGGCAGGGCTGTGCCTCCCCCTGCACTCGCGGGATCTGTCACCCACCCGTGGGAAGGTGCCAGCCGCTGAGAAGTGGCAGGAGTACAGCAAAGCAAACAGCCCCGGGCGCTACCACCTGCCAGAGCTGCCGGGCCCGGGAGCCTTCCCGGTGCTGCCCGGCGCCGGGAAGAGGAGGAGGAAACGGAGCAGAGAGAGCCAGGCTGTGAGAGGAAAGGGGGGCCGGCGAGAGATGAGTCGGAAAGGACTGGATGGGGTGCGGAGGAGAATTAGGGGAGGTGAGGGGTCCGAGCGCCCGGCAGCCTCCAGCCACGGAGCTTCACGGAGGAGGGTGCCTGGGAGTGCGAGCAGCAGGGGAGATCGCAGAGACCTACCTGCCCCCTCTCCGCGGTGCCTCTGCTGCGGGCTGGGGCAAGCAATCCCCGGTGGCCGGTCCCGCGGATTAGAGACTATCCTGCGAGCGTAATCCCGGCGGAGCCGGAGATTAAACCGGACCCGAGCCCGCCCCCAGCGCGAAGGCTCCCAATCTGCTCTCCGCCGGGGCACAGGAGGAGCGCTGGGGAGCGGGTGGAGCGACCGCCCTGCATCGACCGACCCCTGCCCCGCCCC
>VWZV01004333.1:2447075-2470656 GCA_013397155.1 Irena cyanogastra
GCCGGGGGCCGGGGGCCGGCAGCGTACGGGGGTGGCCAGGGAGTGTCCCGGGACGGGGTCTCTGCGCTGCCGTCGGAGGGGGCTGCCCGTGCTGGTAGCGGGGGGCTCGCGGCGGAGTTCGTGTCCCCTCTGGCACCGGAGGGCTGGCGTCGGGGTTGGCACCGGGAGTTTCGCGGGCTGGATCTGCCAGAGTTGTTACCGAGGGTCCGTGGTGCTGCCGCTGCTGCCCGCCCCCCGCCCGGCTCCCCGTTCCAGCCGAGTCAGAGCCACGCGGGTCCGCGCCCGGGGATCTGCCGCGGCCGCTCGGCAAGCGAGGGCAGGCGGGAAGCCCCCGTGCCCCGGCACGGCTCTGGCTGGCGGCAGCCGTCGGCGCTGCCGGAGCCCGGCGGGTCCCGCGCCTCATCCCGGCGCCTCTGTAAATGCCATTAGCGCCGACTGCCTTCGTGCCGGGACACCGGGCAGCCATACCCGGCACTGCGCCCGGCCAAGCCTGCCCGCTGCCCGCTGCCTGCCCCGGGCTCAGCTCCACCGGCCAGCCTGGACGGGCTGCCCTGCCTGCAGGAGCGCCATCCATGCCATGTATGTGTGACCCTCCAGGCCAGCATCCGCCAGTTCCCAGCTCAGGCAGGGCAGCAGAGCCTGGGGTGATTGCACTGAGCCCCGGGACTGTGGTGGGGCTTTGGATGTCACTGGTGTCCTGGTGGGGCCCCATGGCTGTGCCACGGGTGAAACCCACCGGGGCTGATGATCGGCATGGCTCAGTTTGTGCCTTGTACAAGGCACTGCAGCATGGCCAGGGGGCTAGGTGGGGTCTGTGTTCTGGCACAGTGCCCTGATAACCATCACCTCCCACTCCCCAGGGGAGAGCGTGCTGCTTCCAGAGCAGCAGGAGGACTTGCCTGCCTCGTGGTGGGCACTCAGCAGAGTGGCAGACACAGCAGCATGGGCCCCTCTGGGTATTGTGGGCACCTGCTTAGCCAGAGCCCCCAAATCCTCCTCCGGTTTGCATGGTGGTACAAGAAAGGCCAAGGACTAATGGTGGGGCTGTAGCAGTGGGGGAAACTGAGGCATGGGACCCCATGACTGCCATCATGGACAGCTCACCCAGTGCTCAGGAGCCCACTGACTTGCCCGGGGTGCCCTATCTGGTTGTCACCACTTCAGTGCTTGCTCTGTCCTTGTCCCCATTGCTATAGGACTGCTCTGTGCTTGCAGGCAGGAATGGGAAGAGCCCGGCACACTCCTGGACTGCCTCTTAGTTTAGCTAAGCTGGACCGCCTCTGTTTCCCCACGGGGAGGAGCAGGAGGGGTGTTTCCGAAGCCCATTATATTTGGGGTTGGATTAATGGGGACTTAAAAGTAGGGAGGGATGTGGCTGGCTCACATCCCCTCCAACTACCAGGTCGAGCCCAGTGGGGGATCCCCTCATGCCGTGCCTGGAGTTGCCCTGTGCTGATGCTCAGAGCTCTCCAGACACCGTCGGCAGCATCGGGGAGGGATCGTGGTCTCGGGGCTGTGGGGAGGGGGCGGCTGTAACCCGAGCTGAGGTCTTGTTTCTCTGCCCAGCCGCGGCGCCACCAGCCAGACCCCGGCCATGAGCCGCACGCTGCTCCTGCTCCTGCTTTTGCTGCGCGGGCTCGCCGCTGGCCGCCCCCCAACCGCTGCCACCCCCCGCCTCAAGCTGTCCTTCCCCGGTGAGCATGGGACACGGGCAGGGTGGGAGGGCGTGGGGTCAGGTGTGGGTGCACTGGTTACGTGTCAGCAGCAGCCAGCATCATCCCGAGGGACGGGACTGTCCTTGGGGGCAGCACGGTGGGACGGGTGCGAAACCCCAGCACTGGCACATCCCCAGCGCTGCTGCCGCCCTCCCCGCGGGCTATCGGGTGTTGGCACTGGCTGCCACGTTCCTTACCTGATGCTAGCCCCTCCAGGGCCACCTGCCTGTCCTCAGGGCCATGCCTGTGTCTGGGACCTCACTCCCAGCATGTGCAGGCTCAGGTGCCCCTATCCCTGTGTGCACCATGGTGGCACTCCCTAGCCACAGCTATACCCGTTGGGAATGTTGTGCCAGCTGGAGAGCCGGTGCCGTGTTCCGACTGGCCACTCCGTGGGCTCCAGCACGGTGCAGGGGGCTTTGTCCAGCGGCGGGTCTCAGCAAGAGCTCTCCTCCCAGCCTGACAAAGAGCTGTTTGTTCCCGCCACGGTGGGATTAGCTCCGCGGGGCAGGGAATGGCCCCTTCTCCCGTGCTGCCGGGTGAGCAGTGCAGAGATGGGTGCCGAGGGGCATGGGGCATTGCAGGGTGGTTTGGGAGTGAGTCTCGGGGGATACAGGAATGGGTGCGGGGCTGGCATGGGGATGAGTGCTGGGCAGGCAAGGGCTTGGTGAACCTAGTCAAGCCAGTGCGACAGGTTTGGGGGAGGGGATGGCATGGCAGGGGGGCCGTGGCCTGACCCAGGCTGCCTCGGAGCGTGTCCGGGGCAGCGGAGATGGACAGGCAGTGGCGGGGCCGGGCTGAGCAGTGCCGGTGGGTCCCGGCAGAGCTGCGGGCTCGCCATGGGCTGCACCTCTTCTCGCTGGAGCACTCCTGCTGCTACGAGGCCCTGCTGCTGGACGAGGAGCGCGGACGTCTCTTCGTGGGCGCCCAGAACCACCTCCTCTCTTTGGCCCTGGATGACATCAGCCAGCGGGACAGGAAGGTAACGGGGCGGGGGCGGCGTGCTGGTGGGACAGTGCTGGGTGCAGCAGGTGCGGTGAGCATCCCCTTTTCCACCTGCAGATCTACTGGCCGGCTCCCGTGGAGTGGAGGGAAGAATGCAACTGGGCCGGCAAGGACATCACTGTGAGTGATGAGGCCTGTTGTGGGATGCCAGGACTGTGCCAGGGATCTGCCCAAGCACCACCCTTCATTTCCTCCATCCCCAGGCTGAGTGCATGAACTTTGTGAAGATCCTGCACCCCTATAACCGGACCCACCTGTACGCCTGTGGCACTGGTGCCTTCCACCCAGTCTGTGCCTTCGTCGAGGCTGGCCAGCATGCAGAAGTGAGCCTCCCCTGGCACCACCACAGCCTCCAGCTGCTGCCACCTGCCCACCTCCTGTCTTTACCTCTCTCCAGGAGCCTGTTTTCAAGCTGGACCCCCGCCACACTGAGGATGGCAAGGGGAAGAGCCCGTATGACCCCCGGCATACAGCCGCCTCTGTCCTTGTGGGTAAGGGCATTCAGAGCCTGGTGCTGGGTGCAGTGTGGCACAGGGGTGCCCTATAACACTTCCCTCGGTGCCTGCCAGGCGAGGAGCTCTACTCTGGGGTGGCCACCGATCTGATGGGCCGTGACTTTACCATCTTCCGCAGCCTGGGCCGACGTCCCTCCATCCGCACAGAGCAGCACGACTCTCGCTGGCTCAACGGTCAGTGCTGGGGACTGGGAGGGTGCGGGGGGGTGGGGGGGGGCACTGGCACCCTGGCACAGCAGTGCTGCTGCCTGGAGGCATCAGGGCAATGACTCCTTCAGGCTCAGATGTACACTGTCCTTCACTGCCTCCAGAGGGTGATTTCAGGGGTTCCTTTGTCCCCTCCAGACCCCCAATGTCTGGTGGAGTCCCATCCGCACTCTGCAGCTGGGCAGGATTGGTTCTGCACCCTCCCCTGGGACCCCAGCAGGTGCTCCAGGGTCCTGGGGAGCAGAGCTAGTGGAGACATTGGAAGCACCACCCCTCTGTCCCCAGAGCCCAAGTTCGTGGCCGTTTTTTGGGTGCCAGAGAGTGAGGACCCCGATGATGACAAGATCTACTTCTTCTTCCGTGAGACAGCCGTTGAACGGCAGCAGGGGCTGGGCAAGACCAGCTTCGCCCGCATCGGCCAAATCTGCCGGGTGAGAGCATCCACAGGCAGGTGGGCTGGGGGACAGGGTGCCCGGGGTGCCACCTGCTGCTGCTGACACCGGTGTCCTCCTTTCCCTGGCAGAACGACATGGGTGGGCAGCGCAGCCTGGTGAACAAGTGGACGACATTCCTGAAGGCTCGGCTCGTCTGCGCTGTGCCAGGACCTGACGGGGCAGACACCCACTTTGATGAGCTCCGTGAGTAAATGGGGGTGTGACCCCACCAGTGCAGCTGTGGGCAACACTGGCAGCACTGATGCCTTCCCTGCTTGCAGGGGATGTTTTCCTGTTGCAGACAAGAGACAAGCGCAACCCTCTGGTCTATGCCATCTTCTCCACCTCCAGGTCAAGCCCCTCCCCAGGATGCTGCACGTACCCAGTGGTGCCCCCCTTGCTTCCTCACATCTTTCCCCTCTCTCTCTCACCAGCTCTGTTTTCCAAGGCTCAGCTGTCTGTGTTTACACCATGGCTGACATCCGCCGGGCTTTCCTGGGCCCCTTTGCACACAAGGAAGGTCCCAACTACCAGTGGGTATCATACCAGGGCCGTGTGCCATACCCCCGCCCAGGCATGGTACGTGGTGTAGGGCTGTCCCGGCTGGTGCCACCAGTGGGATGTCACTATGTGGGGTGGGGACAGTGGGGTGTGAGACCCTGCTTAGCCAGTGCTGTCTTCCTGCAGTGCCCCAGCAAAACCTTCGGCACCTTCGGCTCCACCAAGGACTTCCCAGATGAGGTGATCCAGTTTGCCCGTCACCACCCACTGATGTATAACCCTGTCTTGCCCCATGGCCAGCGCCCTCTCTTCCTGCAAGCCGCTGTGCCCTACACTTTCACCCGCATAGCTGTGGACCGTGTCACCGCTGCTGATGGCCACTACGATGTCCTCTTCATTGGCACAGGCATGTAGTGACCCTAGGGATGGGGCAGTGAGGGACAGTGGGGAGATACTGGAGCTGGGACCTGTGGCCTCACCCCTCCCTGCCTGCAGATGTCGGCACAGTGCTGAAGGTGGTCTCAGTGCCCAAGGAGAGCTGGCACCGCATGGAGCCACTGCTGCTGGAGGAGCTGCAGATCTTCCAGGTGAGGGTCAGGGTTCCACATCCCCCCAGTCAGACCTCCCTGCAGCATCCCCATGTGCTGTCCATGCTCTGGGTTGTGCCAGGGCACTCCAGCTGCCAGAATGTGGGAGCCAGGATGCTGCATTCCTAGGTTGCCCCATGCACCCTTAACTCCTGCCCGTGCTCTGCCCACAGGATGCCTCCCCTATCATCAGCCTGCAGCTCTCCTCTAAGCGGGTAAGGGAGGACTCCTGTCCACCATGGCTCTGCCTAGCCCCGTGCCACAGCATGGGGGTGCTGAGCTCTGCTCTTCCCCCAGCATCAGCTCTACGTTGGCTCGGCCACAGCGCTGGCCCAGCTGCCCCTGCACCGCTGCAGTGCCTATGGCAAAGCCTGTGCCGAGTGCTGCCTGGCCCGGGACCCCTATTGCGCCTGGGATGGCAACACCTGCACCCGCTACGTGCCCAACACCAAGAGGTAGGTGACATGCCAGGATGCAGTGCTGGGGCAGCCAGCCTGCCCCGAGGCCGTGGTGAGGAGCACGGGTCACTGCTGCAGCCCCTGCTCCTCCATCACCTCCCCACAGGCGTTTCCGCCGGCAGGACGTCCGCAACGGTGACCCCAACGTGCTTTGCTCTGAAGGTGAGCTGGGACCCAGCCAGAGTCTGGGGGCAACCCTGCCATCGTGGGGGGCTGACAGCCAGGCTGTGTCCTCGCAGATCCCAGGCGGGACACCGTGCCCCAGAAGCAACTCTACGGGGTGGAGGGAAGCACCGTCTTTCTGGAGTGCATCCCCAAATCCCTGCAAGCCCGCATCCTCTGGACATACCAGCGCACCCTGAACGATCCCCAGCGAGAGGTAGGCTCTCCCTGGCCGGGTACCACCGGCGGGACTGTGCCGTGCCGTGCCGTGCCGTGCCGAGCTGACCGCCCGTCCCCACGGGTACTGCAGGTGCAGATGGACGAGCGGGTGGTGCGGACGGAGCGGGGTGTCCTGCTGCGCAGCGTGCAGCGCGCCGACGCCGGCCTCTACCTCTGCCACGCCACCGAGCACGGCTTCACCCAGCCCGTGCTGCGGCTCTCCCTGGAGGTGATCGGCGCCTGGCAGGCCACGGGCGTGGCATCTGCCGGAGACCCCCAGCTCGCCGCCGGGATCCCCGGCCGCAAGGTCTGGTACCGGGACTTCCTCCAGCTGGTGGAGCGCCCACCGCTGGGAGCCACGGACAAGGTCTGCCAGAGGCTCTGGAGCCGGGGAAGCCCCCCGCCACCGCCCCGCACTCCCGCCGGCCCCCCCGGCCGCGGGCAGGGTGAGGAGCCGCGCAGAGCCCGCCGCCGGCGCACCCACGAGGGGCCGCGGGCAGAGCGGGGTCCCCGCAGCGCATCCCCCTGGTGACCCGGGCGCCGGCCCCGGGCGCCGGGCTCTGCCTAGGAGCGGGGCCGCAGGTGGGGCACAGCCTCGGCCGCCCTGCCGGCAGCGCTGCGTGGGCAGTGGCGGGGCGCTGCAGCTCCGGGGCCGCAGGAGGGCAGCCGGGCTGAGCAGCCCCCCGAGGGGCTGCCGACTGCTCTTGCCGCCGGCTCCGACACCGGTGGGGACCCAGCCGGCTGCCGGCATCGCAGAGTCACCAAAATATTTATTAACGACTGTTACTATGAATGTAAACCTGCGGGGCCAGGCAGTGCCCCCCCAGCATGGCACTGTGGGAGGACGGCACAGCAGGGTCACGCTCGGGTCCCAAAAGGGCTACAGGCAGCAGTGGGAGCACCGAGGGGCAGGACAGGCACTGGTGGGACGCAGGAGGAGGGGGGCATAAGGGGGAGATGTGGGAGGGCATAAAGGTGTCACTCCCTACCCTGGGTGTAGAGCAGTGACACAGGGGACCTTGTACTAATTGAGCACAATAAAGCAGATTCAGCCGCCCAGGGCCCCGCGTCTGACCCAGAGACCCAGGAAGTGCTCGGGGCAGCCCAGTGCCCCACAGCATGGACCCACCCTGGCACCCCAAGCCTAGAGGGATGGGATGTTCAGCAAGGCTGGAGGGCTGAGGGGAGACAAAACCTGCAGGGACATTGCCAAGGTTGATGGGTTTCCCCCAGACTTCCAGCTTCTGGTGCTATCACCTCTACTTCCATTTCTGGAAGATGGAAACCAAACTTTCCCGATGCCAGCATGCAGCAATTAAGGCAGTGACCAAAGGTGACCTCGGAGTCTGGTGCCTCCTGCTGTCTGCACAGGAATCAGGACCCCTGGTGGCACTGGCCACATCCCATGGCCTGTGGTGACACCATGCTACCAGCACAAACCATGTCCCAACACTGGCTGCACCCCAGCCTGGACATTTGAGCCCCCAGCACGAGCACAGGCAGGCAGTGGTGCAGGCAGGAGCAGGCAAAGAAAGGAGCTGTTTTTTTCTCCTCAGGTCCAGCTGGCAGCAGGCTGGCATCCCTTACCCCGCCAAGCACCCTGGAATCAGGGAGCACTGCTTTACTGCACCTCTGTGTCCCTGTGCCATCCCAGCAGCTTGTGGCATTGAGGTCCCCCCTCATCCGAAAGGGTTAGTGATCCCAACCCCTTTGATGACCCCATGTGACACCTGTCACTGTCCCCAACAGAGCAAGCAGCACAAGGATCTATACTAAGTATTTATTTCCAGCATGACAGGAGGGTACACAGGGGCACGGGCTGGCGCTGAGGGCAATGCTCAGGAGGGCAAGCAGGCAGGGAGCTAGGGGAGCCGGGGGCCTGCACCCCCCCGGAGCCGCAGGAGCATGTAGATTGTGCTCATGGGCCTGACGTCGTAGTGCGCCAGCGTGTGCCGGTCCTCCAGCTCCCTGGAGCCATAGGTCAGGCGCTGCTCGGTGGCAGAAGGGCCTTGCCGGGCCTGGATCTGCTCCTTCAGCTGTCGGACAGTGTTGGTGGGCAGCACCGTGTAGGTAGTGGTCCGATTCTTGTCATCCTTGACCAAGACCTGCATCTCCTGGGGCTCAGTCTGCAGCAGCACCAGCGTGGTGTTGTAGAAGATGCCGTGCGTGGCCAGGGTGTCGCGGTCCTGTAGGATGATGTTGCTTCTGCCTGACTCCTGCTGTGCCAGGTGCTGTGTGTATGGTGAGATGCCCCAATTCTGCTGGATCATCTCCTTCAGCTGCTTGATGGTGGTGTAGGGGCTGACACGCTGCGTCAGTCTGGTGCCTGACAGCTGCATCACCTCAATGGTCACGGGCCGGGCTGGCTGCAGGGACAGGAGAGCGGGTGGGCAAAGACAGCAGGGGCAAGGCTGGGGGACTGTGATGCTCACAGACTCAGGCAGCCTTACCTGCACATTCCAGGGCTGGACATTTGCAAGGCAGGGCAGTGAGTTGCAGTAGTTGGCAGCTGCCCGTGCCATCAAGTCCCAGTCCTTGCCTTGGCCCAGGATCCCCGTGGGGTCAGCAGGGTCCAGGATGACAGGGCTGCAAACACAGAGAGTGGGCATTGCTGTCAGCCCTGGGCAGTACCATGGGCCAGAGGGCAGAATCCTACTGGGCGCGGTCCTCACCGGGGACTGCGCAGCAACTCCTTGACGTGGGCACCAATCTCTCTGTGCTGGAGTGAGTAGTACTTCTCCCAGTAGATGCAGATGTCCCGGTGCCGGCACAGCAGTTCCAGCACTGTGCGGAAGCCCTGAGCCATGTCAAAGCTGCAGGGGCTTGTGGCCTCCTCCCAGGCATAGATGGTCAGCAGCTCCAGGGCATACTTAGGGGGCAGGTGTTCATTGGGGAACTGTGGAGTCAGCAGCTGGGGAGAAGACACAGATGGAGGTGAGAGCTGGCTGGGATGGGTGTCTATTGGGAACTGGGAAAGCTGGGCAGCCCCTCACCTCCTTGTACCAGTACTTGACCAGGCGCAGGAGGTTCTTCAGCTTGGCAGGACAACGCTTCACAAACATCTTCTGCAGCTCAGTGAAGCTGGGGGAAAACTCGCCGGGGGGACTGCAGGCACGCAGGAGATTCACATACACTTCTGCATTTGGTGGGGCATCCTGGGTCACCTGCCCTGTGGGGTGAGAAGGAGGGTGAGAGGCATCCCAGCACTGACACCATTTCCTGTCCCTGTGCCAGCCTGCAGCCCTTACCCAAAGCATCATAGGCAGGCAGGATGTCCACATCAATGGACTCTCTACTCTTTTTGGAGGACAGAGTAAGGCTGAGGGAGCGCGGCGTGCTGTCAGGACCCTTGTACCTGGGCTCACCAATGCACACATTGAACTGCAAGCTCTCCCTGCAGGCCTTCAGCCTTTTCATGATCAAATCCAGGATAAACTTTCTATTCTTCTTCTGATCCTCGTAGCTGCGTAAGCAGCTGAGGAAGAGCACCACATCAGCATCAGAGTTGTTCTTCAGAGCTGTGCCCTTTCCTGCTGATCCACCCTGCAGAGAGAGACCCTGCCTGCTCAGCACCACTGCCAGCACCAAGATCGGCTGCTGCCACTCCTGGAGCTGCCAAAGGAAACTGAGGCAGGGCAGGAGCTGGAGCATGGGACAGTGGGAAGGGTGGCAGCAGGGATGTTAACTGGCCCCCAAGCCGGGCAGCACTCACCTTGACGGTCTTTAGGACACGGATTTCATCCTCAAAGCACTCCCTCTTCAGGAATTCACAGATTTGCCACACTGTTTCCTTCACCTGCATGGAGAACTCTGTGCTGGGCTGCAGGGTGTTTGCGATCCAACCATCTAGGTTCTTGGTGGTTACTGTTCTCAGTCCGATCGCGGATGCCACCTGGTCCACATCCATGGTGACAGGTGCGTCGCTCCCTTTGCCCTCTTCTGACTTGCTGCCTCCTACATCCACTCCTGCCCGCCGCTCTCTGCCCCCCGCAGCCTGCGCCTGTCTGCAGCAGCTTTTAAACCTTCCCGGGCCGCCGCCCCGATGCGTCACCGCCGGGAACTTAAGGTGGCCCAAGGACGTTTCCCCGGGATGCCCCCGGAGTCCCCGGTGCCACCACTGCGGGGGCTGGGAGGGGGCAGGAGTGGCTGCGCGTCACCCTGACATCCAGCTCGGGTGGCGGTGGCAGAGAGGCAGCTGCCTGCAGGCTGGCTCTGGGTGCTCTGGGACCTCATAGCCGCGGTGCCTTCGGTGACACAGGGTCTCCCCTGGGTGCCCAGCTGGACAAAGGCAGAGCCCCACCGCAGGCACCAGTGCCCTGCTGGGGGCTCCAGTGCCCGGGCTGGGGCACAGCCGGTGCTGGGAATGGCTCATGCTGTGCCATGGTGTCAGCAGGGGCCATGGGATGTGGCCGCTGCCACCAGCTACCTTGGTGTCACCGCGGGCAATGGAATGAGGCTGTCACAAGTGTCAGCAGATGCCCTGGCACCACTGTAGGCAATGAGATGCAGACATAGCCAGTTTCACCAAGGGCCCTGGTGTCAACACCGCCAGTGGGACACGGCTGGTGCCAGCATCCCCAGGGAGGCTGATGCCCTCCCCGGCAGTGGGATGCAGCCGAGGCAGCATCACCAGAGCCCCCGGTGCCCCGGGAGCAGGAGGCAGGAGGTAGTACGTGTAGGATGTTGCAGCCCGTGCTGCCTTAAGCTGGGAAATTGGGAGCTTCGGTTTCTGTTCCTGAC
Organism: Irena cyanogastra; assembly: GCA_013397155.1. NCBI lineage: Eukaryota > Metazoa > Chordata > Aves > Passeriformes > Irenidae > Irena > Irena cyanogastra. The sequence continues at coordinate 2,457,619 of VWZV01004333.1, forward strand.
GCAATTTCAGTTTCTGACTCTGCCAAGCTAGAAACGAAAGTGCAAAGGAGCCCGCGACTGCCCTCCTGGCCCAAATAAACTGGGAAGAGCCAAATCACAGAAACTCACACCCGGGAACTTGGCGCAGGGTCAGGCAGAGCCAGGAGGATGGGCGGGGGCTGGAGGCAGAGGGGGAGTGTTCTCCTGGGAGCAGGGGCTGGCAGGAATGGGAAGAGGAATAGGGTAGGGAATAGGGGCAGGAGCAAAAAGGGGCAAGGAGTCAGGACATGGGCAGGAGACAGGCAGAGGCTGGGGAGAGGGAGAGAGGGAGGGAGGGACAGGGGTGGGACAGGGAAAGGTGAGCAGCAGGGACAGGGATATGAATAAGAGGGAGATAAGGTCCATTTGGGGTCAGGGACAGGGATACAGATAGGACAGAGGAGAGATGGGCAGGGACAGGGATATAGTCAGGAGCAGGGACAAGGACAGAAGTAGAGATATTGGATATTAAGAAAAAGTTTTTTACAGAAAGGGTGATAAAGCACTGGAATCATCAGCCTGGGGAGGTGGTGGAGTTGCCATCCCTGGATGTGTTTAAGAAAGACTGGATGTGGCACTCAGTGCCATGGTTTAGTTGAGGTGCTAGGGCTGAGTTGGACTCAATGATCTTGAAGGTCTCTTCCAACCCAGTGATTCTGTGATTCTGCGATTGGCAGCAGTAAATGGCCAGGTCAGGGATGCCAGCAGGAGCAGGGATAGGTGTCCCCTTAGTATTGGGTGACAACAAGGCAGGAATACAGGCGGGGCAGGGATGTTAGGAGGAGAGGCAGGGAGAGGGCCAGCACTGGGGACAGGGTCACAGGCAGGGGCAGAGCTATGGGCAGGGACAGAGCTGTGGGCAAGGACAGGTGTCATGAACATTTCACACCTGGCCCATGCAGCCCGAGGAGCAAGACTGGGACACCAAGATGAGCATGACAAGAGACATTCTTTATGCACAGCCAGGGGTTGTCCCAGGCAAATCGAGGCACCCTGAATGTAGTTCACTTGTGGGTCTCGCACCCTTCAAGTGTTGGAGTACAGCCAGACTGCACGAATTCCCTGCTGACCCATGGCTTTGTAAAGCCAGTGCAATTCTGTGGCTTTGGCATTCTTTCCTCATTCTGGGGTCAGTCTCACTGCCTCCAGGGGTACTTACCTGTGAGGCCAGATGGTGGCAGGGTCCCAGGGAGGTGTTGGAGGGCCCAGGCTGTGGGCCTTGTCTGCCTGCCTACCCAACCACAGTGATGCAGTGTACAACATAACAGGGGTAGATAGATCTTAAACATTTCATACTAGAAAGACTAATTGGTACTTTACTTAGGGAATGAGATTTTCCTAATGAGATGCAGGCAGGGGCAGGGACAGAAGAAGGGATACAGGCAGGGATAGTGAGTGGCCAGGGATGAAGATAGAGCCAGGATAGAGATGGACAGGGATGTGCAGAAAATCATGTTAGAAAAAGCCAGTGTCCATGAAGGAGACAGAGGAGTCCTGCAACTTTATTCGACTAAAGGGAGAGACTCCATTGAGCCATACCCCAACGGAATTTCTCTCCTGATGTTCAGACAATGCAGCCTCCTTTTATCCTAACTCCCGGCCGCATGTTGCCCTCTTCCTTTCCCCATTGGCTTAGGTACTAGGAAGGTACAGCCTTCCCAAACCGCCTACCACGTGTTCCGCCCTTGAACCTGTCATTTGCCCCCGAAGTTCAGAAGTTCAGGCCGGGTTCTGCAATAGGCTTTGTGCGGACCCATTTGTCTGTTGCCCTAAAGTTCAGGAATTCAAGCTGTAGTCGAACTGTCTGGGTTCTGTACCAAACCTGTGTGGCTTGAGATTAGTGGAGACATTAAGACCCATTTCAGAGACATGAACACCCATTTCTCCTAAAGACCCTCACCCATCGAATCGTTTATAAAGACATCGGTAGGCATCTTTCCTATCAGGGACCAGGGATGAAGATAGCGTCAGGACAGGGAGAAGGGCAGGGATGCTGAGGGAGCAGGGATGAACATAGCGCCTGGACAGGGAGAAGGGCAGAGAGAGGGTCAGAGAAAGGGGCAGGGAGACGGGCAAGGGCAAGGACAGGGACAGTGACCGAGACACGGACACGGGAGCCCAGCCAGGTCCCGCGGCGCATGCGCAGATGTCGGGGGCGGTCCCGGGGGNCGCCGTGAGTTGGGGAGGCCCGGGGCAGGGGACAGGGGGGTCGGGGCCGCGTGTGACATGGCCGGGCTGGCAGCGCCTGGCTCACACGAGTCTGCTCCGCACCCCCGCAGGCGGCACTGCCAGCGCCCGGGCGAGCTCGCCCGGCAGCGAGGAGGAGGCCGGCAGCGAGGTGCTGAGCCACTGCAGCAGTGCCAGCGAGAGCGCCGGCCCCGCTGACGAGGGAGCAGGTGAGCCACGCGGACCCCATGGTGACCCCCACGTGGGTCGCGGTGTCCCCCGCCCTCGGGCTTCCCGGCTTCACGTGGTGCCGCCCGGGCAGGGAGCGAGGCGGCGAGCGAGCAAGGCCAGGAGGAGGAGGTAGAGGACAGGCTGAAAGAGCACATGGACAACCTCCTGGACAAGAGGTGAGGAGCGGCTGTCACCCCTGTGGGCGCTCCGGGCAGGCTGCCCGCCCCTGCCAGCACTGCCAGCCGGGGGCAGGGACGTGCCCCGTCCCGGGATACCCCAACCCGTGACGTCCCGCGGTGTCTCGCAGCGCCAAGGCGCGGCAGGCGGCACTGCAGAGTCTACGCCTGGCCCTGTCCTCCAAAACCCTGTCCGAGTTCCTGCTGGAGCGCCGCCTCACGCTCACCGACTCCCTGGAGAAGTGCCTCAAGAAAGGTCAGGGTGCAGGCGGACGGGGGACGGCGGGGCCGGTGACCCGTGTCTGACGGAGGTCTCTCGTGCTGCCCACAGGTAAAGGGGAAGAACAGTCGCTGGCGGGCACCGTCCTCACCCTCCTCTGCCTCCAGATGGGCTCTGGCCCGGAGGGAGAAGAGGTGTTCCGCAGCCTGAAGCCTCTGCTCGTCAGCGTCCTGACAGACAGCACAGCCAGCCCCAGCGCCCGGCAGAGCGTAAGACCTGGCCCATTTCCTCCTGGGGACACCTCCGTGGTGGGGAGAGCCCAGGCAATGCCTTTGGGAGCCCCTGCAGTCCCAGGAGGGTGACAGGATTGAGTGCCATGGAGGGCGGTGGGGCAAAGCAGGGGCACTCCAGCCCGGCTGCCCCCTTGGCTGAGTGCTGGATCAGGCCGGGCATGATCCAGCTGGGCCTGATCTGACTGTGTTTCCCTCACTTCTCTTGCCAGTGTGCCACGGCCCTGGGCATGTGCTGCTACATTGCTGCTGCTGACCTCGAGGTAACTGTGCCTAGGTGTCATCTGTACCCCTGCAAGAGGGCACCCAGGGGCTGCCATGTCACCTGCCCTCAGTCCACAGTGCCAGGGCAGCCTGGAGCTGAGCTGGAGTAGGGGTATGGGGACATCAGTGACAGCCCAGGCCCATTCTGTGGGCAGCCTGGAGCTGAGCTGGGAGGAGGCCTGTGTTGCAGAGATGGGGTGTTGTGGGTGGAGTAGCCTCTCCTGCCTCAAGGGCTCCTGGCACCCCTTGGCATGGTGGGTTCCCTTTGGTCCCCAGTGCACAGCTCACTGTGGCATCTTCGTGGTAGCTGTGGTCTGACTGGCAAGTTTCTCTCCTCCAGGACTTGGTTTCATGCCTGTCCTGCTTGGAGGGCATCTTCAGCCCCCCCGGCACCGGCGAAGGGAGCTCAGCGCCTGCCCAGCACGGGCCTCTGCACTGCAGTGCGCTCCAGTCATGGTCCCTGCTCCTCACCATCTGCCCCCCCTCCCACCTCAGGAGCATTTTGGATAAGTGAGTGGGGTGTGGAGTGAGTGGAGGCTGGTGTGGGGCAGCCAGCTGTGGAGCACAGAGCCCCTGGGCCAGTGCTTGCCCTCCCTGACTGCGCTCTTGCCTCCCTGTCGCAGTCGCTGGCTGCAGCTGCCCCCACTGCTGACCAGCAGCAGCGTTGCCCTGCGCATCCTGGCTGGGGAAACCATTGCGCTGCTCTTCGAGCTGGCCCAGGACCTGGAGGTAAGGCATGGGCTGTGGCAGTAGGAGCAGTGGGTAGGCACTAGCCAGGCAGCAGGGAGGGAGCTGCTGTGACACCCTGCCCATGCCCCGGCTGAGCTGGCATTGACCAGCGTCACCAGCAGGCACACAGGCAGAGGGGCTGGTCCCAGTGATCCCCCAGCCCTGTCCTGGCCATGGCAGTGGGCAGTGCCTGGAGCTCATCCCTCTAAATCCCCTGCTTTTTGGCAGGAGGACTTGTGCCACCAAGATACAGAGTTCCTGTGTACCCAGCTCAAGGTCCTGGCTACTGAGAGCAACAAGTACCGAGCCAAGACAGACCGACGGAGGCAGCGATCCATCTTCCGGGACGTCCTGCGTTTCATTGAGGTATCAGAGCCTGGTGCTGCCCTGCCACTGTGTGGCTGCTTCCCAGCTGCCTGGTGATTCCTCTCTGCGGAGAGCCAGGGGACACGTAGGGCTGGTGCCCAGGTTATTGCTGATGCCCCTCTCTCTGCTCAGAGTGGGGAGTACCAGGAGGAGACCATCCGATTTGGCCTGGAGTGCATGTACCTGGACAGCTGGGCACGCCAGCGCACCTACCAGGCCTTTAAGGAGGTCCTGGGCTCCGGCATCCACCACCACCTCCAGGTATGGGCTGGGCGGGTGCACCTGGGAGTGCTGGGCTGGTGCTGGTGGGTGTTGACAGACCCCTGCTTTCACAGAACAATGAGCTGCTACGGGAGATCTTCGGCCTCGGGCCCCCTTTGGTGCTCGATGCGGCTGCTCTGAAAGCCAGCAAGGTCTCCCGCTTTGAGAAGGTGGGTGCCACCTCCCAGATTTGTGCCCACAGTCCCCTCTTCTGCCACCAGGGGCTCCAGCTGAGTTCCTGAGTGTGGTGGGCGCTGCTGGGGAGGTGGGCAGAGGGGCATCCCTAACCCTAATCTCTCCTTCCCTTTCCTTCCAGCACCTCTACAACTCGGCTGCCTTCAAAGCCCGCACGAAAGCCCAGAGCCGCGTGCGGGACAAGCGGGCAGATGTGCTGTGATGGGCAGAGGGGGGCAGAGCCCCCAGCCCACCTGGACTGCAGACCCAGCACTGTGAGGGGCAGGTGCCCCAGCCCTCGGGCTTTTATTCATGTACAGCAGAGTATTTAATGCCTGGAGCTGCCCCAAGGGGGCTGCCCCCTCTTTTATTTTTTTAACCAAAAAATAGGAAGACTAAGAGAAGAGCAGGGGGAGATGGTGGCATGCTGCCGTGTGCCTGCTGTGTGGCTGGGGATCCACTTGGCACAGTGGGAGGGGGTCTCACCCAGGCCCCTGCAGCCCCTTTCAGTGGCAGGGCTCATGTACACCCTCCCCAGTCCTGCAGGGGCACCAGGGTGGCCTGGCACAGCCTGGAGGGTGGGTGGGAGGGCAGAGCTGTGCAGGGTTGTGGAGCAGCTGGTCCTGGTGTCTGTGCCTGTGGCAGGAGGGTCCTCCCCGCCCTGCCATGCTGGGTACAGCCCCTGCCTCCCCAGCTAGCCTGGCATCAGCGATGGTGGCAGAGCAGTGGGGAGTGGGAAGCTCTGCCCAGTCCTGCCAGCTGCCCACTCTTAGCCCTTTTCCAGCCAAATGCTTTATATGAAATAGTAATCTTGTGGGAAATTAATTACGGGGGGGCGCCACTGCCCAGGCGGGCATGGGGCCATGCCAGTGGGCAGTGCCTGCCACCCTGGGAATGTATCTATCATGGCCATTTTCTAAGACTTTGATTGTAAGAGGTAATTAAAAGGCTAAATAAAGTATGCCTTCTGCCTTGTTAAGAGGAAGGGCTGTCACTGGGGCGGATGCAGGTCCTTACAGCCCAGTTTCTTTCTCTCACAGCCTGGGACAGGGGCCGGGATTGCCCCTGTGCCCCAAGGGGCAATGCTGCCAGGTCTCAGTGGGTAAGGCTGCCCACTCCCCCCTCCTGCCCTTCAGTGCCCCTTCCCGTGGTGGCCCAGGTCCCATGGTGGGGCCAGGGGCAGCTCAGCGGTGCCCACCAGGCTGGGCACTGGCATTGAGGCGAGCCCAGAGCTGCCTGCTGGCTGCCCGCAGCTGGTGCACGGCGTCCTCCTGGCTCTCCAGCCACTGGGCCAGTGCCCGCACCGACTGGCTCTGCAGGACTGCGGGGAGAGGATGGGAACGTGCTGAGGGTGGGCAGTGGGGCCCCCCACAGTTCCCTGTCTCCCCACTCTGCCAGTGCCACGTACCACTCAGGTAGATGGCCAGCGTGGCCAGGACCAGGCTCGACAGTGCCAGGAGCACCAGCAGGGCCAGCAGCAGGGGGTGGCCAGGGCCGAGGCAGGGGCAGGGGCTGGCAGGGGGCACAGGGCGCAGGGTGGGCAGGAGCGGCGGGGGCACAGGGGACACGGGCCGAGGTGGGGGCCGGTGCAAGCTGCTGGAGGGAGCCGGGCCGTTGCCTGCAGGCAGGGGAGAGAAGGGGTCAGAGCCTGGCCACGGGCACAGCCGGGTCTTGCACAGCCCCCCCTGCAGCGCTCTCACCCTCTGTGCCCTTGTGCCCGCCCGAGGCCCAGTACAGGTCGCTGATGGACTCCACGGGGCGCAGGCTGATGGCTCCGGACTCACTGCTGTCGGGGTCCCCAGGCTCTGCCGGCGCAGCACCCTCGGCCCTTCCCATGCTGTCTGCTGAACAGAGGCAAAGGGTCAGCCTGCGCCCTGCCACAGCCCCTGCCTGCCCTGGGCACCCCTGTGGGACCAGAGGCCTGACGGGGGGATCTCAGCCTTGGCAGCCTGGTGCTGCACCAGGGCAGGCAGCCAAGGCTGGTGTTCCTTTGGCACGGCCCTGCAGCCACAGTGGGCAAGCACTGGCCCCACCACTGTCATCGGAGCAGTTAGCGGGTGCCTGGTGGCCACGATCCCAGAGCCTTGTTAGTGGGGCTGGAATCTGGCCCTGGCCTGGGGGCAGGAATGTGCCACCCCCCAGTCAGGATAGCCCAGGCACTGTGGGACTGGCTGGGGCTCCAAGGGCCAGCTGGAAGCTGGTGGGCAGGTGCAGGGTAGTGCCAGTCTGTGGTATGGCCTGGCTTGCCCCACAGGTACTGTGCTGCTTGGGGGTGCACAGATGGAGATGTGGGGTGTATGGTGTGCCAGGGGTCCTGGTGCCCATTGCCTTAATGAGCACACCACATGGGACTGAGAGGGCTTTTTGGAAGTAGGCATTGCTCCGGCACTGTTTTGGGAAGCAACTATGCCTACATTGGGGTAGAGAGAAAAGATTACTTTCTAGGGGTTTGTGTATTTTTGAGCAGTGGGCAGGGCCCACGCACTGTGCCCTTGGCAGAGAATGGCAGGCTGGCACTGTGCCCACTCCCAATCCCTCCCGGGGTCAGTGGCGTGTCGCAGGGCAGTGTGGCGCCGTGCTGCTGCTGTCCAGACTGTGTGTCACCCACAGGGCTGGGAGGCATCAGGGTAGGGGGGCCTCAGCTGGTACCCACGGTCCACTCAGACCCTCCCCACAGCCCTACCCTTGGCCAGGGACTGCTCCACAGGTACTCACATCACCCACTTGCCCCCAGTGGGGGGGCACAGCTGGCCATGTAGGTTTGGTGCAGGGGCTCGTGCCCGCCAGCTGCCTACACCCTCCCCAAACCCTGCTGCCCTACACCTGCAGCCCTCCAGGACCCCCTTCTTCCCTGGGCAGGCATCTCTGCCCACAGCCCCCACGGCAGAGGGCACCATCTGGCCACTGCTTCCATCTCAACCCCACAGCCTCGCATCGCCCGGTGTCCCCTGGGGTGCTAGAGTCCCCGCCACCCCCAAGCCCACTCCCCAGTGTACCTTCTGCAGCCTCCCTGGGCATGGCTCCCCGTGGCCTGTGCCCGGGCAGCGTGAGCGGGCAGTGAGGTGGTGCACGGCCCCCAGGAGCTGGGCACTGGGCTCCGGGTGCGCCAACTGCGCCGCTTAAAATAGGACAGTGAGAAACACAGTTGGGGGGCGATAAAAATAGCTGTGGGGAGGGGGGCCTGGTGGCGTGGTCAGGGCTGCCGGCAGCACAGTGCCAGTGGCAAAGGGACAGCAGGTTGTGGCAGTGCCCCATGCCCCTTTTCCCAGGGTAAAGGGGCTGCCAGCTCATGGGATCAGGGCAGAGCCCATGCAGGAAAACCGAGGCACTGTTGGACCTATCCAGAGGACACTGGGATCTGTGCTGCCTCTCAGCAGCAATGGCAACTGTGCCCAGCCTGGCGACCCCACAGAGTCCCCTAGCTTTGCCCACAAAGACCATGCCAGCTGTGCCAGGAGAATTTATTTAGGTTAATGAGACCATAGGAAGTGCCAGCACCAGCACTACTGAGGCAGGGGACCGTGGCGGTCCCTGGCCTTTGTCACCAGCCCCACGTGCCCTGTGGCAGGCAGGTGTCAGAGAATGATAGATCCTTGTGCCCATAGAGGCTGTGAGGCTGGGTGGGCACCTGGCAGGAGGTGGCAGGGCTGAGCTGTATGCGCTGGGCACAGCCTTCACCTGCCCAGCCACAGTAGCAGTGGCAGCGGAACGCAGCCCAAGGGCCGGCACCGGGGCCAGGGTGCAGGAGGCTGCCCAGGTCGTGGGGCTGCCGGCGCACGCAGCGCCCGTGTCCATGGCACTGCCCGTAGCTGCATTCTCGAGCTGCTGCTGTCACGTTGGCCACGTAGGGACCCAGGGTGGACACGAGGTAGTGGTGCAGGCTGGCACAACTTTCCTGGGGAGGAAGCACCAATGAGAACCCACCCCAGCAACAGAGACCTGGCCAGTCCTCCCTGGTGGGGATAGGGAATGTGACCACCCCGTACATCCCACGCCATCTCCTGCTGCCCACTGCCTCCAGGGCTGCGGGGGGCCATACTCACAGCCGAGCGGGAGTACGACATGTCTCCCCAGAGCACGAGTCCAGCCGCTCCCAGTGCCGCGCTCTCCCCGATGGTGTGCACCAGGTCAGCCTGCCAGGAACAGAGCCGTGACCCGTCTGGGGGACACAGCCTCCGTCCCTGTGCCAACCAGAACCCCGCATCACGCCCGCGGCCAGCTCCGGCCCCACAGTGCTTACCAGCTGCAGGAAGCGGGAGGAGCGGCGGAAGGAGAGGCGGGAGTAGGCGATCACGGGCAGGAGGCCGTCGGCCCCGAAGGCGGCCACGCGCAGGGCCTCGCGCAGCCGGTGGTGCACGTAGCGACGGCGCAGGGCGGGCGGCAGCGCCAGCGGCAGGTAGATGCTGGGGTAGAGGGCGGAAGAGGCGGCCCAGAGCCAGCCCAGATGGTTGTTACGCTGCACCTCCGCCGGCTGGCACTGCCCGGTGTAGTTTGCCTCCTTGGCCCAGTTGGTGTTGAGGCAGTCGGGAAAGCGGTAGAAACCCCAGAGCCCCGCAGGGCGCAGGGCTCGGCCCACCAGAAGCGTCTCCTCCATTAGAGCCTGTGCCGCCTGCTCGAACTCCAACCGCGCCAGTCGGAGCTGCTGCTGCGCCGGCAGGATGCCGTGCTGGTCCCGCACCCACTGCTCTGAGGCTGTCCGGTACATCTTTTTGGCTCCCCAGTTTTGGGCCCACAGGGGCCTCCACTCCTCCCAGTCCACCACGGCCAAGCCATGGAAAGCAGGTCGCAGGAGGAGGCGGATGTCCTCGGCCACCCTGTTGATGTGGGCATCGAGGGAGACACGCTGGGGGAGGCCCCCATTATGGGGGACACCGTGCTGTGACAGGTAGGGGTACAGCCCAAACTTGTTCTTGTAGAAGATGGTGATGTTCTGGCCGGCAAAGTGGCCACCCTGGTTCTCCACGATGCCGTAATCGCTGAGGGGCAGCCCCACGCCAAAGCGGTGCTGGCAGCGGCCAGTGGGGACGTTCCACACTACGGCAAAGGGCTGGCCGCCTGCCAGGGGCTCGGGTGCTGGGCTCTCCTCACTGGCTGTGCCCAGTGCCAGGCAGGCCCACAGTGCCAGCACCAGCACCATCCTGCCTCACCAGCTGCTTGCGGGGCCGGCACCCTGTGAGGAAAGGAGAGCCGTGGGCATGAGGCTGTGGGATGCAGTGGGCATTCCTGAAATGCAGGCACTGCCACTCTGGCACATGGTGGACTAGGATTGGCCACAGGGGCTGGGCTGTCCTGCTAGCACAGGCTGCCCACCCCAAAACCTGACAGGACTGGGTGCACTTGGAGGTTTGAGACCTCTCCTGCCTCAGCACTGCCAGCGTTACCTCTGCCTGCTGCTCTCTGGTGCTGAGATACTTGCACCACCACAGCCATGCCACAGCTCTGGAGTGGCATTGCAAGCCACTGACCCTGGTGCCTCAATTTCCCTGCTGGCTCCCAGTCCTGCCTGTAGTGGAGGCACCGAGACTCCCTGGTCCCCGTTTCAGCACAGTGCTGAGCCAGGCTGGGTGACCTGCTGAAGGACTGAGTCCCCACAAGAGGCATGGCAGGGCCAAAGGGGCGGCTCTGTCCCTCACAGCCCAGGCAGGGCCAGAGGGGTCTGGTGCCCCTGTCCGGTACTGGCCAGCTGCCCAGAACGAAGGGATTAGGCGGGGAATGGGCCCAGGGCCGCGTGATACAGCAAGGACAGTGCTAATCCCTCACTGCGAGGCCGGACGCTCTCTCTGACCTTCCCGCTCCCATGCCTCGGGCCCTCACTGACGCCACCTGCTCCCCCTCACTGTGCAGTGCAGGGGTCCTGATTCTGCATCCCCACCACCATGCCCTACTCCCACAGTGTCCCCCCAGCCATTCTGTGCCTCAGTTTCCCCCAGTGAGGACAGCTGCGGCCATGCTAGAGACCACCACGTTCTGTCAGCCCCAGCTGCCCCACGGCAGATCCTGAGTGGAGAAAACACCGGTGGGACTGGTGTAAACTCCACAACCTAGGGTGGGCCTGGCTCCCCACCATGCTGGTGGTCCCAGAGCCCTAGCCAGGTGAGCTGGGGGCCAGGCAGGAGCAGAGGCAGCGTGCCCAGGTAGGGCAGGGTATGGGAACCACCTCCCTGCCAGCACTCTCCTGCCCCCAGCAGTGGGGCCAGGGTGAACCATGGGGGAGCTGGTGCCAGCCCTGAAGAATGGCAGGCAGTCAGGCAGTGCTGCGGCGGGCAGCTCCCACCCGCACTGCTTTTAATCACTGGCTCGGGGCCCCAGCCCCTCAGATGTCCTTCTTCATCCAGAAGATGGGGAGGCCTTTGGCATCGCGGTATGGGGTTTTCAGGAGGCTCTGCTCGCTGCTCTCAGCCAGGACACCCCTCGCCCAGATCACAGTCGGTGGAGGAGGTGGTGGGGGGACAGTGAGGGGCGGCAGGGGAGGCGGGGGCACAGCAGGTACCCATGGCCTGGCGGTGGTGGCAGTGGCAGCCCCAGAGGGGGCAGAGAAGAGCCGCAGCACCTCAGAGGATATAGCCGGGCTGAGAAAGGCCACGCTCTGCACCGGCTCACCCAGGACAAAGCCCAGGTGGGCATAGAAATACTGCTTGTCGTGGGTGGTGAGGTGCAGGCAGCGAAAGCCCCGGGCCCGGGCCCACTGCTCGGTGGCCTCCATCAGCCGCCGCCCATAGCCCTGGCCCCGCAGCGCCCGGGCCACCACCACGCTCTCCACGAAGAGGTCACGGGGACGGCTGACCACGCGGGAGAGTCGGATGTGGCCCACGAGCTCGCAGGGCCCCTCCCGGGTGGCGGGGGTCTCGCTGGGGCCCCGGCTCCGCAGCAGCAGCAGGCAGGTGGGAAAGGCATCCGAGGAGCGCTGGAGCGCGTGGAGCCGCGATGCTCGGCTCTTCCCCCACTCCTCGCCCAGCAGTTTGGCACAAGCTTCCAGCAGCTCCGGCCTCTGGTGCAAGGGGACCAAGCTGAGCTCCTCTGACACAGAACCCATTCTTCTCACTGACGGGAAACCAAGCAGGTCACAGCTTAGAGGCAGTAAGGGACAGGCCATGCGTGTGTTCCCCCCAGCCCGCCACCAGCCCCAGTACAGGTGTGGTTCCCCAGCAGCACAGCCAGATGAGTTCATGGAGGTTTGGCGGGTCCAAGGGCAAACAAGAGATTCATGGCAGGGAAGTGGCACATGGTGCCAGCTCCAGGAAATCATGCCATGAGACCTCCAAAAAGGTCTAGCACTGCCAAACCAGCTGAGGGGCAGGAGGCACAGTGCTGGCCTTGCCTCCTCCCCAGCCCTTGCCACTAGCTCTTGCCACCTTGGCACCCAGACCAGCAAGCTCATCGCACATGTCCTCAGAGTCACGGTTCTGAGGAGTCCAAATAGCCTCTGAGGGGTCAAAAAACCCCTATCCTACAGCGTGCTGTGGGGTCTCCTCTCTCACCCTGGCAGTTCCCCTTGCAAACAAGCTGCAGGCAGAAGGCAGGAGGAACCACCATGCCAGTTGATTAAATAGGATTGAGCAAACCGCCCCACTTCCCCTCTGGGGGTTGGGGAGGGCTTGAGCCTGACCTCCCACACCCTACGTGCTCCCAAGAGGCATGGTGGGGTTACCCCCTAGCTCCAAGACTCATGACTTGCAGCCCAGCCTGCACTGTCCCCTTCAGAGGCCAGACCCCAGCAGCACTCCTAAGTGATAGTTTCCTTCTGCCTGCCCAGCAAAGCCACGCCAGGACAGCATCTGCCTGCCACCCACCCACCCTCCCTGTGCTCACTCTGCTGCTACCCACCCTGTGTGGACTCACCCTGCCCACAGTCACCCTGCTCAGTCACTCTGCTCACACCCACCCTGCTCACACCCACCCTGCTCACACCTGTACCCTGCTCACGCTCACCCTGATCACACTCACCCTGCCCGCTGCTGCTGGCTCCTTTGCCCAGGGTGCCAGCGCANGCACTGACTCACCATTGACCCATCAGTGACCCTACCATTGAACCCATCACTGGCCCATCACTGGGCCACCACCCAGCCCCTCTCCCTGCCCTCTGCCCCCGGCGCTCCCCTGCCCCAGCCCAGTCCCGCCCGTACCGTTCCTCGGCCCCGCCGCC
>VWZV01004333.1:2474704-2737698 GCA_013397155.1 Irena cyanogastra
CGGCGGCGGCCGCGGTCGGCGGTAAGGGCCGGGCCGGAGGAGTGAGGGAGGCGGGCGAGGAAGGGTTGCCTCGCCGGGGTCACCGCCGTGGGGCTTTCGCTGCGCCCGTCGACATTCCCGTCCCGTCGATCGGTCCATTTTGTTTCGCAGGCACCGGGCGCAGATGGGAGACCGCGGGCGATGGCCGGTCGGCCCGCCGACGAGGAAGTGTCTAGCGACTCCGAGACAGAGAGGTAAGGGCAGCGCCTGGGGAGTGCCGCTGCCGTAGCGGGAGACCGATACTGGGAAATGCCTGTACCGGGGAGATGCCCGTACCGGGGAGATGCCGGACCGGGGGATGCCCGTACCGGGGAGATGCCGGACCGGGGGATGCCTGTACCGGAGAGATGCCTGTACCGGAGGGTGTGCCGGTACCTGCGGGGTTCCGGTACCGATGCTGACGCACGCGTGTCCCTGCAGCCCGTGGTTGGGGCGGCGGCGGCGAGAGGCAGCGGAGGAGGAGGTGGAGGAGACGCCGCAGGAGAAGAAGCTGCGCTTGGCCAAGCAGTACCTGGAGGAGCTCCGCCAGCTCGGTGAGTCCCGCCCGGCGGCAGTGCCCCGCGGGGCGGCCCCGGGCGCTGAGCCCGACCCTCATGCACTGTCCCGCCGCAGAGGAGGAGCGGGCGGAGGAGGAGGAGGAACTCGAGCCGGCGGATCTCATCGGCGACCGGCTGAAGGAGGACGTGGTGAGCGGGGAGACGGGCGCGGCCTCTCGGTCCCGTTGAGGGCAGCGGGCTCTGTCCCCTTCCCGTGGGACCGGGACTGAGGCCACCCCTGCTGAACCTCCCCCTTCTTCCCCAGCTGGAGCAGAGAGGCCGGCTACAGCGCCTGGTCGCCAAAGATGTAAGTGCTGGTCCTGGGGGTGCTGGGGCTGCCAGATGTAAGTGCCTGGTGCAAGTGCCAGCTTAGGGGACACTAAGGCATGGCCAGGATGCTACAGCCCTTCTCCCTGCTGCTGGCACCCTGGAGAAGCCAGGGTGCTGTGCTGGGGTGCTCCTGTGCCTGGGAAAGGGTCCTGGGCAGCCCAGCTCACATCCTGCTCTCCCTGCAGGTACAGCCTCCAGATCCAGCCAAGATCCGTGTGCTGCGGGGACACCAGCTGCCTGTTACCTGCCTCGTCATCTCTCCTGATGACAGATTCATTTTTTCTGCTTCCAAGGATGGCTCCCTCATCAAATGCAAGTGTTCACATGGGGCTGTTTCTGAGCCCAAACCATTCAGGGACCCAGGTGCCCACTGAGGTGGCTTGGCCCTTGGCTGTTCTTGGATTGCGCATAATTCCAGGCTCTGTGGAAGGCTCACTGATGCTTTTGGGAGCGGTGGGAGCTCCCAGAGAGTGATTGTGCTGATTTTCCTGCAGGGGAGGTGGACAGTGGGAAGAGGCTGTGCACAGTGCCCGGGGGGAAGAAGGGCACGGAGGAGCGGCACATGGGGCACGCGTCCCAGGTCCTGTGCATGGCCATTTCGTCGGACGGCAAGTACCTGGTATGGGGACAGGGGGTGAGAGGTGGCCGTGGGGGATGTTCTCCCTGGCTCCTGGGGTACAGTCTCATGCCCAGATGTGCCTTGCTGCGTTAAAGCAGCCTCTATCTCCTGCTGGGTCAAGATTGGGTTCCTGGGACAGCCAAAGCCCATGGAGTGAGAGTGGAGACAGGGGTGGGCTATGGGTCTCCAAGGTGCAGGTCTCAGGTATCTCCTGCTGTCTGCCAGGCTACGGGAGACAGGAACAAGCTGATCATGATCTGGGATGCAGCCACCTGCAAGCGCCTGCACATCTTCACAGGGCACCGTGACGCCGTCTCCGTGAGTTGGGGGCCTTGGACACAGTGCCTGCGGGGCCAGGCAGCTGCGTCCTCCTCAGCGTCCCTCACTGCTGTGCTGTGTCTGTCCCCAGGGCCTGTCCTTCCGAAAGGGCACACACCAGCTGTACAGCGCTTCCCACGACCGCTGCGTCAAGGTCTGGGATGTGGCCGAGAACGCATATGTGGAGACCTTGTAAGACCTGGGGAAATCCCACTGACCTTTTCAAGGGGCGCCCAGCAGCCCTGAGGAGGTGAGGAGGCAGAGGGCCACACTTGCCACAGCTCTTCGTCATCCCCTTCTGCAGGTTCGGTCACCAGGACATCATCACAGGGCTGGACAGCCTGAGGCGGGAGTGCTGTGTGACAGCGGGGGGACGGGATGGCACCGTGCGGCTCTGGAAGATCCCTGAGGAATCACAGCTTGTGTTTTCTGGGCACCAGTAGGTCTGGGGTGGAAGAGGGGGCTGCGGGCGGGTGTGTCCAGCTGGGGCAGTGGTATGTGCATGCCAGGCATCACCAGGAGCACCCTGGGGATGCCGCTGCCCTGGTGAGCCCTGTCCCCTAAGCAGGATCCCAAAGCACACTTGTAACTGCTGGCAGTTGCCTCTTCTCTTCATAGAGGCTCCATCGACTGTATCCAGCTCATCAACGAGGAGCACATGGTGTCTGGTGCTGATGATGGGTGAGCACGGGGCCAGGATGATGCCTGGGATGGGCAGGGTGCCCCCTCAGCCCCCTCATCCCTCGGGTTCCCCGCAGGTCTGTGGCCCTGTGGGGGCTGACGAAGAAGAAGCCGCTGGCGCTGGCTCGGCAGGCGCACGGCGAGCAGGGCGCCCAGGGCCTGCAGCAGCCCTGCTGGATCTCGGCCGTGGCTGCCCTGCGCAACAGTGACCTGCTGGCCACAGGTGTGTGGCAGCTGCTCTTGGCAGCCTGTGGGGGAAATAGATCCTGTTCCCATCCCTGGGCTGGGGTGCGTGACAGGCTCCTCTCTGTGCCCCAGGGTCCCACAGCGGCAGCGTGAAGCTCTGGAAGTGTGGCGAAGGATTTCGGAAGCTGGAGCACCTCTTGGACATCCCCTTGGTATGGATGGACGGATGGGCAGGTTGGGAATTCTGGAGCTTGGCTGGAGGGTCTCTCAGCAGGGGTTCCCCTTCTTGGGCAGCAGGAGAAGCCTGTGAGAGCCCCTCACCCTGCCTTGTCCCTTTATCCTGCCGTGTCCCCTCCAGGTGGGTTTTGTCAACAGCCTCAAGTTCTCAGCAGCTGGTGATTTCCTGGTGGCTGGCATCGGGCAGGAGCACCGGTACTGTCCCACCTCCCTGGTGCTGCCTGGGGGTGTGGCTTCCCCCTCCTCTGGGTCTTGTTGGAGGGTGACCCCCCCACCTCTCTCATCCACAGGCTGGGACGGTGGTGGAGAATCAAAGAAGCCAAAAACAGTATCTGCATCATCCCCCTGAAGCAGAAGACCACAGCCTCTAGCCCTGAATCCCCTGGCAGCTCATAGCCCCCTGTCCCTGGAGCCACTGGAGCAGGTCATTCTGTCCCTGTAGCTGTGCCTCCCATCCTTGGTGCAGCCACCACCCTGTGGTCGGCAGGATGTGAGTGGGGATTGTCACATGGCCTCTGATTCTGCTTGCCCCCGTGTCTTGATGTGGCTCTGCCCTCTGCGAGGGTCTGTTCCCTTCTCTCAGGTTTGGCTGTACCTGAGCTCTGGAACAATCCATTTTGTAAGAAAAAACAACACCAAAACCACTTTATTTACATAAATTACAAAAAAAAAAAAATCACACTTTTGTTCACAGAAAAAGTCTACTCTTAAAAACTTGGTTGGGCTCAAATACCTGGGTCCTGTTGCTTGCCCTGAGCCTCCAATGCCCCCTGGGGCTCTGCAGGGGCTGGGTCAGCAGGCATTTGTGTGCCCCCACTCCTGCCCTGCCTCCCACTAAGGGATGAGAAGCGCCACACACAGTGAGGGAAGCGATGGGGGGGCTTGGGCCCAGCCCAGCCACGCTCGGTGGCTCTCCTGAGGCCAGAACCAGGAGGAAAACATGAAAATGCAAAGCACTAGGGAAAGGGTGATGTGGTCCAAGGCTTGGCACAGGGGGCGATGGGAAAGGCATGGCACTGGGAAGGTGGGGTGGGCTTTGGGGTGAGGGCAGTGTGTGGCAGCACAACGAGGGAGTGGGAGGTGCAGCATGGATTGGTGCAAGCAAAAAGCAGGAGGTGGAATGTGGCTTGAGAGGGAGAGGGGCTGGGGCTGGGGGCAAGGGGCAGGGGCTGTGCCCTGGGGCTCGGTGCAGGCAGGTCTGCACCAGGGCTCAGTGCAAGGGCCAAGGAGAGGGTATTTGTGCCACAGCTCAGTGCGAGGTCCGTGCGATGTGCACTACGGCTCAGTGCAGGGCTGTGGGGACGTTCACCATGGCTCAGTGCAGGGCTGTGGGGACACTCACCATGGCTCAGTGCAGGGCTGTGGGGACATTCACCATGGCTCAGTGCAGGGCTGTGGGGGCACGATGGCTCAGTGCAGGTGACGCAGAGGGACGTGCCATGGCTCAGCTGAGGGAGGGGGATGTTCACCATGGCTCAGTGCAGGGTGTGGAGGACAGGGTACATGTAACGTGGCTCAGTGCAAGGGAAGGGTGACACGTACCATGACCTGACATGTGGGATGTGTAGCTCGTGCTGGCACCTGGCACCTCAGTGGGCTGTGCTGCGGGCACTGCTCGCCCTGGGTAAGCCGTGGGGGTGCCGTGTGGCAGCACCACAGGCTGGCACCCCATCCTTCACAAGGATGACGTTGTGGAATCCACCACCTCACGGCCATTGCACACCGTGGGCACGTATGGTGAGGCTGAGCCTGGACAGGAAGGCAGCAGTCAGGGCTGGGTTGGGGTCTGGCAGCCGCACCCCCCAGCATCCCATGGCAGTGGTGCCCAGGGAGATGGGGTGGAGGGTGCCCAGGATGGCTGTGTCCCCCCGGGTGCCCTGGGTGGTCACATTCCCTGGAGCTAAAGCAGAGTGCCTCAGGTAGTGACAGGCACCTGGGGGCAGCTGAATCCCCTGTGTTGGGGTGGAGAGTGGCCCTGTCCCCTGAGAGCAATGATGGCCCCCCAGGAGCAGTACCCGTCTGGCATCTGTGCTGTCCTGGGAGATGAGGCACTGGGACAGACGACAGGTAAGAGCCATTGGGGACACATCCTCCATTCCCCGCCATTTCCTGATTTACCCTTCCCCACACCCCACTTTTCTTCAGGAACCTGTGCTGGGGTGCCCACACACACCCCCCACCAGGAAAGGGGTGCTGTTCCCCAGGCCTTCCCAGCCCCACCGTGCTCACCGTGGGACTGGCTGGAGCTGGCTGCTGCCACGCTGAACCGAGTGGTGCCCACGCGGTGACTGGCCACGTTCTTCTGCGGCTGGAAGAGTATGATGTGGAGCTTGGGGGTGAAGAGGCAGCCGAGGACCACGGTGCCGCTGAGGCTCACCGAGATGCACATGGTGGTAGTCTGGACCTGGAGACAGGGGTGGGCATCAGGTGCTCCACCCATCAGCCCTCTGCCCCAAGCAGGGCAGGATGAAGCCCATACTGTGGCACTGGCCAGCCCCACAGGGCATGGTCTGCACCCTGCAGGGACATCCCACCCCACACCCCTCTGTCAGGGTGGTCCTGCAGGAGACCCATGGCAGAGTATGGACACTGCCCTGATGGGGACGAGTTGCCCCTGCAAAGCAGGTACACCCTGAGCAGCACCCCCAGCCCTGCCAACATGCTGCTTTGTGGCACTGCCCGGGGCCAGAGCCTGCACTCCCCTATCCTGGTGCCCACTCTCTCTGGGGGTGCAGGTCCCTTCACCTGGTCCTGAATTACCCACTGCAAAGGTGACCATCACCGGGTGTGTGGATGCAGACCCTTCCCCAGGCCCACTCATCTCCTAATCATGGACCCTGCATGGCCCAAATCCCCAGGACCACTTAGATCGGAGCCCCCTCAGAGCTCCAGCTCTTACACGGTAGTCGCTGGAGGTCACGTAGAAGATGGGCAGGAAGGCCAGCCAGATGATGCAGGTTGTGTACATGGTGAACCCAATGAACTTGGCCTCATTGAAGTTTTCGGGGCATTTCCGTGTCTTGAAGGCGTAGACCGTGCAGAGGACAATCAAGAGGACATTATAGGTGAGCGAAATGAGCATGTTGGAGTCACGGTTGTTGCACTTGAGGGTGACAATGTACCTCTTGTCAGGCTCAGTCTCCTTGCCTGTGCCAGGGGTCTCCACCAGCAGCCAGATGATGACGATGATCAGCTGGCAAGAGATGAGGGCCATGCAGATGACCACCTGTGATGTTGGGCTTATGAAGCGGGGGCGCTGGACCCCCTCCTTCACCCCACTGAAGATCCTGGCGATGCGGTTCGTCTTGGTCAAGAGGGCTGAGTAGCAGACGGCGAAGGACGTGCCCAGCCCCAGGCGCCGGAGCGTGCACACCCCGGTGGAGGGCTTTGCGATGAAGATGAAGGTCATGCTGTAGCACATGAGGACCCCAGTCAGCAGGATGTAGCACAGCTCCCGTCCAGAGGCCTTCACAATGGGAGTGTCGTTGTTCTTCACGAAGACTCCGATAACGAAGAGGGTGGAGATAAAACCCAGGCAAGAGATAGTGACGGGACCGATGGCCCAGACATCTTTCCAGCGGATGTACTCTTGGGGCAGCTCGTAGCAGCCATTCAGGGTCTCGTTGGGCCAGTAACCAAGACCACAGTCCATGCAGGTGAACTCATCCAGTAGGTACTCGTAGGGCTGGCAGGGGATGCAGATCCAGCAGCAAATGTCTCCGGGCTGCATGCTCTTGATCTCATTTTTCTTGCAGGGGTCACTGCACTGGGACACGGGAATGGAGGTCTCAGCCCAGGGGATGAGGCTGGTGTCGAGCATGAGCCCCTCTGCCCAGTAGCCCACTTTCTGGTACCGGTACCGCCCGTCCGCGTAGTGGTAGTTGAAGATGTTGTAGCGCCCGATCCCATCGCCGTAGCGGTCAAATCGAACGACGCTCTCCGTGTCTGCTGGCCTGAATGGAGCTGCAGGGAGGAGAAGGGGAGACAGCCACTGCCTCAGGGCAGGAGAACACTCACTCCAGGCCTCGAGGCAGGGCTCATCCAAAGGGTCACATCCCACCATGACCACAGGCAAATGTCCAACCTGTTTCCTGCCTTCACTCCCATCCTTGCTGCCCATGCACATGTTAGGAGCAGGAAAGCAAAGGTGGAGAACTACCCACATGCCTGAGAGCCTGTCGGCCCCAGCCAGCTTTGCAGGGCCAGAGGGCGGTTGTGCAGCCTCCGTGGCTCCCAGTGACTCCTGGTAGCCAAGACACCCTCAGCCCAAGTCACAGAGGACATGCTTCTAATTCACCCCAAACTACATGAGTCCCCGATCAAAGGTATCCCTCCAGTTTAATCCCTGAAATGTGAATAAATCATTATGGTTGCAAGGATCCATGTTCTCAAGGGTCCCTGGGGCTGGGTGAGGCTGGTCCCACCCAGCTGTAGCAGGATGGAGTTCGTAGGCAGCTTCTCTATGTGTTTCCACTGGGGATAGAAGGCCTGGATTGCCTCCCAAGGATGATGGTGGGCTGTTGGCACCTCAGGACAACCACAGCCCTGGGTGTGGGCAGGCTGGAGTAATTGGAGGGTTTTGGGCCAAATTTGGGCCTCCTTCTTTCCTATCCTCCACCCATCCCTTTCCAGTTTGGCAGCCAAACCCCATCTCCATTTTGGACTCACCATCAAAATTAACATTGAGTATAAAGTCCTTGTAAAACCTCTTGCCATTGACAGGCTTCATGGCATCACAAAGCTTGGTGGAGTTGGGGCACAATGTCCGGTGCATGTTGTGAAGAGAGTGAGCCATGGCATAGACTGCATTGACCACAAACGTGATCTTGGACTCGGGCTCAAACTTGCCTGTCTTGAGGGAGTACCGGCTACAATCCTGCGTGTGGAAGCTGCACCTAAACTTCTGCTCCCAAAACTCCCGAAACCAGGGATTTCGGCTGTTATTGTAGGGGTGGAGGTTACGGAAGTAGGAAGCAAACTCCTTAATGGGGTAGGCTGCCAGTTCGATGGTGATGGCTCCCTCCGCCACTGCTTCGCTCCCGGCCACCACGCTCTCCAGGGCTCCCCACCCATCACTGGCCACCCAAATGAAGGACACGTTGACTCTCTGGGCAGCTGCCAGCAGCTCCCGGGCGTCTTCACTTCGGGTGAATAGCACGACCACTCTGGCATTGGGCTTCTGCAGCAGAGCCCGGACCACTCCATCGTAGGTCTTCTTGTTCATGGAGCGCCCCACCTTCTCCGAGGTGGCGATGCAGATGTTGCGCATGCGGGCTTCTTGCTCGAAAGCCTCGATCCCTGTCTCCCCGTAGTCGCCCTCTGAGGCCACAGTGGAGACGTAGGTCCAGTTGAAGAAGCGGAGGATCTCTGCCATGGCTTTGGCTTGGTAGAAGTCTGGAGGGACAGTGCGGGCAAAGTAGTCATAGCGGGACTTGTCACTGAGCTTGGCACTGGTGGAGGCGTAGCTGATCTGTGGGATCTGGAAGAGCCGCAGCAGGTTGGCCACCTGCGTGGAGAAGGAGAGGTGAGTGAGTGCCTGAAGAGGTGGCCAGCAAGGGACATTCCTAAGGGGGGACCCCCGCTCAACACCCAGTGTTGCACGATGCTCCCAAACACAGCCTTTGGGCTGAGGAGCAACCCATCCCAACCCAGAGCATCCTGATCTGTGGAGGGACAGGAGAAGAATGGATGGCACATTCACAGAGTCCCTGAGCCCTCAGACATGCAAATTTATCTTTAGTTTTTGGGGGGTTTTTTGTTTTTCTTTTTTTTGTTGTTGTTGTTGTTGTTGTTGTGTTTTTTTTTTTTAGTGTTTCGAGGACTCCACTCTGAAATTCAAGGCTGAGGAGGGGACAAAACCAGAAAGTCTGCCATAGGTGACCTGTGGGAGATGCTTGATGGCAAGGAGAAAGCTAGGATGCCTGGCAGCCCTACAGCAGAGGGGGAAAGGATTCTAGGGGCTGGGAGCCGGGGCAGAGTCCCCCACCGGGCTGGGGGATGCTGCAGAACTGGGTCAGGGGACTGGCGCCTGCGCATCCCACATCAGGAGCTCAGTGGGACTGGCACCTTCCAGCCACTCAGCAGAATCCCTCGTTAGCTTCAAAGGGAAAAAAAACCACTAATGAGGCTGTTAAAACTCAGGCTCTGGGGGCAGCAAGGGGGCCTCGGGTGTGCCAGCGGGGCTGCCAAGCCTGCCCACATCTCACTGCTCCCCAGGCAGGAGATGTGGCTTAATTAACGTGGACAAATGATCTTGAGGACAAATTCCCCTAATGGCAAGAATGTCCCCGAGCTCAGTGATGCTGCTGCCTGTCCTCACCATGGATGGGAGCTGCCAGCCTGCCATGTCCCTCCAGTGCCCCGTGAGCTCCCCAGCTGGCCCACATTGTGCCCCTGCTGACACCTGCCTGCCTGGCTAGGGTTGGGACATGGGTACATGCTGGGTTCCCAGCAAGGGAAGGGACAAGTGCCCAGGTGGGCTGGGATGCTGCCTCCATCATGTAGTCCCAGCTTATTCTACCCCATAGCTGGGGGATGCAGGGCCCCCAGGGACCAGGACACACAGTCTGGCACATGCTGGGGACTCATCAAATCTCAGCAAGCATGTGACCCACCAGCCACCCCTGTGACTCAGCGGGTCCTGCTGAGTCCTGCATCCTCGGGGGATGCTCTTCTCCCTGCTGAAACCAACCTCCAGATCCACGGAGCTATGGTTTTGGGGACTGAGATGCACCCCACCCAGGGTCACAGCCAGGTCTGAAGCTCGAAGTGCCTGTTCCTGTGGGATCACTGGGGACACGGGGCACTTGTTCTCTGAGCTCACCCTGCCTTAGCCAGGCAGCCCTATGGCTCAGCCCCTCAGAGGTGCATGTCCCTTGCAGCACCTCATGGGCTGCTGTTTCGGGGGAAAGGGAGACAGTGTCCCCTCTTGTCTGCTCTGCCTGGCACAGTCCAGACATGAGCTGTGCTGAGGAGCTGCACTTGCCACCTTGAAGCCATGTGAGGCTTGGCTCCCAGGGCTAGTGGAGTGTTGGGGGACTCATGCAGCCCCCAAGAGGATCCTGTGCACATCTCTTACAATCACAGAGAGATTGGTGCCCACCTGGCATTCCCTCTCCACTGGAGAAAGGGGCAGAGCATCACTGCGAGGGGTGAGTGAGCTTTCCTGTGCCACACCGGCGGTGGCATCGCTGAACTGCTGCCAAGGCTTTATCCCCCTCCCCCACTTCAGCCAAACCCCTGGCCCCATCCGAGCCTCTCTTGCCTGGGAGGTACCTGGATGGAGACGTCACTGTAGGAGCCCCCGATGACGCCGGTGATGGCAGTGGGAACGTCATCGTGGACGGCGTAGGAGCCATCGGGGCAGATGTGCTCAGAGCCATCCACCCGGGTAAGGGAGGCACGGACGAAGTCGAGGGACTGCTCTAGGGCATAGGTGTCCTTGGAGCAGGTGTCGAGGATGTGAGCACCCAGCTTCACCCCCGGCAGGATGCTCCCGTCCTTGTTGATCTCGTCCAGGGCGAAGAGCATGGCCTCCAGGCGCTGGATGCCCCGGTGTTCGTTTATCTTGCCACAGTCTTCACTCCCCACTCCTTTCTCATGGACAGGGAAGAGGCCCCCAATCACCAGGTCCCCATCCATGCTGATCTCCTTCTTGCCAGCCATGCCGTGCCCAGCAGCCAGACAGGTGGCCAGGTGCATCAGCCCCAGCCAGGCGGCCAAGGGGACAGCCATGGGGTGTGCTGCTGCTGGCTGGGGGACCCACACCGCCCCGTGTCACCTGCTGCCACCCGTCAAGGTGAGGGCCGGCAGTCCCCAGGCATTGGGTGGTGGGGGGTGGCACGGCGTGGTGTTGGTGGGAGAGAGGTCGTGTCACCCCAGCAGAGCCCTCGGCACCTGGAAAAGCAAAGGGAAAAGCCGCTGGGTCTGCGGGAGGCAAGGCACAGCAGGGACAGGGGCAGTCAGTGCTGCACGGGAGAACCAGGCTGTGAGCCTGCCTGTGCCCCCCACCCAGGATACCCTCAGGGAGAAATCCCTTCCAGAAAGGCAAGATGAACAGATGCAATAGCTCCCACAGTGACCCAGAACCCCCAGGACACACACAAGTGACACAGATCCCAGGGCACAGGGACCAGCCTCCCCACAACACTCCCAGGGACACACTGGCATAGGGGTGGGCACAGAGCTGGCCCCTCTGGCACCATCGGGCAGAACAGCCTGCAGAGGGACAGCTTGACAGCCCTGAAATATCATGGAGGGGGAAAGAGCCAGGCATGTCACCTGGCACAGGAAGGACGGGCTGGGCAGATAGAGCGAACATCGCCTCCAAGCCGAGCCTCTGACCCACACAGCAGCATCAGGGGTGTTGACAGATCCCACCCTCCAGCAGAGAGCCCTGCCAAGAGCAGCCAGCCATGAGCCCACCGTGCCCGCAGCACCCAGTGCCCACAGTATTTTAATCTCCATCCCATAGCCACCCACCGTGCTGCTGCCCCCAGGGCTGTCCGTGGCACCGGGGCTGGAGCAGGGACTCGCCACTGGCTTCACCCTCACACAGCAACGTGCAGAGTTCTGGCAGCCGCGGTGCTTCAGAGTCTGTTCTCTCACCACCGCCCCTTCCTTCCCTGTATACTAAATTCAGAGATTTCAGTAAAAGTAAGAGCCAGGTTTGCTGACTCCCTCTGCAGAAAACACGGAGGCGCGGGGGAATCAAAGGCTTTTGCAGCAGGCAGGCCTTGTTTTGGCAGAAGATGCAGTCCCCTCCGAGATTGGTTGTCTTTTCCCAAACCACGGGAGAGATTTGTTTCCCATTTGAAGCTGACTGCTGAAATCCCACGGGGCTGGCATTTCAGGGACCGTGGGAGAAGGAGACCCCTTGGCAGCCCAGAAGCCTCAGGCTGCTCTGGAGAGGGAAGCTGCTGATGCTGTGACCAGACCAGGGCTCTTCCACAGCCCAGCAGTGCTTGTGGGGAAACGGAGGGTGGGAGGGGCGTGCCAGAGAGTGCTGGCCCCCTGCACTTCCCTGCAGCCCGTACTGAGGCTACTCTCCCTGAGCAGGAGGAAGGGACCCCTTGATGCCCCCATGCTGCTCTCAGACAGGTGATGGCTGTGCTGGAGGAGCCCTCCAGCAAGCAGCCACAGCTGGCAGTGATGCCCAGGGGGCTGTGGGCAGCAGTGTGGCACAGAGCATAGCAGGGCGGGATCGGGTGGCACATGCAGACCTCTTCGTCTTCCTCCATGCCCCTAAGTGCCTGTTCTCAGCTGCTGCCTGCTGCTGCTGAGTCCCCATCTGTCTCAGGGCATCTCCTACCTCACCTCTCAGTGTGAAGGACTTTGGAGATGAGAGAAGGAAGGGTGCCTGCCTTATTTCAGGAATAAATGCTTCTAAGGGACCCGGGGTTTTCTCAAGCAGGAAGGAGGACACAGGTACATGGATTATTGATGGAGCCATCGGTGGCAGGCCGAGCCTGGCACGGGGCACTGGGAACCTGGGTCCCTGTGATCCAGGTCTTTGGGGCAGGTGACAGGATGCACCAGATGAAAGGCACCTTCAGGCCAAGCTCCTCTGAAGGGCAAACCACCACCCCCGTGGCAGCGAGCCACGATGGACAGTGAGCAGGGCTCCCGCCATTCCCACAGCTGCTCAGCTCGACTGGTTTAGTGGCGGGGAGATGACAGCCCGCGGGAACCTCTGGAGAGCATCTGGGGAAGTGAAGCACCGGGCAGGACAGGGCCATGTCCAGCCCGACAGCCACGGTACGGTGGGAAGCTCCTGCCAGCTGCGGGCAGCCTCTCCTCGCATCAGGAGTGGGGTGGGTGAGAAGGGGCCGTGACTCCTCCGTGCTCGGAGCGCTTCCCACCCCCTGTCAGGAGCCCTGACCCCTCCGACACCAGCATCCCAGGGGCTGTGTGACACCTGGCGCGTGTGCGAGAGCGGCAGTGCTGCGGGGACGCAGGGACAGTGTCACCTCCCGCGGAGGTCCCGGAGGTCCCACCGCCACCTAGCTCTCCCCTGCACAAGGGCTGCCAGCCTCGATACCCCGCGGGACCGAGGCGCCTCCCCGGGGCGCTGCGCCGGCGCCCCCGCCCCGCGGCCGCCCCGCATCCCGTCCCGAACGCGCCCCGAGATCCGGCTGCCCCGGCACGCTCACAGCCCCCCCCAAAGCCCCGGCTCTCCCCGGCCCGGACAGCCGGACGAGAGACCCGGGGGAGCAGCAGGGACGGGGCTCTGTCCCCGCCGGGCTGGGCGGTGACCCCGCTTCCCTGCCCCGGTGCCGGCGGGCAGCCCCTGCCGGGCGCTGCGGCGGCGGGTCCTGCTGAGTGCCCACGGCGGGNGTGGGCAGCGGCACCCCCGGGGCCGCCCCGGCTGCCCCCCGCTCGCTCCGGCACCAGCTGAGCCGGGCAGGGCACGGCCGGGGCTGGGGCAAAGCCGGGGACAGATGGCCAGGTCCAGGCAGAGCACGGGCAGGACACGGGCAGGGAAGGCAGGAACGGGCAGGACACGGACAGAGAAGGTAGAACACAGTCAGGACACTGCCAGGTCCCGGCAAGAGATGGCCAGACTGAGCCAGAGCACCGGCAGGACGCAAGCAGGACACGGCCAGAGAACGCAGGACGCAGCCAGATCCAGGCAGGACCGAGGGAAGGCATGGCTGGATGCAAACAAGGAATGGTCAGATGCAGGCTGGGCAGAAGCAGGACACAGCCAGAGCAGGCAGGGCCCGCTCTGCACCCTGGCAGACCTGGCAGGGCACAGCTTGGTGCCTGCTCCCCTGGGCCCAGAGCTCCCAGCTCATTCCCAGCCCAGTGAGAGGGGTCCCAGCCGCAGATCAAGCTCCACAGGCACAAGCTGGTGCTCAGGGTTTGTTCCCCCCTTGCCTGGCCTGCCCCCCGCTCCCCAAGTCCTTGGGAAGAGTTCAGGCTCCCAGCATTACCCCACTGCCCACCTGCATCCCACACAGCCCCAGCACTCACCGGCAGCCCAAGCACCAAGCTGGGGAAGGCTTTGGACCATACGAAACGGAGGCACTGGCAGGGCCGTGTTCCACACCTTCACCAATTGCCCAAACTCTTCCTAGAGCCACTCGGCCGCCCAGGATCCTGTGGCGTTGCATCCCCAGAGCTCCATCACTTAGAGACAAGAACGGGACAGGGGATGACACAGGGGACAAGAGTGCTGCTGGGACACTGGCCCAAGTAACCACCTCACCACCATGTGCCTCAGTTTCCCCTCTGCCTGCTTCTGCACTCGCAGGCTGTGGGTAAAGGGCACTGCAGTGAGTCAGACACTCTGCTGGACTCTCTTCCCCCCCAGCAATCCTGGTTTGGGGAGGGATAACTTGGAACATCCGTGGCAAGGTCCCCCCTGGAGGCCCACAGCAGCAAGACCCCAGACCCCACAGGCCCCTCTCCTTTCTAGACTGTTGGCACACAGTGGGACACTGGGGAGAGGAGGGTGCCTGNTGCCGGGCGCTGCGGCGGCGGGTCCTGCTGAGTGCCCACGGCGGGGCTCGGGTCTGCCGGACCACTGGGGGGACGAGAACCCCCCCAAAGCCGCTCTACCGGAGCCCCGCGTCTTGCGCCGGGCAAGGGTGAGCGGCGGGAGCAGCCCCGGTGCCATCCGGACCGCCCGCATCCCGGCCCCTCCTGTGCCCGTGCCCGTGCCCGTGCCCATGCTCTGCTCTCTTCCCGCAGCTCCGGGAGCCCCGGCACCGGCACCGGTCTCCGAGCCCCGCTGTGGCGCGGCCCCGACGGCTGCGGGGGATCCCCGGTCTCCGTGCCGCTCCACCGTCGGCACCGGAGCTCTGGAGNAGGACACGGCCAGAGAACGCAGGACGCAGCCAGATCCAGGCAGGACCGAGGGAAGGCATGGCTGGATGCAAACAAGGAATGGTCAGATGCAGGCTGGGCAGAAGCAGGACACAGCCAGAGCAGGCAGGGCCCGCTCTGCACCCTGGCAGACCTGGCAGGGCACAGCTTGGTGCCTGCTCCCCTGGGCCCAGAGCTCCCAGCTCATTCCCAGCCCAGTGAGAGGGGTCCCAGCCGCAGATCAAGCTCCACAGGCACAAGCTGGTGCTCAGGGTTTGTTCCCCCCTTGCCTGGCCTGCCCCCCGCTCCCCAAGTCCTTGGGAAGAGTTCAGGCTCCCAGCATTACCCCACTGCCCACCTGCATCCCACACAGCCCCAGCACTCACCGGCAGCCCAAGCACCAAGCTGGGGAAGGCTTTGGACCATACGAAACGGAGGCACTGGCAGGGCCGTGTTCCACACCTTCACCAATTGCCCAAACTCTTCCTAGAGCCACTCGGCCGCCCAGGATCCTGTGGCGTTGCATCCCCAGAGCTCCATCACTTAGAGACAAGAACGGGACAGGGGATGACACAGGGGACAAGAGTGCTGCTGGGACACTGGCCCAAGTAACCACCTCACCACCATGTGCCTCAGTTTCCCCTCTGCCTGCTTCTGCACTCGCAGGCTGTGGGTAAAGGGCACTGCAGTGAGTCAGACACTCTGCTGGACTCTCTTCCCCCCCAGCAATCCTGGTTTGGGGAGGGATAACTTGGAACATCCGTGGCAAGGTCCCCCCTGGAGGCCCACAGCAGCAAGACCCCAGACCCCACAGGCCCCTCTCCTTTCTAGACTGTTGGCACACAGTGGGACACTGGGGAGAGGAGGGTGCCTGTGCTGGGGAACCTCACCGCTGCGGGCCAGGGTGGACAGGTGAGGAGGACGAGGTGTGTTGTGCCAAGGGATGCTGGCACTGCCGTGGTCCCGATCCCCCCCAGCAGATGGGTCCTGGCTCCAGCCTCACACACACCTCGGCACTGGCTGCATCGTCCTGGCTGCTGCTCCAGCGCTGTCATGGCAGCAGAATGATGGCAAAGCCCCCCTGGTGCCCAGCTTCAGCGAGGTTAGGGGACAAGCACCGTTAGTATCCACTGCCTGGCTCCAATCCCCCGGGAGCCTCAGCCAAGCATAAATATTTCAGGGGGCTTGGCAGTTTTGTAATAACCAGCAACAAAGATAAACACCGGGAAGAGCAATATTTTTCCATGTGGGCTGGAGGAGTTTAATATTTTATCACTCAGAGCACAAAATATTTATGAACAATCTCATGTCAATCACTGGCTGAGGACTAATCATGACCTTTCCAAGCCAGGGAGGACACATTCCCACCATGGAGAGACAGTCAGACCTCCCCTACCCCTGGCACCTCCATCCCAAGTCCCAGTTTTGGGCTGCCACGTTTGACCATCAGGAAACAATCCCTGGGCTGCTGGCACTCAGCAGGTGCTCTGGCAACTGGAATTGCCCCGTGGTACCATGGCTATGATGTCCAGGCTGCTCCCTTGTCCCAGGCTGAGAGACAGGGAACAAGGACCACTATAGGCAGCCCTCCCTGCCTGCATTCCACAGCAGCAGGACAGACAGATGGGATGTCAGGAAGGCACAGTGCAGGCAGTCTAGTGTCCCCCGTCACAGGAGGAGGCCCAGCAGCAGCTTTGTATCTGGCTTTATACTGGTTTTACCCTCCACAGGTTCCCAGGAGGAGTGGGGATGCCAGCTCTCTCCAGCTCTGCCCAGCTCAGCACGGCAGCTGGGACCCTTCCCTCCCCACTTCCCCTGCAGCTGGGAACAGACCCCGGGCCCTGCTGGGTTGCCCAGGCAGGGAGAAAGCCTGAGGAGCAGGGATGCAGAGCCCTGGACAGCTCTTTGGCTCAGTTGAGGCCCATGGGGACAGCTCCCACCCAGAGCCCACTCCCCACCACAGGACAGGATGGCACCATAGGCCAAAGGACAAGTCAGCAATGCACCAGCCACCAGTGAGGAAAAGCATCCACTTTATTACAGACCCCAAAGCGCCCGTGGCAGTGCCAGGAGGACCACATTTACACAGGCTGTTTCCATTGTTCAGCAAGGGGAAGAGAAGAGGGGAACAAACCCAGCTGACCCAACTCACAGCTCTTTGGTGCTAGAAAACGTGGTGGTGCGGCAGAGAGAAGCTGTGGGTGAGAGGGGCGCCAGCAGAGCCGAGGGGGGACATCTCTGACATCCACCACCATCCCCCAGACACCTGCAAGGAATCTGCCATGTGCCTGGACACACACACATGGCAAATGCATTTCGCTGTCCCCCCAGCCTGCATCTAACCCTGCACCACCAAGCACCACAGAAATCCCCCCCCACCTCCCAGCACCCCCAAAAATGGTCAAACACCCTTTCTGCAAAGAGGGAGAGCAGGTCCTGGGGGGAATCAGCGACCAAAATCTCTTGGCTGGAGAGGAAAGAGGTGGGAAAGGCAACTGGTTCCCAGTAACTCAGACCCCAGTGGGAGGTGAGGCAGCCAGGTCTCTCTTCACTCCTCTCCTCTCTCAGCAGCGATGGGCTCCTTGGTCCACTTGTCTGTGACCTCCTGATTGCCCGCATAGCCCTCATCAGGCAGCAGGCCCGGGGCTCCCTCCCCGTCCCCAGCAACCTCCAGGTCCAGCTCCTCGAAGGAGGAGCCGCTGGCTCCCGACTCGCTGTAGCTGTGCTCGCTGCGGTTGTCAGCCTCCTCCCGGCCACGGCTGGCTGGGAACGGCAGCAGGATGGAGGTGGCCACCGAGGTGTCTCTGCTGTCAGTTGTGGCCTCCATGCTGATGGAGCTCGTCTCACTCATGGTGTCGACCCCTGGGACGGAGAGAGAATGGAAAAGAGTGAATGCTGTGGGAAGGAGGCAATGGGGACAGGGGCCACAGCTTTCGAAGCCACCAGAAGCCTCTGAGATATCAGGCCACAGTGGAGACCAGCTCCTACGTCTTGTCACCTCCTACGCCTTTGAGACATGACCAGATCAAGAATGGGCTGAGCTCAAACTGCTCCCTGGAATCGGGAACCCCCAAGTCAACACAAACAAGCACCGGCTTCCAGCCATACCCTGACCTCCTGGCCACACTCTGGCCCCACAGCTGCTCCCTGTGCACACAACAAGGACCTGCCGAGCCCTTCCCTAGGGAGAATGCATGCTGTCTCTGGCATGGCACCAGGAATGAGACAAAGAGCAGAAAGGACACTGTGCTGTGAGGGTGATGTGGAGCTGCAGCGTTGTTTAAGCACCCAAGGGGATGATGGCACAAGTGCAAATCCTCAGATGTTCCGCTGTCAGAAGCAGGTGTGTATGTCCAGCCTCATTCCAGGGCATCCTGGTGCCTTCAACACTTGACAGCCTGCTCCCACTCCCTCCATGGCTCCCCCACAGCCGGCAGCTCTGGCAGTAGTGTGAAGATATGCAGGGGAGCAGCAGGCAGGTCTTGGGGTGCCAGAGGATAGGGGGAGCCTTCCCAGCTCATTCTGTGCTTCTCCGCATGACCTGGCTGCCAGCCACATCCCATCTCATGACCAGGCCCCCAGGGGCTGCCTCTGCCTGCCCAGGTGGACCCCTTGGCCCACCTCCTCCTCCCCAGATCCCTGCCTCATTAGCCGATCGACAATACAATTAAGGAGTTGACAAGGAGAGGAACGTGTCAGATTGAGACCAGCAGCTCGGTGCTGTTGCCAGAGCAACCAGCCAGGAGACAAAACCCTTCTGTTAAACATTAATTATTGTTAATTATGACATCACAGATCCACGTGGTTAATTATGACATCACAGATCCACATTGTTAACTATGATACGTCTGCAAACACTGGGCAGGCTCTTTCATCACGGCCCTCTGTGCTCTATTTCCTCCCTGCCTGCCTTGTATCAGTGTGAGGTGAGTGCCAGGCTGTCACTTCCCAGCACCTCTGTCCATGCTGGACTGAATGCCCCTGCTGAGGATCATGTGCCACACCAGCAGGGAAACCAGGAGGAGCCCCACTCAGCAGCAGTACTCATGGAGGACTGGGGCTTGCCACCAACAGGGCTGGGAAGTGGCAAACGGGAGTCATCACCATCCTAGGTGGGAGAGGAGAGCCCTCTTCTCCACATTGTCTCCTGCTGGTGCAGCTCCATCCTCAGCTGCTGGCATGGGACTGCCTTGGGCTTCCACAGGCACTTCCAGCCTCCTACAGCTCCTGCAGCCAGGGTGTCCAAGGCTGGGCTGCTTGCTCTCCCCTCCAGCTGTGTGGCACCCACTGATCTCCTGAAGGAGATTCACCAAGGAGGGAACTTTCCGTACAAACATCCTTAAATCCTTTTTCTGTGCTGTTTTTCTTCCCGGCCTGGGCAGCTGCCAGCAGAACTACTTGTAAATGGCAGTGCTCTGCCTCCTGAGCAGCATCATCCCACGGTCCTGCCGGCTGAGTGACGGCTGTTCCGAGAGGACCGAGCAGTGGTAGCAGGATGAGGGGTAGCCAGAAAAGATCCACAGACACAGTGCACCCACTGCTTCATCCCACCTGGATGGCATACTGGCTTCATCCCAGAAAAGAACATGAGCCTCCACCCTCTCACCTTGGCAACCCTTTTGGCAGCTGGCACAAATCGAGCCCTCGGCCCCTCCCCAGGCTATGCCAGGCGACCCCTTCCAGGGAAAGGAGGAAAAAACCACTGCCCACTACTAACACAGCGCCTTTGCTGCAGCATCAGGGAGCACCTCGACACGGAAACTACATTTGCTCTAAGTTAAAAAGGATGTTCTGCAGGCTGCAGCGAGGCGCTCGCTGAAGGGGACAGCAGCCACTGAGTGGGCAGCAGAAAGGTGGGAGATGCTGCCCCACCTGACAGCACCTCTGCAGGGCAGTGGGTCAGCAGGGAGCCTCTGGGAAGATGGAGAGCTGCGGGGGATGAAGGGGAGTGTGCAGACCCTGAGCCTTGAAGACAAATTAGAGTTTGCAAGGTCTTTAGCAGTGATCTGAAAAGAAGAAATAATCTGATTTGGCCAAATTGGTGGCTTGAGGTGACATGGACACATTCCCACTATGGCTTCATCACAGCTCATGTCATGTGGGGCCATCTTCCATCCCTCTAAGATCCCAGGGGACAGGAGTGACACCAACCCCCCAAGCAGTGCCTTTCCTGCTCAGCACCTCTCCCCTGGCTCCCCAGGAAATGTTTTGGCTCAGAAGCTGTCACGTAACCCCATGACACAAAGCAAAGAAGCTCCTGAGGAGAGGAGCAGCAGCTCAGGAAGAAGACAGGAATGAAGCTGACCTACACACTGCTCCAAGCCACCACTGTGGGAAAGCACTGCTGTCCTCACTCTCATAGCCACCTTCCTCTCCTTCGCTCCAAGGGCGACAATAAATCGAGTCCTGTTTCCCTTCAGTCAGGCACTTTGTCACTGCTCTGTCACTTCTGATCATGTTTGAGCAGCCTCAGCTGGCAAATTTGCCCATTTCAGCAGCCTCACTCTTCTCCACACAGGAGAAGGCTGGCTCTGGCATGGCCACTCAGCCTGGCCAGGATAAATGTCTGGGGTGGGCAGGGCAACAGAGCCGCTGCTGCCAGGGACCATGTGGGGTCAGCTCTGACAGGGGAATGTGGCAGGAACACCCAGCTGTCCTAACATGGAGGCCGGGAAGGCAGTGCAAGGGGCTCTGAGAGGGCAACCAAAGCCCTGTGGGAGGGCAAGCAGGGATTCAGCTCTCCTCTCACAGGCACACACTTCCAGCAGCTCTTACACCCACTTGTTCATCCTTCCCCACACATCCTGTTTGGTCCTCCCATGACCCACTGCCCATTCCTTGCATCCACCTTCCCAAGCTGGTCCTTACACCGGGAACCAGTCCAACACCCTGATCCAGCATGGCTTTTCCCTCTGGCACGCTGTGAGGCAGCAGCCATCCTCTGTTGAAACTTGCCCTTGACCTTGCTCCCTCAAGGATGGCATAGCCATCCCACTGCACTCTCACGCAGTAGGAACACGGAACCCAGGAGTTTTCATTTGGGAAACAGAGGCACAAGCCTGGGGTGAAGCCATGATAGGGTGTTGAGGAGTCCCTCAAAAGCCAGTGCCACCTAGGAAGAAGGGATATCAAGTAGCCAGCTTCAAGAGACCAGCTAGGGATGGGTGCAACAGGAACCACTCCACACTGCCAATGAGCCTGGTGGGGAGCTGGCTCCTCAGACAGTTCAGCCCTGCGCCACACCAGGTATAGACGTTCCCAAAGTCAGAATGAGGGCAGGCTCTCCTCCTGCATCACCTCTGTGTCACACTGATGCCTGAGCAGTGCTCCACTCCTGGTGCTCCTGGGCCCTTTCCTTCCCCTCATTCCATCAAATATTCATCACCTCTAAATACGGTGTGCTGCCAGGGGGCACAGCTCCTCCGCGATTGCTGAAGCTCACATACAAGCCAGCAGGAGGACTGGGGCCCTTCCCAGGATGTAGAGGCAGGCAGGAACATGCAGGGCTCTTTGGAGGATGGAAGCAAGCAAGGATGAGGCAGAACACACCAGGAAACCAGGAAAGTTGCTCCTCTGTGGCACTGGAGTTCAGCGTGTGATGCCATCAGTTGTA
Source organism: Irena cyanogastra (assembly GCA_013397155.1). Taxonomy (NCBI): domain Eukaryota; kingdom Metazoa; phylum Chordata; class Aves; order Passeriformes; family Irenidae; genus Irena; species Irena cyanogastra. The sequence goes on from VWZV01004333.1 coordinate 2,496,072, forward strand.
CCTGAATGCTGTGGGACAGACTCTGCTCCAGGAAAACGAGCACCTGAGATTCTGGGCAGAGCCACATGCTCGGGAACCATCTATGCTCATGCCAGCAAGCCCGTGTGGAGAGGCTGCTTTTGTTTGCTTTCACCTTCCATGCGCAGCAGCGGGGTCACACCGCAGAGCGCGCCGCTGAGAGGGAGCCGGGAGCGAGGACCCGCCGATGCCAAAGCCCCAGAAAACAATTAAGTACAAAACAACTGATTGTGATTGACATTGGCCCCCTGGAGACCCATCAGCCACCCTCCTAAAACGCCTCCTGCCTTTCCGATGACCCTGACGATGGTGAAGAACGGACGGATTTGGTGCAGAGGCAGCCACAGCCCCCGGCCCCCTCCTTGTGTGTTGAGCGTGTCCGTGCTCAGCAGAGCTGCCAGCACCCTGCTCTGTGCACAGCAGCAGCAGAAAGCAGAGACCCTGGACCATGTCCCACAGCCTTTGTGGCCACTGCCACAGGCGCCCAGCACCTCACAGGATGAACTCAGGAGCAAGGACAGCAGATGACAGCCTAAATGGAGAGATGTGCTCCAAGGTCAGGAGGCTCGAGAAAACAAATCCAAGCTTTTCTTACACTTTCAAGTTGCTTGGTACCGTCTGGCACCAGCCACAATGACAGGTGAGGAGAAATGGCAACACCTTCCACTTGGAACTTCTCAAGCCTTTAATTCAAAGAAAGCATAATCCAGCTGCTGGGGGGGAGTTTCTTGAGCTGTGACCGACCAGTGGTGTGTTCACACAGAGCATTACTCAACATCATGTCCATGCTGAAATCACACTCAATGCTCTTCTCTCAGTGTTTTGGGACGGGGAAAGAGGAGTCTTCTTCTGCTGCCACATCAGGACAGCCAGCCCAGAGCTTCTGTGCATATAGCAGCCTCAGCTGCCTTTGGGAGAGGAAATGAGGCTCAGAACCTTCCCAGTCTCCACTTACCCATTGAGGCAACTGGGTATCAAAGCCCTACACATGGATTTGTGCAGCTCAGGCACAGCCAGAGAAGCTGACAGCCACCATCAGGGACTGCCACCTGCCCCCACTGTCCCAAGAGCACTTTTTGAGCCTCTAGCAGGGCAGAACCACTGGAAACATCCACACAAACCTGAGAAGGATCAAGAAATAACCCAAATACAAGCAAATGAGGTTGAGCAGAGACCATGCTGACAGGCAGATGGGGACGTTGCTGTGCCCACTCTCCAGTTGGCAGAGGAAAGCTTGAAAACTGTCATAGACATCCTGGGATCTGCTGGGTCATCAAGATCCCATGTCCATTATGCCCGTTGAAGTGGCTGTGACTAACTGGAGCTTACTTCTAGAAGGACTGCCCAGGGAAGAAGGCTAAAAAGGATGGGATAAGAGGTTTCTCTTTCTCCAACTCAGAGGTGGTTGCACAGATCCCAGCACATAAAATCATCAGGAAGTGAGGACCAGCCTCATTCCATAAGGTGTAATCTTCAAGAGACCACCAAAGCCCTCAGGCAGGAGCTGCACAAGCCACCCATAGGCTTGCTACATCCTCAGCCAGAGCAAGGATGTGACACCCCATCAGATGTGGTTCTGCCACTGTGTCCAGCAGTGACAATCACAGTGCAACATCCAAGCCCAACTCTTCAGTCTCGCAGGCTGGGCCAGCCTCACAGTTATTATTATTTTAAGTTGGTTTTGTGCAGACTCAGCAGATGGCACTTCATCAGATTGCACTGACAGAAGTTCATCTATGTGCCTGGAAGGGAAGGGGTGGTGGAGGAGCTGGCCCAGAGCTGCTGCTGGGGAGCCCAGCCTGGAGTGAGAAAGTCCAACATCATTTGCCTTCTAAAACTGGGAAGACCTTCCTAGCGCTTCCTCCAGCAGGGCAGAGGACTCCCCCACTGTGGGCATCTAGCAGTGGCACCCCAGGGAAGGCACTGAGACAGCCAGGGCACAGGGCAGCAGCTGCTACAAGCACCCCTGGCTGTGCTGTGAGATCATGCACTCCCTGAGCAGGGCAGACACAGCTACGAAGGCACCACCCTCAAGCTGGTTTTGCTCCCATGGATCCTGCCATCCCTCTCCAAAACCAAGGGGTGACTGTAGGAAGCTGTCCAAGCGAGTGGCTTTGGGGCACCTCTGGCCAAGCAGGGCTGGCGCCCCCGGCAGCTGCCCCAACACAAGGCAGACAAAGAGGAGAAGAGCCAAGTGAGCACCATGCTAACATGGGCCCTGGAAGTGCTGGGCAACAGCTCCAATTAGACTCCTCATTGCAATGCTAAATGGACAGAGCTCCCAGAAAGCAACTCCCAGGCTTGCTTTTATGCGATTAAGAATTAAAGCGACCCAAACCTGAAGATGTGTTAAAGCAAATGACCCAACTGCCCGCGAGGCGAGCACAGCCCTCATGGTTTTTTCATGCCCATTACACAAGCGTGGGTGACCCATGGGGCAGGGGGAGGCGGGTGTCCCTGCCAGCAGCCAGCTCGGATGTGCTGTCCAGTGCCCGGGAATGCTTGGGTAGCCAGCTCCTACATCTCGCAGGCACGGGAGCATGTGGGCTGCTGAAGGCAACTAGCATTTTGGGTTACTATAGCACTGCTGTTCTGCGCCTACAGCCATTGTGGTCCCTTCCTGTATGAATACATCCAGGCTCCAACAAATTTTGCTGAGCAGATGCTCTCAGACAACTCCACCACGAGTTACAGCAACCTGGTATTTAAGCTCTTTGCAATCCCAATATGTAACAGATGAAGATGAGATCAAGGAAGATGTATATGACAAAGAGAAAAACAAACTCAGCTGCAACTAAAAGCTGTGAGATCCAGCTCTGCAGTGACAACAGTGGGCCAGCGGCTTAACCCAAAACTGCTCCGTGAGGCATGCCATGACATCTCAGGGGACGTCATCTCAGATCCTTGGGGATCAGCCCAGGGTGAGGGGAAGAGGTGTGCTGAAACTCGGTGGTTGGGTACCAGGTGGGCACAGGTCAGTCCCTCTCTGCTCAGGCAGCAGGACTGGGGATACCAGGACTCAGGGATACCTCTGTGAGGGCTGATGCCAATCGAAGATGGAGCCCGTGCACAAGTCATGGATACCTGTGATGTCTGTCTGGGCGTCCTCGGCCACAGCTGCAGCAGCCCTGCTCTTCCTCTCCAGCTCTTTCATTTCAGGCACATAGAAGTCCCCTTGGCGGGCAAGGGGACACACGAAGTAGATGCGGTCCTGCTTGTAGATCTCGATCCGGGGGTGGGCACACAGCTTCCTCTCCTGGAAGACACAAAGTAGCCATGGGCAGGGATGTGCCTCACACCCCACTCCAGCAGCTCCCCCACCACATTGACCTGCCAGCCTGGCCAAGTCAGCCTGGTCCTCTTTGCCCACAGGCATGAAGGCCTATTGAGGAGCAGAGGGTGCCATCACAAAACCGTGGTACTGCTTTCCCTACCACACCAGGCCCATGTACCAGGGCAGGCAGGTTTGGCCCTGAAGGTAAGCAGTCAGCTGGGCTCCAGGAGGAGATACTGAAGACCCCCAGACCACTTGGCTTTGATGTGCTTATTTTGGGCTGGAACGAGGGGTTTTGGGGAGCCAGGCAGCTGCTCCACACAGACCTGCCAGATCTCCGGTTCCTCCCAGCAGCACAGCCCCAGGAGCAGCACAGCCCCATGAGCAGGCGTAGCCCTTCTCTGCTAATTAATATAATCCAGAGCCAACAGCTCAAGCAGCTCCTTTCAGAACGGCGAGGGCAGGGGGAGTGGGAGATGAATCCCTGGCATTTCAGACAAGTCCCCCTCCTTTTCCTCACCCCACCTCTCCCTGGCAGTGCTCTTCAAGACCTCAGACCCCCAGCCTGTCAGGGACCCATGCCAGGGGCATGTCCCCCGGGCCACGCAGCCCATGCTGAGCTGGGGCTGTGGGGACTCCTGGGGTGCCAAGGAGCAGCTGGACCCCTCTCGCCACCCCCTCCTCGCCCGCCCGCCCGCCAGCTGCTCGCTGGCAGAGGGGGTGGCTGATTACAAGCCGGGTGAGAAAGGAGAGTGTCTCTCTAGCGGGTTTTCTTTTTCTTTCTTTCCCCTTTTCAAATCACTGACAGCTTTTATTTAACCCTGCAAGCACCCTGGTTGTTATCCTCCTCCTCCTCCCTGCCCCAGCTATTCTCTTCCTCCCTCTTGCCCTGATTATCCTCTTCTTCTTCCCTGACCCAGTGATTTTCCTTCCTGCCTCAACTATTCTCATCTGTCATGGCCTGCTGGTGTGGCTTGTTTGCACATCCTCCAGCAGGGTCCCCATCCCTCTGGGGCTCTCTGTCGCCGGAGCTGGCCTCACACCAAGAATGAGCTCTATGAACACATCAATCATGACTTTACAAAAGCCTGACTCCCTTCAGCCCAGGACCAATGTGATTCAGGATGGACCAATGTGATTTAAGAATCATTTATTTCCCAGACTAATGTTGGCACCAAGCAGGATCCACAACAGACATGAGCCAACACTGACCCTCTCCCCAGTGCTGGCAGTTGTACCACCTGAAGAGCCACCTCCGTGCCGTCAGGATGAATATAGAACAAGAAACACACTCAGAAATCCCACATGATCAGTTTTTGGGTCCATTTTCCAGGGAAACCCTGCAGGATCTGGCAATGCAGAGGCCCAGTTTACCCAGAAACACGAAGTGGCAGAAACATGACCCCAGCAGAAGCTTCACCTGTCCCATCCCAATGCCTTCCAGGCTGAATTTCAGCAGTCCCTCCTGCAGCTGAGGAGGAAGCACATTTCCTATCCCAGTGCTGCAGGGACACGCAGGGACGCAGGCGGGCTTCCAAGGCGCTTGGAGTTCCTACTCGCGGGCAGGTGAGACACTGAGGCCTGCAGATCAAAACTGTATTAAATAAAAACAAGCTGGGGTGTTTTTAGCAGCAGAGCAGAGGCGGCTCACATCACTCCTGCTTTTTCAGCAACAACGCAGACAGGAGCCCTCCCCGCCGCTCTGCCCCTTGCTCTACCAACCACAAGCCCATCCGCCAACCTCCAGCTCAGCTCCTTATTTTAGGTTACTGCAGCACACACCAGAGATAGGTATCTCCAGGATTTGCAGGGTTTTTTGCACAAATCCAGCTGGCCCTCCACCACTTCATGCAGACAAAGACAACTCAAAGGATTTTAGAGCAAAGAGACCTTCATTAACTTCATTTGAGGTCTCCAAGCAGTCTAAATCCTCAGGGGTCCAGTCTGGCCTTCAAGACACCCCAAACTTTCCAAAGCCTCTCCTAAGGTTCCAGAAGAGTAGATGTGGAACACACCCTCCCCCTACAATCTACTCTAGGTTGCTACAACTTCCAATTACACAGATATAGAAGTGGCACCCCCAAAACACAAACAACACCCTCTCTGCCCATACAAAATGTGGACATCTTGGCTTTTTAAGGAATAAAAATGCACACCTGAATGAAAAGTAGGACTGGCTCTTGAGCCAAATGCTGCTTGACTCTCAAGATTATCCTACAAGAGAGACAAGGATGTTCCACCCTGCCAGGAGCAGCTCTGTGTCCCCAAAGCCAGAAGAGCCCAGGTGTCCAGCCCAAAGCCCACGGCTGGGGACCAGGTTGGTGGGACCATGCTGAAGTGGCTGGACGCTCACTGTCAATATCCATGCCTGCCTCATTAGGGACAGCTACAATACTCGATTGCTTCCCAATTCATCTGGGGTTTTTCCCAAAATGAAATGGAGGGAAACCAGAGCCTGGGGGTGCTAATTTATGTCTGTACAAATTAAGCTGGAAGCCAGGCTAGTGAGCTGGCCTCTGCTTCTACACTTCTTCCCAGACAAACCCAGCCTCTAGCAGGGCTGCTGCAGAGCTCAGCACTGGCAGGTGGGCTCAGGAGAGGACCATATCCCCAAGAAGAAGCAGGGATGTTGCAGCTGGGAATGCTGTCCTGTCCAGCCTGGGACAAAGGGATGAGGCTGCATAAAGACTCAAGAAATGGGCAGAGGCAAGGAGGTGGGGAGCTATGACAATGGAAATGGATAAGGGGATCATCTAAAGGGAGTGGGAGATCAGTCTTGTGATCATACCAAAGAAGATTAGGAAGCAGGCAGAGGCCACACAAGAATAGTGCAGCAAAGTGCAAAAGAGGCTGGTGACACAGTGAGTTTGGGATTATCCCAGTGGAGAGAAACACTGCAATGAAAAGAAACAACCTAGAGACACTGGAGAGCAGAGCCCAAAGGCAAAGGTGTGGGAAGAGAGCAAATTAGCAAAGGCTCAACAACATGGCAAAACAACAGAAAGGCTCAACAGGCAGTTTTGCACTGTCACTGAGAAGAGAACCCCTGGCTGGCTGTGCCACCAAGCCAACAGATGGAGCAGCAAGGGGAACGTGGAGTTTGCAAGGCAGAGCCCTCCAGTCAAATCCAAAGCCGTCTCACACAGGTGGAGGAGCTCAGCGAGAGGTGAACAGTGGGACACTGTCAGTGTCAGGCTGCTGGCTGTGACAACAGGACCAGTAAGTGGGGCAGGGATGAAGACTTGTCCCTTTGCAAGGTCATGCAGTGCCACCTCCCTCCTCAGCCTCCACCAGGAGCTCTCCCTTCCTGTGGCCAGCAAAGACAGAGGCAGCAGCGCAGCGTTCAGGGCTGATTTCTATCCAGGACCCTCCTCTGGGCACCTGAAACAGGGCATTCATTGCACATAATCCATACAGCCCATCTACACGCACAAATGCATCCCGAGTCCACAAGTTCAGTTCTGACAGAAAAGCAGCTCCAGCATACTCCTGCCACGTCAGACCCATGCTTCCCATGAAGCCAACTCCTTCTCAGCCCATCTGAGGAACGTGGTGGGGTGCTTCTCACCACCTTCTCGGGAGCAAGGCGTTACATAAGGGAAGATTCTTGCACTCCTCTTTCCCAGATGGAACCTCAGCACCTCACCCAATCTTTCACCTCAGGTTCCGTATCACTTACCACCATGTACTGACTGTAGGATTTCCTCCAGGTCCCTCTCATCCTGCTAGGAATGGAGCATCCCCTAGCCTCATGCATCAGAAAGGACAACAGGATTATGCAATGACCAGCATTTTGAGAGACTTTCCACAGCAGCAGGAAGTGCCAGCTATTCGTTAGCACAAATCTTCCTCCCCCTACTTGTCCATAAGGTCACAATGTCTGCCCATGATATGGCTTGGGCACAGCATCCCAGGAGGAAGATGCCCCCACTTTCCTGGGTGAGCACAAGAGCAGCCCCAGGGCTACAGAGGACATGACAAGGTGTCCGAGACATGACCATTAAAATCCCAGCAGAACTGTGCAAGGGTGGAAGGAGGTGGCAGGGTGCTCATGTCACATCATGGCCCTCAGCACTTGCTGGGAAGCAGAAGATGAGCTGTGGCACTGCAGGAACTGTCTCTGTCACTCTGTCAGGTTCATCTGCTCAGGAATTCAAATATCACCAACTGGATCTGCTTCATCTCCCACTGCTGCAAGAATTCATCTTGTTAGGAGACCACAAACGAGCCTTGGGGATGCTCTCTGGATCCTTGCCATGCACGGGCATGCTGGCAATCAAGCTCCAGCTGAACCCAAAACACTTCTAGTGTTGCCAGGAAGGCAGTGGGGAGGCAGCTGCTGTCCTCACCCCACTTCACCCTACAAGCTCCCAGACACCCTTGACTCCTTACTGTGACGTCCTGGAACAGCTCACAAGGTGATGGTTAAGTCCCACCAGCCTGCTGAGTCCCTGTTTCAGGAAGTGATGCTGTAGGAGCAGTTGAGCAGAGGTTTTTCATGCCACCACCTAGCTTCCTGCTGGAGCAGAGCTGGAGGCTGAGCTGTTCATGCTGCCCAGCAGCTCCTGGCTCCACTGCAGAGATGTCCACTTCATGCTCCAGCCACCTATGTACCACAGGAACACAGCCACTGCTTGTGCCTGTCACCCATCCCTGCCATAGCACCTTATGCCTGCAACACGTGAAAAATGCACCTGTTAAACCCCAGCGAGGGCTGGAAAAATCATGGAGAGCAAGCAACTGGTCACCCAGCAGATGACCAGTTCTTCTCCCTTAAGGGAACCAGACAGCCCCCAGTTGCCCTGCTGGCCACCTGCCCAGAGCCACTGGGAAAGCCAACAGTGCAGGGTCCAGCCTAAGCATCGACTGCTCTCTGCACAGTGCCGGTCGAGAGAACAACTGCCCAGAGGGGCCACTGCACACGTGGCCAGGAGGGCCCAGACTCAAGGAGAAGCTGTGGGTTATTAACAGGGATTGTCTAACATCATTTTGGCCCAGTGTGCCTGGAACTGCTGCTCACCCTTGCTCTTATTGTGAGATGATGTGCTGCTGCCATTGCAGGGAAGCAGAAGGAAACACGGAGCTGGTTCCATCCACATCCTGCTGTGGCACTGGACCAACACCAACCACATAAGGAGTTTTTCTATAGGTAGTTGGGGTCAGTCCCTTCCGTTTACTATGCTGCCACACCTGAAGAAGGAATAGATGGAGAGTGCAAACACACAGGGGGCTTGTGAACATTGTTGGGGATTGCTGCCTGTTGAGGGGGCTCACCAGCATCCCCCCAGCCAGCCAGGGCACCACCACAGCCTCACTGCAACAAGCCTCCCCTTGCCTGTGCTGCCAGCACTGGGGCTGCTCTGGGCAGTGCCAGCAAATCAGCTGGCACCTGGGAGAGTGTGGGGAGACCCCCGAGCAACCCACCAACCCTGTCCTCACACGCCAGACAACACAACTCCCCCATACCTTCCTTCCAGCTGGAAGCATCCATGCTCTCCATCTCTCAACGACGGGGTCAAACGCTTCAGTCCCAGGGATTTTAGAGGAACAAAAAACTGCGTGGAGCTGAATGGCCCTAAATCAATTGCTAAAATTAAAAGCTGAAACTGAGCCACCAGCTAGGACTGGGGGGAGCGTGCTGTGTGCCACATCCTCCTCGCTTCCTCACACGCTCCATGCTCGGTGTGTCATCCCCGCTTATCTTAGAACACGGGTGCTAGGTAGTCCTGAGAGGCTTTGCAATTCATTTACACAGCACCCAGTGCCCTTTGGTGCTCTCCCAGCTCAGCCAGGAGACAGAGTCCTTGCTGGGCCATCCCTCTGTCCCAGGCCCAGACTGGGAATGTCCCTGTTTCTATTCCTCTTTGATCAGACAGCAGCTTGAGGTTAGGCACTGTTTCAAGTCACCCATCTGAGCTGATGAAAGCAAAAAACATAGAGGCACCCCTTCCTCCTGGGGCCAAGCATCTCCTGGGCTGCACTACAAGCGGCATGGACAGCAGCCTGAGGGGGATGTTTCCCCTCAGTTCTGCTCTTGTAAGACCCCACCTGGAACATTGCCTCCAACTCTGGAGTCCCCAGCACGAGACAGCCATGGACATGCCAGGACAGGTCCAGAGGAGGCCACAGAAACAATCCAAGGGCTGGAACAACTCTGCTATGGAGACAGGCTGAGAGAGTTACGGTTGTTCGGGCTGGAGAGGAGAAGCCTTTGAGGAGCCCTAAAGTGTCATTGTAAGAGATGTAGATTTTTTACCAGGGCCTGTAGCGACAGGGCAAGGGGCAGTGGTTTTAAAGCAAAAGCTAGCAAGTTAGACCGGACATAAAATGCCTTGCACTGAAGGTCATTAGGCACTGGAACAAGTTGCCCAGAGAAGCTGTGGATGTTCCATCCCTGGACATAGCCAGGTGTTCAAGGCCAGGCTGGATGGGACTTTAAGCAACCTGCCCTAGTGAAAGATGTCCCTGCCCACAGCAGGGGAGCAGTTGGATGACCTTTAAATGTCCTTTCCAAACCCAACCCTGGTTCTGCTCCTCTCTGCTGAGCCACAGCCTAACAATGGGAGACAGGGACGAAGCCTGGGTGCTCGGGGCTGTTCACTGAGGGGCAGAAGTCAGTCAGAGGCTGAGGAAGAGCCATCGGCCCAAGAGACGGCTGGGTAGAAGGAAAGACAGGCAGACAGATGTACTTTACACCAGTAATACCTCAAGCATCAAGGAAACCCCAACATCTCAGCTTGCAGCTCCAGCAGGGTGCACATGGAGCCGGGCAGGCCCTGCCTCCCAGGGCGGTGGCACCCAGAGCCAGCTCCAGCACACGGCACAGCCGCCAGCACCAGGCTGCCAAGGGCTGCAGAACAGCTGCTGCTTCCCAGCCTGGAGAAACTCACACTTCAGAGGTGGTGGGACTGCTCCCACGCACGTGCACTTTACTTTCAAATCCTCTGGGCTGTGAGGTGTTTCAGAAACAGAAGGTGATATTATTGCAATCAAGAAAAGGCCGTTTCCATCAGCCAGCAGGAAAGACGAGTGCCGCCACCAGCACTACGGCAGTGGAAAACAAAGTCTCGCCAAAGGATAACAAATCCTCCAGGTAGCAGAATACAGAGCCTGGCAATTAGCACCTCCCACACCATCAGCATCCTTGTCTGCCCTTAGCACACTTCCCCCTTCCCACGGCAGGCCTCCCGTCCTGCCTGCAACCAGGACACACCGCCCTGCTGACGTGGCAGTGCCATGGCTCCAGGACAGACAGGAGAAAACCAGCCCCCGAGATCCTCTCCGCAGCAGTGAGAGGGAGTGGGAGTGCATTTGGACCGTGGGAGCTGTGAAACACCGGGCTTGATAGCTTGGGAGAGTTTTTCATTTTCACCTCAGTGAAGGCAGCCCGCCATGCAATTTACACCTTGCCCGCCTGCGCTTCCCAGGGCCAAATCACCCAGCTGCTCCCATGGCTCCTCCAGGGTGGGAACTGCAGAGTGGCAGCTGCCAGGCATGGACAAACTGAGAGGTAAACGAACGAGCCCGGGGGAGTTGGTGGGTTCAGGAGATTCCAGAACTCTGAGAGGGCTGGCAGGAACCAGGCACAGGCTCCCAGGTCATGGCTGGCAGCTGCTGTCAGAGTCATGAACACTTTTCTCCTCCCTGAGATGGAGATTCCATTCTGTTCTCCAGCAAAAGGGAATAAGCTCCAGCCCTTCCTTGCTAGAGGCCCTGACACACTCTGGACCTTTTCCTCTTCCAGCACCACCTTGATCTGTAAGAGAAATCCCGCAGCACACAAAGGAGCATCCATCATCTTCAGAGATGAGCCAGGTAGCAAGTCCCAGCGAGACAAAACCTCTCAGAAAGTTTCTACGGGCAGTGAGAGCCCCCAACATGGGGTAGGACAAGCCTTGGACCAAACTGCCAGCCCAGACACGTTCAGGTACATTAGTCCGTGTGCTTCCAGGGATGTATCATACTGCCCCCAACTACAGGAATATCACCTGCAGAACAAGGAGCAGATGGTGCAAACAAACACAATTCATGGGGCTTGGGTCCCCCCTGGTGTTACGGTTATTTGTTAGTAATTAGTCCTGGAGCACAGAGTTGCAGAAGTAAAGGAAACTTTTGCATTAAAAAAGATTAATTCTCCTAAAGACTCAGTGCTTTCCACTTTCCCAAGTTCTGCCTTGCTCCTGTACCCACAATGGATAAAATGTCAGCTGGGGAAACAATACTCACCAGCTTCCCAGAGCTCCATAATAACATTCTCACACTCTTCCTCCTACCTGACCCCACCACCTCCCATTTTCTTCTCCTTCCCCATCACAGCCACACATGAGCTCTCTGAAGGGGACTTTGGTTTTAATGATCCTGAAAACTCAAACACTGAATTTTCAGCATAAGACAAGGAATCTGTGTAAATCCACACAACCTCTCCTCTCCCGAGGAACCAGTCCTGAGTTCCTGTCCCAGTTCCTAGGAATTCCATCACTATGGGAGCACATGGGTCAACAGCTGCACGCGAAAGGAGGCAGATGAGACTGTGGGAGAGGAGGACCACAGCTGGAGAGGGCTGCCTCTGCTTCAGAGAGCAGATCTCCAGGGACCAAGACACTCCTCCCAGCCCTCACAGGATGCTTCTTCAGCACTAATCACAATGCTGAAAGGGTTGATGCAATGATCTCTGCCATCACGGATGACTGGAGCAATGCTAAATTGCTTTGCCTGCTCTGTTGCCTTGGCAAGGCTGCCAGGAGCAGCAGCTGTGGCAATTTCTCTGTCTCCTGTCAAGGTAGGGCCTTTCTGGAAAGGGATCATCATCCAAGATCATCTCCTGTTGTTCTGCCTCAGCCAGGCAGTCCATTGCACTGCAGCCTCCCACCCTGCATGGGACACCACACAGGTAAAAAGAGCCTCTTCAAAACTTGTGTCTTTGTCATGTTGCTCACAAGGAGAGCAAGTCCTAACCTAGAGCAACCTGCTGTGTCCTGCCATGAGACTCTTGTGCTGACAGATCTTTCTCCATGGATAACTTGGAGAGCTCCTCATCCAGGTGGACACTCCCAACCCACCCTGATGGCTTTCTCTCCTGAGCCACAGTTCAATTGAGTACTTGGCCTTCTGCAACAAGAATGTCCAGACAAGCTGAAGGCTTGTGGTTTGCAGACTTCTCACACACATCCTCACCTGCAAGGAGTCCTGTCGTGAAATCCTCTTGCAGCAAAGCCAAAGCAACAGAAGTGGAGCAGGAGCAGCAGTGCCTGGTGCCTACAGCCCATGGGGGTTCTCGGTCTCCTGAGACATGGTCTGAGCTGTCTCTTCCAAATCTCAACCCTTTCCTCTTGCTCTTTGGATTACAGGCACCTCTAGCTGTTCTGCCACAGCCTATCAATCACCAGGACAAACTCAGGTGTCACATCAATGGCCCCAGAAGAAAAATGGAGGAGTGGAAAAAATACCCTCCCCATCCCTTCCTACCTCCTTGAACAACCTTGTCTTTCTGCAACGCCCCCAGTTCCCAGGCTTCATGGAATATATTTCACGATGAGCTAAGCTCAGCCTCACACCATCCCTTCACAGCTGAGAAAGCCAAAAAGGGAAGCTGAAGAACTTAACCTCGCTGAACTTGCACAGATAAAGAACCCAGCAGCCCAGGGCAAAGCCACGATGCAACCGCCTGATTCCCAGACAAAATAGTTCTCCCTCCCCACCCACAGGGACTTACTCTCAGGCTTATTGGCCTCATTCGGAAGGCAAGGAAGATCCAGAGGAAGAGATCAAGTGGGTTTCAGCCTGGTTTGCTGAGGAGTAATAGGCAAGCTGATCACGACATCCATAAGCACATCTCAAGTACAACACGCTGGCAAATCTGATGTCAGAAAGCAAGTTTCCAGGGCAGGAGGCTTTTCAAAGCTATCAGCTGAGTGCAGCCAACAGTGGAGAAAGATTGTTTGAGCTCCAGTTCAGGGAGACCCTGCAATCACAGGCTTGACTTGGGATCCCAGCCAGGCTCTCTGTAGGGCAGACACCCATGGGCCACTGGTCACCTTTGGTTCACTGCTCCTCCTTCCCTTGCCCCAGGGACAGATATCTCCATGTTTTAAAAGCAAGGCAGGGCTCGGGCTTTCTTCCTGAATGCTTATAAATGAACAAGAGGCATTTCCCTGCAGGCTTCCAACAAAGTCACCTTCAAACTCCCCACATCCAAGAGCTTGCACCTCTCCTCCCCAAAAACCTGGCAAAGGGCAAAGAGACAGCAATTCTGGCGGGCTCCTGCGTGATGACAACTCCCCCCGGTGAGCTCGGCTAATGAAGCCCCCAGAGCCCGCAGCCGCTGCAGCCGCCGGCGGTAACGACTCGCCCGAGGAAATCCCCAGCGCACTCAAACAGCGCTGGCGGGCACAGAGCAAACGGCGCAGCCGGGCAGGCTGCCTGCAATGCGGGAGAAGCTGGGAACACAGGTGAGGCGAGCAGGGGGTGAGGGAGGCGAACCGGCGGCACCAGGCAGGTTCATCGGGGACAGCTCCGGGTGTCACAGAGCCGGGACACGCCATTTCAGCGGCCGCACGTGCTGGCCGCACTTCTCCATCGGCCCTGCTGCGAGCGGCATGGCCAGGCGAGGTGAGGCTGCCTTTCCTCTGCAGCTTTCACCTCCTCCTCCTCCTCCTCCTCTTCCCCGGCCCACCAGGGACCCGGCGCAGGTCCCAGGGGGCTCATTACCCTGGTCTGGAGCAGAGCACCCGCTGAGCGGCTGCCGCGGTGTGCCGTGGCTGGCGGTGCCAGCAGGGACACAAGCTGCGTGCCTCCAAAGCCGGGCTCTTCTGCCGGCAATGGAGGCAGCAGGGGAGGGGAGCAGCTGCTTTCAGCGACCTTTGCAGTCTGGCAACCGCTCCTCTGCCAGCACAGGTTCGTGAGATTGACTGTGCAGATCAATCAGGAGGAGAAATCAAAGCAGTTAGGCAAGGACAGAGCCCAGCCTGACTCTGTCCTTCCACAAGGATCCCGTATGTTCCCAGATGTGCTCCATGAGCTGGTATTGCTCTGGAGATGCATCACACCACTCAGCTTTCCAGATCTTTCTCTTCTGAGGAGCCAACTCCCCATCTATACCACTGCTCTGCCATCCCAGGTACCCCAAACCATACACAGCCCTGTGTTAACACCACTGATGGCAGCACAGCAGCCAAATCTGCAGCCACCAGAGCTGCCCCAGATCTTCACTAGTGCCCTGAGACCTGGAGGACAGCCCTCCTCTTCCCAGTGCTGATGTCCTTCCTCAAACTCTGGGTACCTGGAGGATGGGGAGGACTTTGGGGAAGCATATCTACACCTCTGTCCCATTCTGCCCTTCCCCAAGCAGCTGCAGCTTGCCATGGGCAGGAAGTGCACTCTGCCTGCTGCAGCTCCATCCCATCAAGGCTGCTGGGTCTTGGATAGCAGGAGGGGAGGGATTTGGACATTGGTCCTGTGCTCCAGGGCACAGCAGAAAGCCAGAGCTGAGCCAATGCTACGGGTCCCAAAGTAGCTCCCACCAGGAGACACAGCTTTGAAGGAACTGCTGGGAGATGAAGGCAGCGGCTTCTTGGGGTGGCAGGACCTGGGTGGGACAAGTGAACTTGGCATGTGAGAGAGGAGGAGGAAGATGCAAGAACAGAGAGGAGCCAATGGCTGTGCTCCTCTACTATGAGCCCACAACATCTGGCAACTCCTGCAGCCACAGCAGCCATTCTGCTTTGCTCATTCCTGTACCGTACCCAAGCAAGTCTTTCTCCACAGTGACCTCTTGATAAGCTTCTGCCAGCTCACGGTCTGGTTACTGAATCACTGGGAGGACCTTACCCCAAGCTGTGAATCTGCACAGCGTGAAGAGCAGAGCAGCTGGCCCCAGCAGATGATAGATATCTACCTTCCTGCATGTCAAGGACCTGCCATCAGCTCCAGGCAGAAATAAATTCCTGAGTTAATGAGAGTAATCGGCCATCCAGTAGCAGGGAAAAAATGCAGGTGTCCACAATGGGAATGAGGCCATTGTTTCCCTCCCTCCAGCCTTCCCAGGGTGTTGTTATGTTACAGCCTTACAGAGTGCGAACAGAGCCTGTCAGCAAACGCATGAAGCCAACAGGCAGCTGCAGATAGGGCCACTCTGTGATCAGCCATGGCACATTCTCTTCACCCCCCAGGGCCAGGACATCCCTTCAGGTTTCATTTGAAAGGCAACAGCCCCCAGTGCCATGCTGGGACTGGGGTTCCCAGACCAACCACTCTCCCAGCTGCCTTAGAGCTCCATCTTTGACCTTCAAGCAGGACCTTTGCTGAGTGCATCCCTGTGAAGATACAGGAAAGAGACACAATAGCAACTTTAAATGTACTAGGAGATTTTCTGGTTGGTGGTGTGTGGAATGGGGGAACAGAAGCAGAAATTTCCAGGGGTTGTGTGATGCAAATGTGCCCATGCACAAGTTACCACTGTGATAAGCAGCCAGAGCCAGGGATGCAGAGCAGCTACTAACTTGCTGTCTCCGCTGTACTTGGCTCTGTCACCCCTCTTCATCCCTGCAGGTTGTTATAATTCCTCACATTAGCAGAAGATGCAGGTAAAACTATTAGTCTGCGGAGCAAGCACCCAGTGGTCATTGTACAAGCTGCCAAAATAAAAAAAAAATCATTCCAATTACTCCATAGCGACAGAAAGTCCCAGGCATCCTTTTGCTCTGAGCCTTTGAAATGTAAAGCCACACTGTTTGGTGTCATTTAATTTGGAGCTCAGCCTCAGATCAGCAGAGCCTTGCTGAGCTTTAGGAGGAAGCAGCCACGCAAAACATACACGTGCAAAATTCAGATGTCAGTGGCCTGGAAGATAAGCATACTCCAAGCTTCACCAGTAACTCCATTTCATGGCCCCAGCATCTCTCTTTTGCCATCCTGGTGCCAGAGGAGGTTGATTCTGTCTCAAAAGCTGTATTAAGCCTTTGCTCCAAATCAGTACTAGTTTCTCTCTGGTACCCAGGAGAAGTGACTTCCCAACATCATCTCCCCTCTTAGGAAGGTTTGCTCCTCTCCCCCATACTGGAAGCACATTCTTTTTTGGACTACGGACCCAGCCCAGCATACCTGGCAGGGCAGAGGCATCCTACCTACGGGAGACCTTATCTCCAACAAATCCAGCAGAAATGCATCTGCTCAAGCCTGGTGTGAGCTTCTGCCTCCTCACACTCACCACAGCACTGAGGAGCTTAAGAAAGGTGAATGTTGGGTGGGCTGGGGACAAAGAAATGGGTTGGACTAGAGACACCATCAGGTGCTGATCCACTTTTGAGGTGAATGGGTACCTTCCATCTCTTAGCAACACTGGGCACTGCAGTAGATCCTGAGAGCAATCAGCTCAAGGGCGACAGAAGACAAGCACTGGCTCTTGCTCCCCAGGGAGACTGGCCCCTCTGCCCACTGTGGTCTGACAGCAGGGGAACCTTTCCTTGTTCCCATGCAATCAGAGAGGTGCCAGGTGGCCCACCCAGCACAATGGCCACGAAGGTGAAGAGAACTGCCATGACTCGTTGCTTGCTCGGGACAGAGCAGCGGAAGCAGCTCAGGAAGCTTGGACATCCTGCCATGCTGCAGACCTCTATCAGCTGCCTCAGGGCAGTTCTGATCTGAAGTATTCCCTTCCAGCCCCATGCATGACTTGTGGAGTTAGAAACTGCCAACATTTCTATTACAGGCTCTGATTTTCCCTGGTACGGCTGAAGCACCGGCTGGAATAAGCTGTCACATGCTGGAAAAGAAAAGACACAAAAGGAGTCCTGGAGTTGAGGGTTCACAGGCACTCTCCAAAAGCCTGCAAGCCAATAATTAAGCATGGCTCAACTTCTTTCAAGGAGCTCATAGTCTGCAAGCTGCTCTGGAGCCCTGCAGTGCTGAGGCAGCTGGATACTATGAAGATGAACCCAGTACTGGTAAATCCAGAGGAGTTCAGAGAGCCAGGATGTGGCAGACTATCGGGACAATCCAAGTTCTCCTGACAATAAATGGGCAGTGGGTGTTTGCTCCTCAAAGCAGGATGGGATATACTGGCTGTGTGCACTGAACCATTGCACTTCTCCATACCCTGCACCCACTCCCCAAAGGCTGTGAGTCTCTGCGGGTCTGGGCAGAGTTGCCACCAGGCAACAGCATAGAGAGAGGAAAAGCACATCCTGAGCCCATGAAGGCCTCCCCAAGATGTGAGCAGCTCCATAGACCTCCACACCTGTCATGGTCATGAGGAGTGGCCACTTTGGACACCTCCGGCTTGCTGCCTCTGCCCAAGGCCACCAGCACACAGCAGCATCAATTCAAACAGCATCCACAGGGCAGCATCTGCTGCAGGCAGGCAGAGTTAACAGAGTTGTGTGTGTGTATCTCCCTGTCACACAAAGAGACCCTGAGGGACTTCCAGTGTGACCCTTTGCTTCAGAGCAAACAGCTGGGCTCAGCCACCTTACTGGTGCCCCAGCCACCGGAGCAGCCCCAAAGCTGTGCCTTGCCTACAGCACATGCTCTAGGCAGGAGGAGGAGCAAGAACTGATTTTGTTCTTTCATCCCTGTGATCTGATCACCACCCAGCCTCGCAACTCATCCATCCATATTTTGAGTCGCTGCAGAAAAGAAATGTTTTCACTCTACTGCCCTCCTCGAAGTGGGGCCTTTCCTACCATTTTATACCTAACTAGAATTGAAAAAGTGCAAGTTAGTCATAGCACAATGGTCCCTTTTCTGGAGGTAAAAATGCCACTGCTTTCAAGTGTATTATCTGCCTGCTCCACAAGTTTCAAAGTGGGAGCTTCACAGTCAGGGAAACTGGGCCAACAGCTTTTGTTGGAAAAGAGTAATATTTCTATGAAGCTGTTTCGCATTTGATCGGGTTCATTTTGCTGTTTCTTAAGCCTGGCACAGCTGGCAAGGTCTGGCTCAGAGCGCTATGGGGAAGAACCTGTCCAGACAAAACTCATTAGGACTCAGCCAAAATAATTGTGGAGAGGCTGATCAATCTCATCCTAGAATTAATTGACTAGCTGTCAAGAAGGGAAGACCCCAAGGTTCAGGACACTGTCGCTGCTGGAAAGACCTGGACACGTCTCCAATGCCTGACAAAGAAAACCTTTTGAACTGATTGCATCCTCTGGGATTCTCTATAAATACATCTGGGGAGAGCATACGTACAGATCAAGTCGATAAAGAGATCTGACAGAAAAGCACTGTAGTATTTTACTCTCCCTCCTTGCCCAAGGCAAACCATTTCAGTTCTTTCTCTTCCTTGGACAGCTGTATGAAATATCCCCGGCTTCTCCCGTGATCATTAATCCTCGCTGCAAAGAAGAGGGGGAAGCAAATCTTTTGTCTGAGAGGATTCATCTCTGTGAGAATTCTGCAAGGTTGGGCAAGTCATTACAAGGCTGCTCTCCCAACTTTCCAAAGCAGCAGCTCGGGAAGGTGAGGTGGCTTCCTATTCCCTCCTGGGACAAAAACGCCTCCAAACAGGGCCACTGACTGACAGCCAACACTGTCAGGCTGTCAGGCTTTTGGCTGTCAGGCCATCAGGGATGCCCACACCATTTGGCATGCATGGGAGGGCAGGAACTTGAAGTCCACTCTTCTTCCAGGAGCTGCCTTTGGAAATGTTCCTGAAAAAGGAGCTGGGATAGCAACAGGGTCAAAATGCTGGATGTCACAGGAAAGCACCCATTGTGACAGAGACCTGGGGATGATGTGCCAGCTAGAACAGCCTCCACAGGAATGTGGTGGAGGCCCCATAGCCAGAGGCTTTCAAGATGCAGTTGTGTGCTAAATAACCACACTCTCTTTCCCATGAAAGGCTGTACCAGACGCTCTTTGCATGTCCCTTCCAACCTGGTCTGTTCCCATTTTGTGATCAATTACAACTGGGAGGCCAGAGTGGCAGGAGGCTGCATCCCACACCAGCTGCTTCCCTAGAATGAGGACTCCCCTTCCTGCTGCTAGAACACTCTCGCATAGAGGCAACAAAAAGTTGAGGAAAGCCTGGGTGATTTCACACATGCCACAAGTTGCAGAGGCAGGAAAGGAGTCTTTGTAACTACCAAAACTCAAACCTGGTCAGCAAACCTTTCCTGCTCAAAGCAGCAATGCTGTCAAAGCTGCAGTTTCACATCTGCTCCCGTGCAAGAGCTGAATAGCAGAGCCAAAACAGAAGCTGCACAGTTTGCTTGCAAGAGGAAAGGTGTGTGCAGGCACAGGCAACAGAGCAGCAGGAATGGCACCAGCACAGGCTGGGAAACCATCGCACAATGACTGGTGCACACCAACGTGCCTGGCATCGGCAGCACTGAACATGAAGCATGGTCGGTGTTAATCCACAGCCTGCCCGCAAGGACCAGGGAGAAGGTGACAGCAGATGACTAGTGGCCTGGGGCTGCCACATTCCTCTGGGGAAAGGGAAAGTGGGGCTGCCTGCTGCGAGTGGCAGGAGACGTGACGCAGAGCGCAGATTCCCATATGTTCCATTAGCGGCACAGGAGGAGCGCACTCCCTGCAGACACAGGTCAAACAGACCTGTTCCACTGCACGAGCCCACCTAAGGCCCCCACGGCCCTACACGACACTGCCCGCCAAACCTCCTTCCACCTGGCTCAGCCCCTAGCCTGATCTCACGGGCATCCTGCCCTCCCCTGCCCGCTCCATGCTGAAGGCGAGGTCACTCACACTCGCAGGACTGAAACATCTTTGGATGGTTTTGTCGCTAAAAATATTAAATAACTAAAAGTCGCTGGGAATGCGCGAACTGATGCGATGTGACATCCAGCTGGGGGGTGCCAACCAGCAGTGAGCGGGCAGCCTCGCTGCAGAGAGCCCACTGAAAACCAGCTGTCAGTGCAGGTCAGCGAGAGATGAATGTGCCCGCAAAGGCACAGACACCTCGGGATCCCTCTCTGCCGTTGCATGTCACCTTTCGGACAGGCTCGAGCTGGAACATCACAGGGCCCACCCCTTGCCTGCTCCTCCTGTCCCGCCTGAGATCCAGAGCTTCACTGGCTCCTGGCAGAGAGCACACACCAGCCAAGGGTGTTCTCCAGCACTGCTGGCCAAGCCACTCTGGTCCTTGTCCTCAACATCAACTAGGCTGGTGGACAACCAAGAATGGTCCATGAATAGTGCACAAGCCACATGTGACATGACCTACAGCCCAGCTTGGGACCATGCAAGGGCTCCCAAAACACTTTCCCTCAAGCCTGTATCCTTACTCCAAATGTCTGACAGCCCACAGCCAAGCAGCCTGTCACACTGCCAGCTCTGGTCTCATCCTTGTCATCAATACAAGACAGACACATTAAATCCTCTATGACTCTCTAGGATTTTTTCCCCCATTATTATTTGATGAGTCAGGATCACTTCAAGCAGTGTCAGGTAACCTCCTGTCTTCCTGGGAACCCTACAGACCTACAGCCAAGAGCACATGGGCTTAAACCAAAGGTCATCCCACCCAGCCAGGCAGCTGAGCCACCACTCCCAACCCCAGCACCCTCTTTAAGCAAATTGATTCCCACAGTCACAATGGGGCATGGGAAAAAGGCAGGAGAAGGATCAAGGGCTCCATTTCCCAGAAAGCTGCTGGCACATTCTGCAGCATAACCCATTGATGCAAAGAGGAAGAAGATCAACTGGATGAGTCTTGCCAGACACACATGATGAGATACTGAGGACAGCAAAGTCCCAGGTTAGTGGTGATAAATTCTGGATAAAGGTATCCTGCTCCTCCTTCTCTCTAGAGAGATGGATATATGGCTTTGAGTGGCCCTGGCTCAGCAAGGGCTCCACCCTGGGCAGTAGTCTTCAGCCTCTGGTCCCCAGGGCTTCCAGGAGCCCTGGAGTTCATGAGGACAAAAGAAGCTGTGGCCGAGGAATACAGGACTGAGCATCTGTTAGTAATTCCTAGACCTCTGGAGGAAAATTCAGGCAGCAGTTGATTGGCTGAAGCTGCCACTGTGATCAGCTCTCACGCACGTGCACACTGAAGCCTGAGCTGCTCACACACGACAAGCTGGCATTTAAAAATGCTTCATGCACAGAGCCCGAAATAAATAAACTAAATCATCCAGGAGAAAGAATTTAAGTGGAAAAACGTCTCAATAATTGAGCCCTTTTTGCAAATGTTTTATCAGCTCCCAACCCCCAACCCCAGCCTCCCAACACAGCCAAGCAAAAGGATGGCCTTTAAAGCACAAACCACCTGGGATGGGAACACAGCTCCACAGGCCTTCATTTAAATCAGCTGAGAGAAAAGGATTTTCAACAGATCTGAGCAAAGGCAGCAGACTCAGCAGCATGGTCAGGCGAGCCAGAGGGGAAAGATGAGGTGCAGCCTCACAAGGGTGCTGAGGCTCAGCTGGCATGAAGGACCACTTAGGCTTCCAGCTCCCCCCAGACAGGAAGGCATCCACGTTATGGAGCTGTTTGGGGCACTAGATAGGGGAGAAGTGTCTGAAGGATGGCACAGATCCTGGATAGGTCAGCCAGGGGAAACCTCAGCAGCACCAGTGAGAAGGGAGGAGTGCTCACTGAGTATTTCTGCACTGAAATTAGGACAAAGTCAGACGACATGGGCAGAGGATGCGGGTGAAATGTTTGTTCTTCCATGACAAGATAAAACACATGGCTCGCAGGCCCAGATAACACACATATTAACATGCTGAAGTCTCCGCTGACAAGCTGTCCACATGTCAAAGGGTGATCTCTGGCCAGCTGGAGATGCTAAAAAATCCCAAGAGAGACAGCAGCCTGTACCTGCCAACATTCAACGGATAAATAACCGACTTGAACAAGCACAGACTGCCCAGGCAAAGACAGCCAAGATAAAGTACACGGATGGCTGCAACTGGGCCAGATCACCAGGAAGCAAAGGAGATCGGCATAATTAATGCCAGCCACCACTCGTTTACAGCTGTCACATCCTGTTGGCAAACACGATTTGTTTTAGTGGGGAGGGCGGGCTTGACTGATAAACAAACCAGCACACGTGCCATTCAATCAAGCTCAGAGAAGATGTAGCACTTGGCATTGTTTCCCATCTTTAATCGAAAAACCACAACTCCATCAAAGGGCAGAGGCACATGTTTGAAGTTGCTATTGGCTGGCTCAGATCAAACTCAGGACTGGGGGTCTGTGGCAAGGGGACAAGATCTCCACCAGAGATTCATGTGCTACAGCAGTATGATCATTACTGAAATAAAGCATCTGTACGAGCTACTGACAAGTCACAGAACTTTCCAAGCTGAAAATAGGTCCAAAAAAGAAACCAGAAATTAAGGTCAGAAAATATGGAAAACATTGGAAAATACGGGAACTTTAAAAGCTTTTTGTATTTAGCTTAGCAAAGAGAGGCAAGAGGTGACTGCATCCTAAACTGCCATAGCTGACAAGGGGAGCAAAGCTTGCTCCAAGCTAATGGTCCAAGGAATAACTTGTTTCCCTGGCTGTAAACAGGAATAAGCCACATCTTTCTAGCACCTTGTGGAGCTCCTTTTATGGGGAGCTGAGGTGTGGAGGAACATGACAGCCTCTGTCAGGCAGGAGCCAACCTGATAGTCTCCCAAATCTTTCCTGGCATCACAGAGTCCATGCCAGCCATTCTCGCCTGAGATCTTCACTGTAAAGGAGTGACCTACAAGCCCATGGAAGTGGGAAACTTGTGATTATAGAGTCCAGGGGAAGGAAAAAAGCTGGGAGTTAGCTGAAGTTGGAGATAAAAATATAAAACTCCAGTTTTCCAAGTTAGGCAGAGTCAGAGTTTGAGCTCATTCAGCTGGTGCTCATACAGCAAGGCAGTCGGGATGATACTGGCATCCACTTCCATATCCTCCCTGGCTGAAGACCACAAAACAGACCAAAAAAACCCCACAAAAAGAGGCCATGTTGAAGCAGGCATTTCTAGGGCTGTAGTGAGAGACACCTGCCAGCTATGCCTTGGATGCAATCAGCCACCTCTCCAGCTGCCAGAGGAGACCAACAGGCAGGAGGTCCAAGCCCACCCACCTGGCAGTGCCCACTAGATGCCAGAATGGATGCAGAGAGATGCAAGGACACACAGCCCACCACAGAGAGCTCATTATACCTAAACCAGAAGAAACACTCCTTGAAATGGCAGGAGGTTACAGGGGAATAACCCGCTCCCAGAACTGTCAGAAAGGGTCCCCACCAGAGAAGAGCTTTCTCCTTAGCTCCCAGGAGTTGGGAGTCCCAGGTCTGACAGGCAGCTGTGTTGTGGGCCAGGAGTGGAAATCCCAGGAAAGCAGGGCATAGCTGCCTGGAGGCAGAGAGAAGCAACAGCAGAGGTTATTAGGGAGGAAATACTTTTAAGGGACACTAAATAACCCCAGCCTACATGTTAAATAACCCATGTTCAGAGTAATGAGCCAGCAGCCCCTCCTGGGCTCCTCAGAAGGTGATTCTAGCCAGTAAGTTACTGCCAGCCTGCCATCCCAGGGGAAGGATGTCCTCTTACCTATCAAGGATGGCTGCAGCCATTTCCCCACAGCTCCCAAAAGCCAGGCCTGCACCAAAAATCTCACGGAAATGCCAGCTCCTGTGCTCACAAGAGCCAGGGAGCCAAAGATGTATGCTGCAAGGACAGCCTGGACAGGAGACCTCCTGCTCTATGCCAGCTCATCCCTCTTCCACCCTTAGTGAAAGGAGACTGTCACCCTACTGCTCTCTTTTAATTCTTGCTATAAATTTGTTTTTAACTTTTCCTGTCCCTCCAAAACCATGGCAGACTGGGAAACACAAAGACCAGACTGCTGAAAGCCAGCACCACTGCACCTCCACTGCTTGGGAAACATGAGCCACAAGCATTCCTGGTAACTTCTGCACAGCACCAGCAAGCCCAGAGGGAGCCACACGTCTCATCCACATCCACCAACCTTTGGGACCAGATGTCCCCAAGTTAACCTCAGGGGATGCCATGGGAAGGCTGCTGGAGTGCCACCTGTGGTAAGACTTCTTTCAACTCTGGCCTAGACTTCCCCCTCACCACTCGCTGCCCTGTTCCCTCAGCTGGACCCCAAACCCTTGGCTCCTTTGCTCTACATGCCTCACTCCAGTTCCCTTCTCCTCCCATTCCTCTTCTCTATTTTTCAGCATCTCCAAAGCTTTCTCCACTCTCCCTCCCCACCTTGCAACCCTCTTCCTACCTCCTTCAGCTCCCTCTCCATCCCCAGCTCTCCCACACCTTCTTTCTAGAACTAGGCAGCCATGTCATCCTTCCTCCACTTCAGCTAATTCTCTCTTCATGGGAGCCAGCGTTTCATCCCTGACACTGAGGCCCCTTTCATGCCCCATGGCTTTTGCCTTCTGACCTCCTGAGATGAGAGAGCTGTGGGGGACCTGCTCTTGGCAGACCTGACCCCCAGCTCTCATTAACAGCACCCTTCCCAAAGCAGGCACACAGGAAATAAATAAATAAATAAATAAAGCAAATCTGTCTCGCTGCTCTCTCGGGTTGCTTAAGGGAGTTGGGCTCTGGGGGTGGGATGAAGGATGCTATTTGGAGAAGCTGTCTCCATGGCAACCCCCATTCCCACCACCGAGCGGGCACAGGTCACCTGTTTCCATGAAAGTTTCCCCCTTCCCTCCCCATCCCTCCATCCCAGGAAGTGCCAGCACAGCCCCAGGGGTGCAGAGAGTCCAGGCCAAGGGAGAAGTGACAATGACACAGAAGGGGCAGAGATGCTGCTGGCATGGCTGCAAACGGCCTCCTGAATGCCCTGTGCCACATTGGAGTAAGGCAGGGCATCCCCACGGTGCAGTGTGCCCCCCTCTGCCCCATCCAGCATGGCAAATCCACCCTCTTCCTGCCTGTGTCCCCACAGCCAGTGCCAGACGGGCAGGGGGTCCCATTCAGACAGACACAGGCACCCTGACCCACGTGCAGCTGGGACTGGGGCAGAGATCAAAATGCGTCCCCTCCCTCTGCAAGTGGCTGTGGGTGCTCTGTTTCCGTATGATTTCAGTTACTGTAAATCGAAATCGACCGCTCCCCTTGAACACTACCAGGTGCTCCCAGAACAACCCGTGGTTCCCTTTTTAGCTCTAGCAGCTCCATCTCTCATGCGACAGATGCGCTGCCGGGACCTTTCCCCAGCTCAGGCAGCGTCAGCCCGGTGTCTCCGAGCGCTCCCGCGGCCAGCCTGACGCTCCCGCCCGCGCAGCCCCCTCCGTGCGCGCCCGCCACGGGGCTGGCAGCAGTGCCTGATGCCCCCACAACAAAACGGGCACGGCTCCAGGAGGAGACACGGAGGATGGAGCGAGAGGATGAGAACAGGGGACGAGTTCTGCTTTCCAGAATGGGGGGAAGGAGCAGTGGTGGTGTCACCTACTGCCAGCACTAACGCATCTTCTGCCAGTAGCAGTGATTAGCTCCCTGCGGCCACGGTGGACAAGAGGGTTGGCAAAGAGCCCTCAGCTGAAGTTCCAGGATTGGCACCCAGGCAGCCATCCTGCAGCACAGCGCAGGCTGGAGGGATTCACACGGTTCCCCCACAAGGCTGGGAGTTTCGCCAGGAAAAGCAAGTTTATAAATAGTGTGTTTCAACACGAACAAACGAAAGCGTCAGAACTCGACAGTCAGATAAGCCAAGGGCTGAGCACCGACCCCTCCACAGCATCCTCCCCCACCGGGAAGGACAGTCCCTTCCCTCCATCATCCAGCTTGCCAGGACCTTCCTTGCTCTCTGGAAAGTCTGCATATGGAGGTGTCTGTGTCAGATGTGCTGCTTGGGAACACCCTTGCCACAGCTGCTCTGGCAGCCAGAGCAAGGCAGCACAGCTGGCTTCAAAAAAACCACAAGCAGCAGGGATGGCCACTCGGGGCAAGGGCAAACACAGCCCACAGCAGCCCACTGCCCAGCCAGAGCCAAGACGCCAAAATTTCAATATATTGCTTGAAAGAAAGTTTTCATAAGCCCACAGGCCAGAAAGTTTCTAACTTCTCCTCCTGTCCCTGAAGAAGGCAGCTGCCCCACCAGTGAGGCTGGCACTCAAAACAGAAGTTCCACAGCACAAAGCATTACACCGAAGGGCACATACCTGTCAGATCCTAACAACAAGAAAGAGACTCAAGGGGAAAATCAGCTTTTATCTCTGTGTTAAGGAGAAAAACAGCAAGTTATTAGATGAGAACTTGTTTCTCGTAAACACAAAACAGCAGAAAAGACAGCCTTGTGCCTACCGAGCGAATGGAAGGACATCCCTGCTGGGGAACTACCTGCCAGATTGCAAAAGGAGGAGATCTTGATGGTAGTGCCCAAGGGAAAACATCAAGACATGACACGTCAGAGCAGCCCCATCAGCTGTCAGGAAGAGAAGCCTCTGACAGCCCACTGAACACATGCAATGCTCCTCACGCCACACTCGCTTACCTTGATGTAAGTGTCAAGGGCTGGGTGGACACGGTTGACTGCCAGATGGATGGACAACGGTGTGGTGAACGGGAAGGTTGCCATGACCACGTGGCTGGGAGCAGGGAAGCTGAAGATCTTAAAGCCATACTTCTGGAACCGTTTGATCTGCTCTTCTGATGGCTTTGCGTCTCCCTCGCTCAGGATGCGGCCTATGGCAAAGCGGCACTTCTCTGGAGACACCTGATGGAAGGGGACAGACAGTGTCAGAAGAACAGAGAGGCCTGAAACTGGCCAGAACCTCAACTTGCTGAGGTTGGAGGCAGGAGATGACCATAAACCAGTAAAAGCAATGGCCCAGCATGATCGGGCACACGAAAGCAGGTGCCCAGTCCTAACCCAGGCTGATCCAGGCCTAAATCATCTATGCTCCTCCCAGCCTAAATGAACAGCTCAGTGGGGAAGGTGCTGCTCCTCTCCTTGGAGGGTAGAGGGACTTGCAGCAGAGAAGACCTAAACCCCACCAAGCTTCTCACTCAAACCTGTCCCAGGTGACTGCAGGAATTGTCTCTCCTGATCCTGCATTAGACACCCTTCTGTCAACAACTGGTCACCGCCATCCCCTTCTGCACAACACTCCTGCAGCTCAGGGAGGAGGTGTAGAGATGTGATCACAGCTTGCTCAGTTTGCCTCCACCCCATTCCTGAGGCAGTTCCCCGGCAGCCATGTGCACATGCCACCAACCACCACGGGCCACCGGCACTAAGCTGGAGAGAAATCCAGAGGCTCCCAGGTCCTTCCAAAGTAGGCACACCCAGCAAGGCTGTTTTGGGGTGGGGAAACTGAGGCAGGTAAGACCTGCATGCAGTCACCCAGCTGTTTGTAGTAACACAAAGAGAAACATATTCACTTCTATCCTAAACCCCAATAACATATGAAACCTAAAGCATGCTCTCTTTACGGATATGAGGATGCCTCCCATTAAGACAGGGGGTGCAGAGCTCTCAGCCCAGGAAGGGGAATGCTCAAAGCCCTGCTACCAGTGATGACCCACAGGACTCCAGCCATCTCTACACCAAAGCTGATCCAGGCCACATTTCTAGTTTTCAACAGAATCCCACCACTTGAGTTCAAGCTTATGCACAGCCCTGGGCAGGAACGTGGGAGGGGGGTGGACAACCTAGCCACTTTCCCTGATATAACCTAAGGGCACAAAGGTGTCACAAAACTCTCACAGGGATGATGCAAAGCAGAGAGAGGATGCACCAAGATCAGCATTTTACCAGTTCCCATCCCCATGCAACACCACAAGGGGATCTGTGCTCCCTGATCTCAACCCTAATTCTGCTGAACTAAAGCTCAACAAAGCTTCCTCCTGCAGTGTAACTCTCTCTGCACTCCTTGCCCTGTCTTTCCCTTAAACACCGTTCGATGTCGCAGGGCAGGACCATTCCGAGGGGGAACACAAGCAGACGTAAATGGAAGGAAGAGCCTGTGGAGCAGCATCCATCAGGCTGGGGACCCGTCTCATGGCTCGCTCTTGCCCTCCTGTGCTGCAAGAGGGAGCTGCAAACAGGGCTGTGCCCAGCATCCATCACTGCTCCGAGCAGGAAAGGAGAAGCAGATCCACCCCAAAGACAGCAAGAGACAGCCATAAATGGCATCCCTGGGAAAAGAGCCAGATGAAACAAGGAGATATGGAAATCTAGATTAAATTCCTTTAAACATTCAATCTCCATTTATGTCCTCAGCAAAGACAATTCAATACCAGCCCCGGAGCAACTGTCGGAAGGACTGGAGCTGCTGGAGTGGGCAGCAATGCTAGGCCAGACATGTTTGCTTCCTCCCTTCTCCTTTTACCTTTCCTTTTCACAGACACGTAGCCCCACAGACATTTACCTTTCCTTTTCACGGCATGTAGCTCCACAGACATCTTTCCACGGGTAGCAACAAGGCAGATTTACCTTCTTGGAACGGAACGGAACGGAACGGAACGGAACAGAAAGGAAAGGAAAGGAAAGGAAAGGAAAGGAAAGGAAAGGAAAGGAAAGGAAAGGAAAAAGGAAAGGAAAGGCTCCACTTAAAACCAGCCTTTCCCTAACAGATTTGTCTTTTCCAGTAGGCAGGTGCTAATCAAAGCCTCTAGTTCCCAAAGCATCCCGAGAGAGGAGTTCTGGAAATTATTGCTTAACCTATCCATCAGCTTTGCCAATTGGAACAAAACCCACTTCTGCATTCACAGAGCATTTTGGTCTTATCCATCCAACGCTTGGGCACGGGCTTGTGGTAGAGCACATGGACTGCAGGCAAAAGGCCCTGGCATGTGCCCACAGCTACATGTGTGCAGGAGCTTGGCTGGAGCTGAGCGCAAACCCACCCGCCACATCCAGTCCTTGCTGAGGAGTTATTTTTGTTCCTGCCAGAGGTGGGAAAAGGAGAGAGAAGTCCCCCGGGCTGCTAAATATTAAATAAAAAGAAAAAAAAAAAGAAGTAGAAATTAATATTAATCTCATCCATTAAAACACATAAAACATTGCTGGCAGAGTTTTGGCAGCACTTGGAGAGCATCCTTGTGTGAATGTTGGGAGAGTCAGGAATCAGCAGGGAGCCCCAGGGACACTGGTGGCAGTGGCTGCCCTGAGGACTGGCATGACCCCAAGGCAGCCCACATGCTCCAGGCCATGGGGCTCCCCCCCAGCCCCACTCCCAGCCAAGAGCAGCATACAGCTGCTGGTCTC
Source organism: Irena cyanogastra (assembly GCA_013397155.1). Taxonomy (NCBI): domain Eukaryota; kingdom Metazoa; phylum Chordata; class Aves; order Passeriformes; family Irenidae; genus Irena; species Irena cyanogastra. The sequence continues at coordinate 2,525,496 of VWZV01004333.1, forward strand.
CAGCTCAGCATTTCCATAATTTCTCCTAGCCAGAGCTTCCTTTGACCATGAGTGCACCAGCACAGTAATTGCCCACGGCACTTGCTGGCCACCATCCCCTTCCTGTCCCAGTGCTGGAGGCACCAAAGCCCCCAGGAGCCATGGCTGGGGGTGGCTGTCTGGCCAAAGCCTTCCAGTGCTCCGCCCATGACACCGCAGGACGCAGCCAGCACGTTCTGCTGCCTGATGACAAAGGTCTATTTTCGGAGACAAGTCAACATCCGTGGCAAGTGGCCAGCTTTGGGCGGGCCAGCTCTGCCAGAGGGTGCTTCACTGAGGTCAGGAGAGCACTGAGAATGAGGAGGAAGAGGAGGAAATCATCTCTTCCTCCCAGGGGAAAGGCAGCCTGGGTGACCAATCCCACCCTGTGGAACCTCCAGGAATGAGGAGCCAGCAGTGCACACCATTTCCCATGGCATCATCATGGCATCATGGCTCAGTGGACACGAGCACACAGGAAGCCCCATGGGACTCTGGGGTGCTCTGCACCTGAGCCAGCACATCAGGTATGAGCACTGCAGTCTCCAGCCAAGACACCAAGCCACAGCTAGCCCTTTCTTCACCTGCCCAGAGGCAAGAGAACCACCTGCCCAAACACATTCTCACTCCCAGCACCCTGCCTGGCCTGACCTGCCTGTTGGTGAGATGTGGATCTCTGTGGGGACTGCTTCAGGAGCCAAAGATCAGCATGGGGAAGGTCCCACCAGCATCCCAGCTGCTCCAGCAGACCAGGTCTGACACTGTGCTCGTGGATGGCAGGAAAGGGGAGGCTTCTGCAGGCACTGTAACTATATCCTGCACAGCCCCACCTGTGCCCCAGCCACCACAGTGGCTACAGAGACAGGAAGCTCAGGCCAGTGTCACCTGCTCAATGTCATGAGCAAATCGACATGACAAAGGCAGCCGTTTGCAGGACCACAAGGTCCGTGGGGCTGCCTGCCAAGCCTTGGATGGCAGGTTAGACTCTTGCCACAAGGAGGAACAGTTGGCTCCCAAAACTCTGTATGGCCAACAGAGACAAGGCGTGCAGCCCCACTGCCTTCTCCAGCCACAGGGTGAAGGCAGAGATGCAGCAGGTGCAGGAAGAGGAGAAAAGAAGACAAGATCTGGAAGGGGAGGCAGTAGCACCCTGCATTGACCGCCCAAATTTTCATGGTCAGGTCAGAGTTACTCCTTCCTAGCCTCACCTGGTGCTACCAGGAAAAGCATTCTCTGTACCAGCCAGGGCAGGAGTTAACACAAATATCCTTATCAGTATCTGTGGGCCTCAGCAGTACAGGCTTTTGCTAGGCTTTAGCAAACAAAGAGCCAAGGCACAACACCCTTGATACAATGTCAGCTGAAAGGCTGCAGGGCAGCCACAGGCATGTGCACATCACATCCCTGGAGCAGGACAGCACTGGGAATGGACACTGACCCCTTCCCACAGCATTGACTGCCTGCTCTGTGTCCAGAGACCACAGTGGAACAAGTAGCAGCATGAGGATCCTCAGCTTCAGGTGGGACCCTCAACACAAGGATACAAATTAGTGGCAATGAAATGGCCACTCTGACCACATGGACACCACGGCTCCAGCTCCAAACATGACATTTCCTCCAGACAAAAGTGTCCAAGCATGCCTAGTCAAACCCTGCCTCTGCCCAGCTCATCCTAAGGAGAGAAGTCATCCTTGCCATCATCCTTCCCAGGCCAGGAAGAGGCACCATAGTGTCTTCTCTGCCTCCCTGATCCAGGTCAGTAGAGACAAGTCAGGACATCAAAGATACAAGGACACAAGGTGGCTGAACACACCAGGCTCCTCTGTGCACAGCCAAGCTCAGTACTTCCTCAGCTCCAATATCCTGTCACAGCTCACTCAGTATTATGTTTTCATGGACAATTTCTTCCCCCAAAGCAGGTCCAATCCTTGGGAGAACCATCTTGCAAGCAACAAAACAAAGTTTCTAAAACAGGACCAGATACCCTCAGAGCAGAAGCACTAGGTGAGAGCTTTCAGCCCAAGCACTGTGCCCTGCACCAGTCCCCAACACATGAGCCCAAGCACACATGCACAGCCGCTGGCCACTCTTTTGTCCCTCCTCTCCACAGATTCCTCCACGGTCACACTAGCTACTGCAGAATTACCAGGGAGCCAGGCTGTCTGCCCCAGACAAATGCCCACATGCCATTATTTGGAAATCCCAGAGTCACTCAGCATCAGCAGCCAGGTTCCACCCCCCCACCAAGTTCTGATGCACTTTTGTTTGTTCCTTGCCTTTAACTGTTCCCATGGAGTACTGGGCTCTGGCTGGCAGCCAGCAGGCAGTGTGCTTTCTGCTCACCTCTCAGCCCCAGAAGCATCATGGAGTAAGTGTTTCATCAGACAGGAGCCCTCAGCACACAGCACCTGAGGTTTCTGTAAGAACTCTCAGGGGATGGAAGAACTACCGGGAAGCTCAGAAATACATGAGAGCACCAGAAATAAGAGAAGGAGTATGGATGAGAACAGACCAAGCTTTTGAGAAGCGACCATCTGCTTTCAACCACAGAGCTGCAAGTCCAGAAGGAGCCCTGGCTGCACTTCCAAGGAACATGACAAGGAATGCCTCACCTTGAGGTCATGAACACTGGCTTCTGTTCCATAACCAGCTCTATTATCCTGCTGATACTCTGTTCAGCAAAGGCTATCAGAAGATACCAAGCTTTGCTCGCCCAACGCCTTTCAGCCAGGATTATGCAAAACCCCATCTGCTTTCAGGTGTTTTTCCCCACACAGGGTCCTCTGTAGATTTGGGAGACCTTGTGAACCCCAGTGCTCACCTACAGAGGATGAGCTGCACGTGCCTGAAACACAATTAGGGAGCACCCCGAGCTGGGAACCACGAGAATGAGCTGACCTCACCGGGGCACACCTTACCGTGTGAGGGTTGTCATAGTAGACCCCGATGGAGCAGAGCTTCGAGGAGATGCTGCAGCCATCCGTGAAGAGCTCCCCAGATTCTCCATACGGGCCCACCCTGAACTTGTAGGCCAGCGTCATGTTGCCGACAGGGGGGGAGCCAGCACTCACAACCACCTCGGTGAAGAGCCCCGAGTAGACGACGAAACCGAAGACGGTCAGCAGCAGCAGCACGACCAGCGCCGCGATCAGCCCCAGCAGCACCCAGTCGGTCATGATGGACACCTGGTGCGCCACGGCTCCTGAGGCACCGGCAGCACAGCAGAGGAGGAAAAGAAGGGCAGTCAGGCTATCACTTGGGCAAAGAACTGCTTTCTGAAGTGATTTATTTGCAGCAAAATGCACTCTCTTCTAATTCTTCCTATGTGTGAAGCTTAACAGAGTAGAACACCCCCTAGAAGCCTCCTGTATATTAGTGCCACATTGCATCAGCCTGTTCCAATTGGTCACCAGGTACAAACTGTATTGCTTCAGTGCCACTTGGGAATGAGGTGGTTTTGAAGGGAAGACAGAGAGGCATTATCTCCATCTCCTCAAAACTGTTCAAATCCAGTTTTGCATCCAGGAGAGACCAAAAACCCACCCTGGGAGCCTGCATCATGCAACAGATAACAGATACACAGCACTGGGCTAAGGATCAGGGAACCATAATGAAATAATTTATCATTTATGAGTATCAGGCCCGCTCTAAGCAGGGCAGCCCCTTTGTCAATACATCTAGAAGCCCAGACCTTCCTGCCACGACCCAAATAAGGATCACACCAGTTCCGATCCAGATTCAAGCACCCAGAGAGGCTCAGAAGAAGCTGAAGACCCAGCTAGAAAAAGCATTTCCAGCACACTCAGGTACAATGAATTACTGGTATTCCTTTTATATAGCTTTTTTTAAACTAAAAGACTTTTTATAACTTCAACAAAGGCTTCCTGTTTTGTTTGGCATCTTTTCTCTTGTGCTGACTGTGGGACACAGCAGCCTGGTGAATTCCTCCTGCTTGTTTTCACCCACCAAGTGCAACCACTCTGGGGAGTTGCAACCCAAACCATTTCAGAAGAGTTGTTTGTGTTTTATACTCCCTTGAGACACAGCTCTTGTCACACAGGGAACGGTTGTGATGCTCCCCTATGACTTTCACAGAAGGCAGGTTTGGAAGTGAGCACTGAAGTAAACAATCCACCTTTACCTCTGTGTGTCATAAACACACTGTGTCCACAAACTGTCGTTCATCGAGGCTGCTGCTCATTCACTCAGCTTTACAGGAGAAAAGCCACATCCTGGTAGGAAGCGCAGGCGGCTCCACTCTGCTTGAGCACGGCCAGCAGATACACAGCAAAACCAAGCCCTGCTGAGCCCAAACTGGGGCCATGCTCCTGGGCCAGGCACCATCTCACACCATGACCCCACTCACCTGAAAAACCAGCTCAGCCCAGAAATGCTTCAAGACATCTGATCCACAGGGATGCAGGATCTGTGGCGCTGCAGCAGGAAAAAATAAGTATCATTGCTTCCTCTCAAACTCACAGGACCAAAAGCAAAACAGCTGCGGCAGCTGAAAGGTGCAGCAAAACAGCTGCTCCCCAAAGGAGGGGTGTCCCGAGGAGAACCTCCACCTGCAGGACCACACAGGCCAAGATTTCTTCCCAAAACTCCGCGGCTGAATGCACAGGCACCAAGAAACATAGAAATGGGAACGGGACGGTGAAAGAGGACGATGTCCTGCCTCTGCTGGTGTGTCCCAGCCCGGCCGTCCCCGGGGACACCTGAGCCGCAGCCGGAGCTGCTCCCGGGTGCCCTGGCAGCAGAGAGCTCCCGGAGGGATACACCCGCTCCCGCAGCGCCTCAGCTCCTCCCTGTAACCAACACAGACCCGGCACTTCCAATCACGGCTCCGGTGATTCCCCCGAGCTGCCAGCCCCACGCCCAGCCCCAGGGCCCTGATGGCAGCCGCCCCAGAGGAGAGCAGAGTATTTTTGGCTGTTCTTCCCGGTTCCCGTGGCTCGTTCCCTGCTGGCACTGGCAGGCACTGCCGGCTCCCCCCAGCCCTCCTTACGGGCCGGGGATGTCACCTCCCCTTTCCGCCTGGGATGCCGAACCTCCCGGTGCCCGNCCGGCGGGGGCGGAGCTTGGGCGGGACACCGCTAGGGCTCGCGCGTCCCTGCGGGGCCACGGCAGCGCCCCGCGGGGACTGCGCCCCCTGGCGGACGGGCGGCGGCACGGCCCAGGTTCGAGTCCTCCCCGAGGCTCTACACGGCTCCCGGCTGCGCCCCGACCCTTCCCAGGGGCTCCCCGGCTGCNTGATTCCCCCGAGCTGCCAGCCCCACGCCCAGCCCCAGGGCCCTGATGGCAGCCGCCCCAGAGGAGAGCAGAGTATTTTTGGCTGTTCTTCCCGGTTCCCGTGGCTCGTTCCCTGCTGGCACTGGCAGGCACTGCCGGCTCCCCCCAGCCCTCCTTACGGGCCGGGGATGTCACCTCCCCTTTCCGCCTGGGATGCCGAACCTCCCGGTGCCCGTGCCCGGCGGAGGGTGGGGGTCTGCCCTGAGCGGCCCCGCAGCCCGGCCTGCCGGCCGGGAGCCACAGCCCTGGGCCCCGCTTGCCCGCAGGCAGCGCCCTTCGCACCGGCACCGGTGCAGCCCCCGCCACGGGCGCGNGTCCCAGGGGCTCCCCGGCTGCCCAGCCCTACAGCCCAGGAGCCCCTCCCTGCGCCCAGCAGGAGGACTGTGGATGCAGGGCTCCCAGACCCCTGCAGCAAGGCAGAGGGCTCTCGCCTCCCCTCCCAGGCCCCGTGCCCTCGAGGGCACTGCAGAACGCCAAACAACGCCGTGTCCTACAGCCTACTGGGGCTGCGGCATCCCGGCGCACATCCCCGCTGCCTGACCCGAGCCTCAGCTCCCCGGCAGCCGGAGCCCCCGGTGAACGGGCCCCTTCCTTCCCTCGGGCGCTGGACAAGGAGGTGCCACCGTGCAGCAGGCGAGCGTCACGGCCCTGACCACACGGCCTGGCCTGGCCGGTCGGGGCAGTGGGCAGAGCTGCTCTCAGCACCCAAGCCCGTCCCAACAAACCCAGAGAGGGTTTGCAACAGCTGCTCGCAGGTTCCATCGCTGGGGCTGTTGCAACCTGGCAGAAACATCTTGGCTTCTGCCTGTGCTTGGGCTTTCCCACTGCCCAGCTGGAAGGAAAATCAGCCACATATCTCAGACAGCACTGCCCAACAAGGGGAGCACCAGGAGAGCTCAAAAGCACTTCACACCTCTGTGAACTTCCGTCAGCCTCTTCAACCCTCTTAGCAGGGAAAGTTTGCTCTAGGTTGGTCCATGAGCCACCTCCAGATGCAGCAACAAGGAGCAGTGGAGTTTGCTGTGGCCTCTCCTGCTGTGGTTTCACATCCATTTTCCTACATCCCAATCCCCTTCACCGGGGTTGGCTTTTTTTTTGTTTGTTTGTTTGCAGAGGGAGCCCAGCCACTGCTTTTCACCAATGTGCTCATTTATGAACAGCAATGTGAAATACTGCAATACTTCAATACTTGCCTTTCTCCAGCAGCTTCCTTGTGAGGATCCTGAGGCTTTCCATAAACTGAAATTAGTTAAACTTCAGAGGCCCTCCTTGTATTTGGCATTATAACTCTTTTGCAGCTGGAAGAAAATATTCCAGCTTGGTTACGTGTCTCGCCTGGAGCCATGCAGTGAATCACTGGCAAGAAGAGGAACAGAACTCAAAAGCCCTGTAGCTGCCAGCTCTGGCCATCAGACACCTCTCCTTCCTCCAGCCTAAAGTTCTTTAAATCTGCATACACTTAGTACATAATGCATATGTTTCTCCATTACAACAGCAAACACTAAAATCTGGGTCTCATTTAACAGCTTCATGCCTTCACTCTGAAGTACATTGGGGAAAGGTGAGGCAGGTAAAATGTGCTCTCCAGCAGGGCCCTGTGTGTCAGGGTATGGCAGGCACTTGGTCTCAGCAGATTTGTGTGGGCCCTGGGCCCCTCACATCTCTAACAGGAGATGCAGATCAGCCCATTCTCATTTGAATTCTAAGTGGCAGTCAGAAGTGGAGGTGGGTTGTGAGCAGAAGCAGATGTGGGCAAGCTGCCCCACCTCTCAACCTCCAGCCAACATTCCTCCATCTACTGCAGCCTCTCTATGGAGGGACTCCAGCATTAGCAGGCAGAAATGATGCTGAGTAGGGCAGTCATCTCATCTCACTCCTGCATGCTCCACATTGTCTCAGCACAGTAACTGTGCTGGGATATTCAGCTCAGCCTTGGTCCAGTCCTTGGCTTTCCAGTTCTGCTCACACCTGCTGGACCCCTCCATCCTCTGCTCCAGGACAAGATACTTTTTTGTCCTTCCTCTCTCAGTTGCCTTTACCTGCTGGACAAGGTGAGCTGAGCTTTGCAAAGGTCACTTCAGGTGCGCAGTAAGCAAAGAGATGTGATAAGGATACTGATCACCTTGGGAACATGGCAACACACAAACGGCTCTGACTAACTCTGCGTGGAAATACCCTCCCTAGAGGGCCAGGCAAGAGGCCAGAACAGATCACACAGCCCTGAGGAATTTCCATCAGCACAGACACAGATGGGCTCCACTCCCAAGTCCTTCCTGGAGGCCCATAACAGCAACTCTGCATTACTGTTGATGAACCAAAACTGGCACTTTGTTCCTTGCAACCAAAGAAGACCATCAGTTGTGGAAAAAAATGGAAGGAAGGAAGCAGAGGTACATGGAAATGCTCACCTGGTAGGTCCTCTCCAGAGGAAAGGCACTGTAGAGGGTAGGGACTGTGCTGGCAAAGGGCAGGACTGGGCTGTGTGGGCAGAGTGAGGACACGAAGGGCTGTTTGGGTGCTGCTTGGCCCAGTGAGCCAGGACCAGGGTGTGGCTCACTTAAGCCACTAAGATTTTGGCCACTGGCCTCCCTAAACACAGGGTTAGTGGTGCTGGGAGCAGGAAGCTCTCTGGGAATCATTCACAAAGGCCACACAAGACAGGACAGGTTTACCCCTCTGTGTAACAGATTCCACTTCTAAGCACCCAGTACTGACACATAAATCTTTAGTATTTCCCAATGTAGAGCTTCTTGTATGATCAATATATTTTCTAAAAGATTTTTCATTTGTTGAAATGCAGCCGCTGTTGATGGGAAAACTTCAAGGTGAGACCAAGAAGGGCTCACATACAACCTGGCATCCCACAAGGACCAGGCCTGTGAAAGGCAAACAGCATGAAAAGCTCAGCAGCAGTTCACCCTTGACCTTCTGGTGCCTCTGCTAACACAAAAGAGGAGATGCACTGAGGGATTAACTGTTGATCCACTGGTTTGCCCTCAGATTTACATTCATGTCTCACTGCAGGACAGGAATGTTTCTTTTTCTCAGGAATAAAAATTTCAGTGTTACAGAGTAAGAAAAGGCACGCATATCTTTTCAGACAAACCTAAAAGTGTTAAGAAATATGCAAATTATTCTTATGATTAACTGTCTATTTAAGTCACAATGCCAAACAGCAAACTATTTCCCCCCAAGATCTATTAGCAAAAATAGTCTCATAATTAAATACAGTTTTTAAGTTAAGAAGGAACTTTTCAGACAGACACATAACCTTTCCTACCTCCTGCCTTTGGAAACCAGAAGGGTCAAGTTTAGATTCTCACCTTGTGTTCAGATCCCAGTCCTGAACCACACCAACCTGGGTGTTGTAGGATCCAGTGGCTAAAACAAAACTAGCCACCAAACCAAACAGAATGGATGGCAGTGACAGGCAAAACACTCAGCAGTGCCATGACACAGAGTGGCAGGACAAGTAATTCTGTCATGGGGAATTTCCATGGATACTACAAGCAAACTTCCATAAAGTTATGGAAAAAAAACTTCTGTAGGTTGTAGCCTATGAGCTCCTCTTTTTGCTGTCAGAGCCCTAAATAACAGATTGGAATTCTACACCTCTGATTATCATCTATTTAGCAAGATAATGAGGAGTTTTTTATTAAATAAGTTGCAATGGAGCCTTTATCTCTTCCTTTCAGATGTCACATCACCTCTGGTAGCTACTGTGAATGACAAGGAGTAATTCAGACTCCCATCCCCAAGGCCAGCAGCTACATTTGTACATTGCTTTGATTTTCTGTGAATAAAAGATCACTTACAAGCCTGAAGAGATGCATTATTCATCTTTGAACTCCCCTGAAAATCATTTTAAGCTGTTTATAGCTCCAGTCACTTGGAACTTGGGTGTGCAACTTTGACTCACGACCAAACAGGTCTGGCCAAATTCCTCCCGAGGTGCCAGACAGGGCCAGTGCTCAGAAGGATCTATTCTTACATTGGTAGCAATGCTTCTCACAGACACCTGTGTTTGATCCAGAGGACACTACCTCCCTTTGCCCATGCTGGGAATGTTGCTACCTCCTACTGCCGCGTGTTACGCACACACAAAGCACGGGGCTATCCACACCTTTTCCTGGTGAAAAATGTATTTTATAGGGATATTTCCACTGAAATATTCTCTTATTTCTCCTCCTGTGCCATACCTTCAACCTGCATTGCCTTAGCAGCAAATGTTTACTTCCTTTTTCACCCTAAGGATTATGTTCCATTTGCTTTGAGCTACAGAAGAATACACATTAACAAACCAGGCCCTTCCTTCGTCTTTTTTCTTAACCTCCTCTCTTTTACATGAAGTCTAGATTAAGTTTAGGGTGTTTTTCTTGCTGAAAACATGAAACAGTTTACCAAGAGTGTTTTTCCATTTTCCACCCAGACAGAACCAAGAAGGGAATCAGGAACACACCACGCTTTGTCTCTCTGGGTTTGCAAACTGTGCTCACAAAAAGTGCTGGGTTTAATCTGGACTTGTCAACAAGCTCATTCTCTACACCAAGTGACAATTTAGACTGTCTTCCAGAATTTTTAATGAGGGATCCCCTAACAGGATTCAGGGATCTCAGCAGGATTTTAAGCGCCTTACACAATGTCATTGTAACCAGAGTCTGATGCTCCACAAAGCAAAGCAGCCGAGCGGTAATGACACCAACAGAGCTCTCATGTCAATGATTCTCCTTTAGTTTTACAAGAGTGACTGCAGAAGGAACAACAAGCAGAACATTTGTTCCAACCTTAATTGCTAGCTTCAAAACCAGAAAATTAATTTCTTATAGCCATGCTGTACTCCTGTTTTTAATGCACGTGTATAAATAGCGCTTTTAAAAACCTCTCTGGCAGCTCTCTAAAGAATTACACTGTGACAACAACTCCAAATTTAAAGTCAAAAGACATTTTTGGTACAAGATTTTCATCTCCTTTCTGGAAAAAACAAAACTCTGTCTTGCAAAAATACTTCATGAGACTCCTCCAACTACAGAACATCTGTGGGGAGCTGCTGTAAATCTGAGGAGGGGGAAGGTTTCCAAAAGGACTTTCAGAAACCCTGATTACTTATACTCTTGTGTTTCCCTTTCTTTTCCTACTACCTCATGTTGTAGTGGACCATTCATAATAAAAGCTATTAAATACAGGTGATTTCTGACATTACTCCACCTCAATGTGACCTCCTTTCTCTAAGTGTCATGGCCATAGGTTCAACTTTGCATATTTTGATTTTTTGTTGTTGTTGTTTTTGCAGGTAAATCACTTTCCCAAGATTTTAGAAGTTTATGAGATGGTTCTGATCCTGCTACCAGTCAAGGATCAGTGAGCCACATCTGAGCAACCCTTACAGAATCACTTTGAGAGTGCAGGAGGGTCTCCAGCCTTGGGATGTGGCCTTACTAAGTAAATTAAAAGGAGATACTCAGCTGTAGCTGTTAACTCAGAGCCATCCACCACACGTCACACCCAGTTTGCTCTCCCTTGCCTGGTGCATTTCCCATACATTTTCCTCTGTTTATTCCAGTACCAGCAAAAGTCCTATTTTTGTAAAGAAATGCAACACTCTGCAGAGGCTGGGGAGGGCCAATCACACAGATCCCACAGAAGCTTGTGCCAAAAGCCCAAAAGCAAGTATTTTTTCCATATAATTATGAAACCTCTCCTCCTTGCATACAAAGGAGAAGTTTTATGCCTGTGCAGTGCTTGCTCCTGTAACTTTTGCCTCTTGTCCAAAGAAAAAGAAAAAAAAATACCCAACATCCAAGGACCACATCAAATCTGTCACTGAGAAAAGCAGTATTTTCCAGATAGATACAGCCCTTTCCTGGGTTGCTGAGGCTAAAATATTGTTTAAAAAACCTCTTCATGAAATAGAGAGATTAAATCCCAAGTTTATGCCTTGGTCTTTTCTTTGGGAGGTTTTTGTGCAACTCTATGTTAGTCTGAGCTGCATTACCTGGAACAAAAGCTCCTCTTGGTCCAAGTGACGAATTTTAAACTCTTCTGAAGAGCCTGTCAAGACTCTTTGTACAATCCTCATTTTTCAGTATGAACAATTTTGGAGGAAAATGTCCAGAAATTGTCATTCTGAGTTGCAAAAGCTTTGAATTCAGAAATATTTCAGTGTGTCAGGGACAGTTCTCTGGCAAACTTGAGTGTTATTTTTCCTGGAATAAGTGATCAAGTGAGCTGACGTGAGTCAGCCTCTGCTTTACACAACACACAAGGTTTGCCATTAATCCAGACCAGATCAGAACATTAACGTGATGCTGGTACATTGACTGGGCCAGCAGAAAGGCTTCTGGTTTTTAGCACCAGTTCCTGGTGGAAAGAAGAATTTGGGATTGGAGGACTGACTGGGGCTGGGAAGAGATTCAATTTCCTACAGCATTTGGTATTACCTCCACATTTAGCCTTGGCTGAGTAACAATCCATCTTTCTTGGGCACAAAGCAACACACCAAACCCAGAACCACAACAAAGAGAGTGTGTGCTCCTAAATCATCAGTTCAGGGTCTCACTACAATTTAAAATGGAGTCATCTGACAGGGATTATCTCTGTGGCTTGAGAAAAAAAGGACCCTGGGTGGGAAGACATGCTTTCAATCTTTGTCACCTAACTGCTGCCAGAGGACAAGCATGAGGGAAGCCAGTCCCCAAACACGTAACACAGACACCACATTTTCTCACTCTCCTTTTTCCAACAGCCAGCAAATGAACACGTGTGACTCGCAGAAACTGGGCTGAGCCACATTTCTGAAGGCAGAAAGACTGCAGAAAGACAGCTCCAGCACGAAGGAGAAAAAGATCTTTGTGGCAAACTGAATTTAGCAATGTCACCAGAAGCTTCTGACTTAACCCTGTTCTGCCTAGCTGCACACTCCAACCACCACCACTCCACATACCTGCCAAACCAGCCCCATTCAGCCCACTTGGAGCTCTGCCACCAGCAGCTGGACAGAAGACGACTGATGCAGTTGTAAAGCAACATCAAATGAAGAAATTCTTTTTATTTCAGGGCTGTAATTAAGCTATACCTCACAACACTGCCACTGGCTAAGGCAGGAAAGCTGCTGACGGGTTGTACCAGGAGAAACAGGAGATAGAATCAGGTTATTATTCCACTTCAGACCAGTCCACGTTGGCTTGAGTCAACCTCAGACCAGTTTAATGTAGCTGTTTCCTTGCCCATTTCTGCTGCCTGGCAGGTCTCCCAGATAGAAGGGCTGCTTACATTGCTGTGGCACAGAGGAGGGTGCTCTGGCTCTGGACACTGGCAGGAAGGTGTTGTCCAGATTTCCAGAGACTCTTGGTACGATGGAGGGGGACACTGCTTCAGCAACAAAAACTGGAAGATCCCACTGCCAAATGTTCCACCTCTGAACAGCTTCTCAGGCCCACTGCTCCCACTGTCCCTGCAGACTCATGACTGTGGTGTTCATTGTACAGGGACACAAACACCCCATACATGCACTTAAAGCAGAAGATTTCAGCACTTCCAAATTAGCTCATCTCCTGCACATCAAGCTGAGCATGTCCCTTCAGTGGGCTGCCCAGACAGCTTAGCCAGCTCCCAGGTGGGCACCTCTGCCGGCTGAAAAGCTCGATGCTGAGCTGACAGCTCCCTCCTCTGTCAGAAAGTAACAAAAGCAGCCTAAAAGTCTGTCCGAGTGTCCCGTGGAGCAGGGGACTTGAATAACCAAGGATACTATGCATTTTCTCCCATTTTTTGAATGCAGGCAGAGAAAGTCTCCAGAATAGCTTCCAGGTGGTACAGGACTCCCCAGCCAAACACAAACACAACCAGCCCTATTAAAACTTCAGCCCTGTTGCAGCTGACCAGGAGGAACCTTACAGAGCAGCAGAGCACCGCCAGGACTTCCAGCTGGGTCAGCACATGCCAGGTGTCCTGCTGTAGTCCTTCTGTGCTTTGGCTTCTCCAGGATGCAGCAGGAGACAGCAGGAAGACAGCTGAGCACAGGCAGTGTCCTGCTCAGGCAGGACTGCAGGCTCCTTAAAGTCACTGGCAGGTCTGTCTGTCCTTCCCAATCAGTTTCACACTGAGGGGGTACCCACTGGTCCTTCTGACTGTGAGGAAAGTATTTGTTTTAATGAGCTTCAACAGCAGGATGAAATCACATATGAAAACTTAGCTGTTATCCCTGATGTGTTCCCTCTGCTGACAAGCCAGCCTAGGATTAAGTGAAGTGTTGCATGTGCTGAACATTGGTGCCCTATGCTTAAGGCCAAGGCATTTTTTGCTGGTTCTTGAAACAAAACTAGAAAAGGGGAGCATGGCCACTTCACAGAAAAATCAGTTTTGGCATTGTAAAACGTTGTCAAAATTTAACTATTTCAGGATCAAGTTGTATCATTATGTTCTCTTCTGCTTACCCTTTAAAACTAAAAGAGACAGGAGTTTTATTTCACTTTCATTTCCAGCACAATTTACTAGAGCTCCTCCAGTATTTCTAAATTCAGAAAAGAGGAAGAAAACAAATTATCTCAAAGCACACAGAAAGATTTTAATATTAAATGCCTTACTGTACAATGGAAATATTCTATTTCCTTTCTATTCTGTACTCTATTGTTTTACAAAGCATTAATATTTATCTGATAGAGTTATTACTGGATTCTACTAAACATGTCTGAATTTTCTCTGTCCTGCTCCATTTACAAACTCTAAGTTCTGGAATTATTTTGAGTTTGAGCCTAAACTGAACTTCACTGGTCTTGCTTGCTGCCTGTTAGTCAAACTACATTTCTCTGATAGGGTTTTTAATTCAATTAAGTTTCTCTGAACATACCACAAAGTAAATGTATTGCCATTTCATTTTCTTGCCACAGGAGCTACTGCTCACTTAAAGGCAGCAAAATGCCATGTACAAGCTTAAAGCAAAGCTGCTGTGTTAGTGTGAAATAAACTAAATAATTCAGCTTTCAACTGACACACAAGCTGAAAGAATCATGTAGAAAAATAAATGACTTTCAACAAGATGATAGTGAAATATAGGAAAGGTTTTCAGAACTGCAAGAGGAGCTTGTACCCTATTTGTGGAACACAGGAAGGTGGGTCACACTAGGATTAAGGGATGAGCTTGTGCAAGTCACTGCAGTCTGGAGCTGTTGTGCCCAAGAGCCAGCCAGGGTCTCCAAGAGGTGCAGCCTCCTGGATACATATTCCCAGTTAAGGATGCAAGGTAAACTTTCAGGTCAGGCAGTAAATCACCTCCACATGAGGAGACCAGGAGGAACCCACATTGGACAGGGAACACAGACCACAGAGTGTTCTGATGGCTTTGCTGTAGGATTTTAAAGAGTGCTTGCTACATGCATGGAGGCAGAGGATAAGCTTGGAGACACATGGAGTTCCTGGAAGGCTGGTGTTCCTCTGAGTCTCAAAGCCTTCCAACCAGGAATTCTCTCAGTAGGAACACAGAGCTGCTTTCTCCTGCTGCAGTAGTCCTGCAACAGGGAAGCCTGACCAATGCCACCTTGGAGGTGCCTGCACCCCACACAAACCCATGCCTGTGTCAGACACTTCAGCACCACTGATCTGGGGTTCATAGGCAGCCCTTCTCCAACCACAGCTAGAGGCCAGCAAATTTTGGAGCTTCTGCTCCCCCTCTGCATATCAAAGGCTTTGGATTTCCCTATCTGTGTGAAAAGGCAGTTCTCTCTCCTGTGAAAATCCTATCCAGAGCACAGGAATCCTCCCTTTCATCAGGGCTGTCATGACAGCAACACATCACAGCACCCGTGGGCCCAGCTGCAAGCTACCACACATGGACAAACACAAGTGAGCTAATTGCTACAGCAAGAGGGAAGGAGGAGGCTGAAGGACTAGCTTTTAGGGTGGCCACTTCCTTTAGGACTTCAGACAGGTGACCTGCCCTTCAGGATTCTTCATCTGTGAGGCAGATCAAAAACTAAATTCATTAAGGCCTGCACTTGGCCTAAATGTGGTGCAGACTATGCAGAGAGAAAGACTGATGTCCTACATGGAAGAAATAGATCTCCTTTTGGTTTTGACTCCCCTGGTTTTACTTTTTTTTTTTAATTGGCACCATTGGGAGAGTTCCCATTTGCTTAATTAGGCCACAGATGAGGAAACAAGAAGTACACTTGGCATATTTGGCTTGACCTGCTAATTCTCATTGTTTATGAATCTCAGCCACCTGGGTTCAGACAAAAGTTCTGACATTAGGAGCTGGATATCCAAATCAGCTGGGAAGGATAGGTTATTGGGGATTCTTTGGTCGGTTTTACTTTTTTTACAGCAGACACAAACCCACTTTTTTATTGCAGTAGACAGATGCTTTACACTGCTCAACTTATAGCCATAGAACAAAGACAACATTGACATACCATAGTGTTTGGTTGGCAAGTACTTCTAGATACTATTCCCAGTTTCTGACAAGACTTTTAAAAGCAAATTATAATGCAATTAACTAATGGGTAAGTTATGGAAGCACTCGTAGTAAATCATGTCAATGCCGTAGTGTTTGAAGGAAGCTCTCAGTTTCCTGGCACAGAAACTACATTTACTCTTCAGTCAAGTGTATAGCTTGACCAAAAATATAACCCATGGTATATTCCCTCAGGGAAAAAATAAAAACTTACCAGCTACTGCTTCCTATTGCTTCCTATTATTTCTTCTGTTCTTTTTTTCTTTTTTCTGATAAACACACTCGAAAGACTGTCTGACTTAAGCAGACCTGACTGCAAAAGGTATCTCTGCACTAAAAATATCTGCAAAAGATATTCAGTGTTTCAGCTGTTCATGGCATTCAGTTAATAAACCATTTTTTCCCCTGTATGGGCCTTCACCTTCGCAAAAAAATAAATTTGAGGGAGGAGGCGAGAGGGAGGGGCTTATGTTTATGACCAAATGAATAGTTTCAGAATACATTGCTTTAATTCGTAAACAAAGTCCCCACATGTCATGTGAGAAGAGCTGCACTTCTGCAGCACTTTCTCACCCTTGACACAGGAAACTTACTGGGTTCCTGGGCATCTCATGAAAGTCAGGATGAAGACTGTTTTGAACAATAACACACACAAGACAAGAGAAGGTGATGAGTTCACACTACAGACACCTTCAGAAGGTGTGGTTTACAGAGAGAGTTAGACTGAGGATCCTCATTGCTGGCAGTAGGGCTTGTTGGCTACCTTGATTAAAATCAGTTTTGAATCCATTAAAAGCTCCTTATTCACCAAATTGGGAGAAGTCAGCTCCTGAAGTACTTTCATTAACATCATGCCCACCTGAGAGAGCAGAACCTGGGGTCACAGACACATCCAAATTCAATGAGTGCTCTCTCTTAGGCAAGGAGCTACTGCTAGGAAAAGGAAGCACACACACTGTGATCAAAACACCTGACAGTGTTTTGTAAACAAAGGCCAAATTTCCCAATGGATCGTGAAAAAAAAACAGTAGGCCACAAGGATCTCTATCAAACAGTAATAAAAACAATTATGAAAAGAACCTATGGCCTAGAAATAAGAGATTTCTGGTTCAAGCCCCACCAACCTGGTGTCCAAATCACAGGTAATTTCTCTATGGACTTCAGGCAAGTGAACTTCTGTCTCAGCATCAGAGGTGGAGGTGTACTGGTCAGCCACAGAATAAACCATCTTGGGCCTCTGACTGTGCACACTGTCAGTCATCCATCAGGAACTGGTACCAAGCTGTACAAACAATTTACCAGGTTGAATCAAACGTCTGCTTGGTAAGAAAAAGTCACCCTCCTTGCAATGCTTTACAGAACAAGGCAGTCCCAGGGACCTGCCTACTGAGAAGAGCTAAGCAGCACCTTTCCTCTACAGGCACCAGAGTAGTCCATAAAAAGGCCAGGCTAAAGTTAGCTGGCCATGCAAATGTCAAATGAGGGAATGGGGAGAAACACTGAAGATCATGCATCAGAAGCAGCACAGCATCAGTTTCTCTTACAGTGCCCACGTTAAACAGGCCATCCCCAAGTGCCAGCTAAAGGCTGCTGTGCCTGCTCACAAGGGAACCCTGAGAGACAGCAGAGGCTGTTTGTCATCAACCCTCTCCATGCACACATTGCCTTTGCAGTGATGCCCCCACGCCAGGTCCCTGAGGCAAGTTCACATGTTGAACTTTCTCAGGTGGGCAAGGAAGGAAACAAGGATGAAGCAGTAGCCTTCCTCCAGTGCATCAGCCACAGGGCTCTGCACCCTGGGATGAGGGCAATCCTTGCCATTAAGCTCACCAGAGACATGCTCCAACAGCACAGCTCAGTGCCTGCTAGGAGCAGAGCTCATCTGCTCCACTGGAATAAACAGGCCCACACACAAACAGGGCACTTTGATACCGCCGCCCCCACCCACCTTTAACTGAATCAATTACGTTGTAAAACACATGAGGTCATCAAATCCAACCTATGACCAAACTCCCAGACATCAGCCAGACCATGGCACAAGAGCCACAGCCAGCCTTTCCTCAAACACCTCCAGGGACAGCAACTCCACATCTCCCTGGGCAGCCTGTTCCAGTGTCTGATCACCCTTGCTGTGAAGACGTTCGTCCTGACATCCAACATAGTGCAGTTTAAGAGTGCATCCTCTCACCCCATCGCTAGTTCCCAGGCAGAAGAGGCCAATTCCCACCTGGCCACAACTTTCTTTCAGGAGTTGTGCAGAGTGGCAAAGTCATCCCTGAGCCTCTTTTTCTCCAGGCTAAACACCCCCAGCTGCTCCTCACAGGACTTGTGCTCCAGACCCCTCACCAGCTTCACTGCCCTTCTCTGCACCCACTCCAGCACCTCAACGTCCCCCCTGAACTGAGGGGCCCAGAACCAAGCACAGGACCCGAGGTGCGACTCTACCGGAAGAAAGGGGGAAATGAACCACCCATAGACAAACTGGGCACCGCGATTCGAACTCCCACCACAGCCGCCTTTCCACCGGCCGGTGCGGAGGGGCCGTGCCCAGCAGCGATAGCTCCCCACGGGGTAGGCACCGATGAGGCCGCAAGGAAGCCGGCAGCTTAGCCCAAGCTGCAACAACTCCAACACGTCACCCCAGCACCGCCGCTCCCAACTCGCGCGGCGTAAATAGCACCGGCATTTTTATAGCGGCCCTTCCCGGCAGCCCCCGCGCGCAGCCGCGCCGATTGGCCGCGGGGCGGGCGAGCGCGCGCGGCTGGGCGGGGCNCCGCGGGAGCCGCCCGCGCCCCGCCCGGTACCGCCACGGCTCCGGTACCGCCGCCCGGCCGTGGGCGGTGCGGAGGGAGGCGGAGGCGGCGCTGCCCCCCGGCCCCGCGGGGTGACACGGGCGGCACCGGGGCTGCCCCGGTGAGTGGCAGCTTGTTGTGTGACGTCACCAGCGCCGGGGCCGCGCCCCACCCGCGCCGGGGATCGCAGCCGGGGGTCGTCCCGGGCCCCCCGCGGCACACGCGGCCGTGCCGGGGTGCCTGCGGAAGGGTTGCCAGGGATTTGTGCGCCGTTGAACTTTTATCTTGGGGAGGAATCGGCCTTTGGAGCGAAACTGGAAAGTTTGAGTGGTGTGTTTTTGGTGGGGCGGCTGCAGCAGGCCGGGGAAAACGCCGGGGGTGGTTTGACACGACCGGAGTCCTGTGCCCCGACAGCCTCACCTGGGCTGAGACCTTCCCGGTGTTCAACGACACGCTGCATAAGCCTTTTCTGCCAGGAAACCCATTGCTTCGAGGGCGAGAGGAGCCTCGAGACTACTGTTTGGGTTTTAAAAATAAGACCTAAAAACTTCTCCCGGAGGTCTGGAGAGTTAGTTATTACAGATTGTATTGTACAGGAGTATTGTTCCCAGTCAAATGATACCACAGCTACTTTGATATCCCTTTAAGAGGTGCCTGGAACAGGGATTTGTTTGTTTTTAGTTGCTGTCTCATATCCAGCTTTTGTTTCTCCCCTGGTACAGTTCACCTGTTTGTTGCAGGGGGCCCTTCATTTCTCTGTGCGATACAGTATTTGGAGAAAATTAAACAGTAAGACCTCCTAGGTAATGTTAAGTTTGTTGTTGCTTTTTTTTCCCTCCCCAGAGCTTAGCCTGTGTCAATTCTGCCATCTGTGTGACTTTGAAATGGTGAACCTCTTCCAGAAGCAGAATTCTGTTAATCTTCTTTTTATCTCAGAAATATCAAAAGTTAATTTTATGTGCCCTGAATGTTGTTTGTAACTCAAAATATTAGGTTCTCTGATGGCTTTATTTGAGGATTTTTCCCCAGTATGGAAATATTAAGTCTTTCCCTCCCCAAAAAGATTGTTTGTGAAAATATTTGCTTGCTGTTGAAGGCTCTTCTGATACATGTGTTCTTTCCTCCTGCTCTGTTCTGGTCTTATCCGGGTCTCCAGCCACACAGCACTGGCATTTTTCGTTCAAATATACAGAGTCTAATTCTGGCACTGATTTGGACCAAGGCTGCATGTTTTTAAAAAAGAAAAACGTTAGCCTTATTTCACTTTAATTAGTTCACTGCAATGTTTAACAGCCTATTCAGCTTAAATGTTTGACATAAATTTGTATGATTTGTACAATCACCCATAAATTTGGGTGATTTGTATCATTTAACACTAGACTACTTGGATTTTTTCAAAATAATTTTTTCAAGACATGAATGCACCTTCACACAAGGGGCAAAATCAATTCAGTCACAGCAGAACTCAGCTGAGCAGCTCTCATGTTATCCCTCCTCATTCACCAAGCTCAGGGCCTGGCCGAGTGCCACAGCAGCCAAGCGCCAGAGGCGGGGAGTTCTCCGAGCCAGGAATTGACAGTAAAAACATCCTAAATGATCCTAACCGCCACCAGGATGTAGGACTGGTGATGGCTTTTCAGATAAGCAAATTCCAAATGGAAACGTTTTGAAGGGGTCTTGCAAGTACCATCATCTTTCCTCATTCTTCTGATAGTAACTCTTGGTTTTTCTGGTTTTTACACTTAGTCTTTTTCTCTCAATGTATTTAAGTTGTCCAGAACCCTGTGGGCTCTTCTTCATACCATGTCTGCTCTGTGCTAGACATTTCTGACCTTGGCTGCCTTTTCATTAGCCAAGTGTACCTTCTCAGTTTCTCTTAACATTTTATTCCCTGCCGCTGTGGTATCGTCAGGTTCTTTCCAAGTCTCCACTCAGACACCATCTTTTACCTTTAATACTGTATCTCATCTCTCTCATGTTCTGCTCTGTTGCCTTACAATCTGTCTTTAAATGCATTTTGAACTAACAAGGCGGAGAAGTGTGATTGGGTGAGTTTGAGAAAGTTAGCATGTTGATGAAGTACAGCAAGTGTGCCCTTGAAATCTTAAATTAATCCATGATGAGCTTGTCCTAGTAAAACACATAATAAGGGTGAAACTCTGTAATGCAAAATAAATGCACCAAATGCAGTGCAATGCAAAATAAATGCACCAAATGACAGCTGACCTTCATTCCATTCCAGGGTACAGCTATGCACCTGCACACACCTGAATGCATGATGAAAATCCTCTGCTCCTTGCCTTTTGGCATAATTCCTCTCTTGCTATAAATAGTGGGTAGCTAAATAGAAAGAGGTACTTGCTTATTACTTTTTGGTGAATCTCAAAAAAAGCAAAAATATCCCAAAATACTGACTGTGGTACGCTGGTAAAGTTACCTCTACTTGTACGCTCCTTTTCAGTGTCTGGGTGCCTTCTGGTCTTGGTAGGATCTCTGTTACCACTCATTCTGAACAGTGAATAAAGTAACAAAAGCTAATTGGAGGTGGTAGAGTGACACTGCCCTGTCCATCCTCTCTTCTCTCCTTTTCCTATCACCATATTTTCATTTGGGAAGGACATTTGAGACTATAAAAGTTGAACTAAAGTATCTATAGACCACCTTTTAATTAAAATATTTGCCATCCACACAACTAACAGCCAGTCCTTCCTAAGTGAATCATCTAATTAAACTAAGCAGAAGAAGGTTTGCTGTCTTTCTCTGACCACCTTCCATGACTGAGGTCCCTTGTAAGACAAACAGATGGAAAAGTCACAAGTATACCAGATAAAATTGGGTAGTAAACCGATTATGAGGTTTTGCTTTCCTCAGGCTCTGACAGTTGTGGGTTTTCTGCTTGCTTTTTTATTGTTGTTTTTTAATCAGAAACAGAGCTCAATTCTGTCTCTTTGCTCAGTTAATTAGCAGTGTTTTGCAACCATAAATAGTTCTTTCTCACCTGGCCTGAACTGTCACATTTGGAGCAGGTTGCTGATGTGGATGAGTATAAAGAGATTCCTCTTCCTCATCTTCATGGTTTTAAGGAAGATGGTCTTTGCATGCGTGAGTGATTTGAAAGAACTAGCAGCTGTCCAAGTACCAGTTATCTCTGTTTGCATTCTTTGCTAGCATTTCATTTTTCTTATATTTTACACCTGGAGGCTCTTTATTCTTCACCTCCCGTCTGCTCTGTTGAAATTGTGTGAAGTGAGAAGGCCGTCTCACAGTGGGATCTTGACTGGGTGCTGACCAAGTGAATTGGCTCATTTTTTGAACTTCAGTCCAAGAGCTGTTTGGAAAGGCTGGGTTCCATGTAAACCACAGCAGAACTAGGCTTCTGCCCTTGAAATTGAAAATGTTGTTGGGAGGATTTTAAATTATACTGTGGAATGTTGACAGATGAGAATGAGCATGCAGTTTGGGATAAAGAAAGTATTAGAAATAAGAATACAGCCTTCAGAAAGTTTAAGTCGTGAAGTTGACCAGAGAAGTAAATAAGAAAGTGAAACTCTGGCAAGTCAAATGAAAAATACAAGGACATGCCAGAAAGACTCTGAGAAACATCATACTAATAGGGAACAAAATAATTTCCAAGTTCATCAGAAACAAGAAAGGTGGAAGATTCTGATTCTGGAGATGGAAAAGTGAAAGAAATATTTGATGATGAAGCCATGAGTAGAGAGATGACTTATGTACATTCCTGTTTCCTGTGGAGGAGTCCAGGCGTCCGAAGAGGTTCCATGTGCCAGATATTCTCTTTATGGAGAACAAGATTCATTGGAAGATCTGTCTCTGCTTGAATTGTCAGCAAAGTAATTTACAGAGCAAAGTAATAAATACAGTTACAAGATGCCAAGACCAGATGGTGCTTGCCCAAGGGTTCCGAAGGAAACTCGGGCCTGAAATGACCGAATTACTAATTACAGTGTGGAACTTCTCAATACCTTGAAGCCACAGAAATAGAAGAGGATTTATGTGGTAGCAGTTCTTAAAGATGGTTCAGCAGGATATCACAGTTCAGTGCCTTTTTAGAAAGTAGAAGACAAAAGCTAACCAGATGGACCGACAACTTAGAGTAGCAGAAAGCCAGTGTGGCTTTTGCAAATGAAATGGTGCAGCTCATATCCACTGGTTATTTTGAATGACTCAAAAAGCACAGAGAAGGGAAGTTTGGGACAAGAGAAGAAGAGGGATCTGTGTTACATCTCTCCCGTTCAGCATATTCAAAAATTATCTGGTGAGAAAGTTGTTGAGGAAGAAGGGAAGAAAAGACCAGAGCAGATTAGGAAGAATTGCACTGGTCCTTCTGACATTGAATTACAGAGAGCAATATGCCAAATGAAATTTGTTCCAGATAAATACAAAGCAGAGGAGTAATCTTAATTTGTTTATGCACTGATGGGGTGAAAGTTAATTATTGCCACTTAGAAGGAAGAGCTTCCGTGATTCTGTGAAAATGGAAGTTTTGTGTTCGACAGTGATCATATGAGTTGGTATGATGGGTTTGGGAAAGGAATAAAAAAAGGAAAACAGAGGGATAGCATCATGGCTTTTAGTCCTCAACACTGATTACAGTGGGGTGGCACAAAGAAAGATGTGCTTAGAGATACATTGCAACTGGAAAAGCGAAGATGAGGCTGAAAAGTGTGATGAGAGATAAAGAATGGATTCCATACAAGGGATGCTTAAAAAGATTTGAACTCCTCAGCTTGGCAAAGACATGACCAAGCTGTCTGGTCTAGATCAAACCTGATGGTGCCTCTCCCTCAGTCTGCACTGAGACCACAGAATGCAGGGCCACAGAGTGCTTTGAATGACAACGATTTACCTGGCTTCAGAACCAAACAGGTGGAATCACAGGAGAAAACACTGTCAAATGGGCTGTTGGGCATAAAGAATAAAAAAAAAATACCTGCAAGCTGTCAACTGAGAAAATACACTTGTGGTTGTATCAGTGCATTTGCTCCTTCTTTTACTCTGTCTGAGATAGCTGCATGTGTCAGGCAGTGTTGGGCTTGCTGGGTGTTTGATCTGAACCAGTGCAGTTTCAACAGATGTCTTGTGGTGGGAGAAGAGGAGGAAGGAACACAGGTGAGTATCAGTTGTGGGTACAAGTAGATGGCTGTATGGAGAAGTTAGTGTTAGTTTTTCTTGTCCATATGTGCCTTACTGCCAGCACGTTGAAGACAGAGCCACCACGCCCAAGCAGAAGCCTGCCTTGCTCAGCATGAGGTGCCCCACATCCCATCTGACATGCAGGAGGTGTCTGGGAATGGAGGACACCAAGAAAAAACTAGCCCTAATGGAAAGCGTTTTGCAGATTACACACACATGGAAATCCACAGATCTACTATAATTACCTCAATATTAAGCCCTAATCTCATTTTGTGCAAAGTAATCTTGGGACTTGGTATTGCATAAGAGAAGTGCTCTCGTAAGTCATTGTGCCTACAGATAGCAAAGATGGAGTCAGTGGAGGCAAATGAGCAAGAATATTCTGCGTGGGGGCAAGGACAACAATGGCAGCCACAGATCCTAAGGACAGAACCCTTCTTTCTGCCCTCAAAATCCAAACTTTACCTTCAGACTTGGAGAGGGACTTGTCACAGTAGAGGAAGACAAGGGGGAAATGTTCAAATTAGTCTTCTTCCCTGGGTTATGAAATGGTGCTAATTTACTAATTATGTACCAATAGGGAGGTGAACAGTATAGGAGTGAACTTTGCAGGTAGTTGATCAGGAGCACCCTGCTAAGTTTGATGTTAACAAAACAGGATGCATGTTGACAATATTAAGACAGAGTTTTGCTTGCACATATTGCTGATTTAGTTTTTAAAAAATTCGTCTTAAACATGCTTAAAAATTCCTTTCAGGAACCTTCTTTTGCAGTATTTTTCTCCTACCGAGTGTTGAATGTGAATTAAATAACCTGGTTTGGAAAGGAAATGAAAGCATCTGTTTTGTTCACGCTTAAAAAACAGTGTGAGAAAGCCCTACAGATGAAATAAGAGAAAAGTAGTAACGGAACATAGAAAATAGAAAACAGGAGCTCAAAATTGTGGAAAGTAACTGGGAGGAAAAGGGAGCTCAAATAACTATGAAATTATAGATCTAAAAAGTTGAAATGTGGTGAGGCCTTGCCATGTGTCCTGCTGGGAGCCCGCCTGCTTTCGCTTTCAGGCTGGCTCGTCCCATTTGCTCTTGTCTTTTTTTTCAGGCCTCAGCTTTGCCCACTGATCTTTAGGGTCTGAGAGAAGCATCCACTTGTTTTCCTCTGTGGTTGCATCTCTTCCAGACTGTCCTTTTTCTGGTTCTGCTGAAGTTGCTCCTCATATGGTCACTGTTGTGTAGTTTAATCATCCGTGTGCCCTGCTCTGAGTAATTTCCAGTTCATTTATAGCCTTTTGACATGGGAGGATCACAGCTGCACACATCAGAAGATGCAGTCATGCGATGGGTTCTGACATCAGCTTAATGGTTTCTGGTTTGTTCCTTTTCTCCTAGTTCTTGATACTGGAATCCTTAAAATTGTGGCACTTCAGAGTATTGAGCTTTTATTTTAAAGGAATTAACTGTATAACCTTTGCATACTGTCCTTGAGTGGCAATGATCAGCTCCCAGTCCATCATTTCATATAGGAAGTTGAATCTGGATTTTACATTGCATATCACTTCACATTTCTCTCTTTCAAATTTTATTGCCAAAGCACAGAGCCTGTTAAAGCTCTGAAATCCATCACAGTTAGCCCTTGCCTTTATTACCTCTACATCTTGACATCACCAGTAAATTTTGTCATATAGCTATTTTTCTTCACTTTTTCAGGTCATTTATGAATATTGAGCTGTGCAGGTTCCAGGGGTGTTTTTCTGAGAGCGCTGAGCATTTCTTTCTGCCTGGTTTCCTATCTTTGGGCAGTTATTTATCTATACACAGAGAACTTCCATGTAATCGGGTATTCCGATTATCTCATTAAGTTTAAAAAAAAAAGTTGAATGATATTGCACACCCAATCTGAGCAGACTTGGTAATTGACACCTCTGTTTTGATATATATCTTAGCTCTGAAGATCTCTGGCCTGAAAATGGAGGGGGACAATGCAATTTTTTTCCACAAAGCTCTTTGCATACTGCAGCAGTTTGAGTTTGAGAGAATGCTAATATGCAGTAATGATAAAGAGAAGTAGGACAATCTTAATGATTATAATCCCATCAGACTAAGACATCAATCCCAGGTACAATAATGGAATAAGTAACAAAATGTTCAGAAAGAATTAAGGCAGTGTCACTCAGCCTGGACTGGGGGAAATAGAAACAAGAGGTGTTAATTGTTTTAGTTTGGTTCTTAAGTGCAAATTTTCATCTTAGCCTTCAGTTAGTACTTGACAGTAATTGCACGTCATTTTCAGTGAGAAACAAATCCAGAACAAAATCAACATGGTTCATATTAAATTAGTAGAAAGAGGGCAGCTGTGAAAGGCAAGTGGAGGCTCAAATGAGTCTGTGTAATGAGAACATGAAGGAGTTGGATTCTTGGGCTGTGTTTTTTAGTGGTCGCCAGGAAGAAATGCAAAATGCCAGTATTGGAAATTTGCAGAGGCTGAAGAAGTGACAAGGAAAACCTCATCATAATGCAGAAAATGTAATTGACCGCTGGAGTGAGGAGCATGGTATGGAATTCTCTGTTACTGCTATTTTAAAGTCAAGATGATCTGCACTTGAATTAATGCACAGAGTAAAATGTACTGGAGAATGACCAAGCAGTGGCTTGTTTGCACTTGAAACGCATCTCAGGGTGTGGTTCTCTGATATTCCGTGAATGGGTTTAAGGCTTCTGCTCCTGGAGCTGTGCTGCAGTAGCCCTGGGGCATTTGGAGCTGTGATGGACAATGTGGGATGGGAAGGTGACACCTCTACCACTTTGTTACTCCTTATGCCAGGAGTAGACAGTCACTACTGTCAGAGGTGTAAAGGTAATTGAAAAACCCCCAACCAGCTCTGTGTTAGGGTGCTTCAGTCTGGAAAGGTTGTTATGTGACCAGCAGGAAGAGGGTGAGCGGAGGCAAATTGTTCACTCCCTTTCCATTTCGGAATTAGGAGGCAGTAAAAGAAACTAATAGGGACAATCTTGAATTTGAAGGAAGTGGCTTTAGACAATGTGTAATTAAGTTGTGGGAACTCCCTCCGCAGGATGTTGTGCATGCTGGAAGTTTACATGGGTTCAAAGGGAGTCTGGACAAGCTCATGGAGGAGAAATCTGTTTGAGGTTACCGAATTCATGGGAACGACATCTAACCCAAGAAGCTCCTGAGCTAAAGGCTGGCAACTATGCAGGGAGAAGCTTCTTGTTCATTTTTCCTCTTCTTTAGTGCAAGAATCCAGTCCTGAGTTTATCCGAAATGCCGGACACTGAGGTGGAGAGACCTAACTCCTAAGTCAATGTTCTTGTTTCCATGTGTGTAGACCTCCAGTAACAGATGGTCTGTGAGTCTCTAGGTGTAAGTTTAGGTGCAGAAACAAGTTGGTCCAGTGGTCAGTGTCCATGTTGAAGCTGCTTGTGGGACACAGTGCTGGGTGTAGAGGGTTGCACAGGTCATGATTTGGGTATTTTGACAGAAGACAGTTTGTGTGTTCCTGGGAGCACTTGGCAGTGCTGAGGGTCATTCCTGTAAAGCACAGGCAGGTGCTCTGTACAGGGAAGGAGAGCAAAGCAAAATGTTTTGCTCTTTCCTGTAGAATCTAAAACAATTTTCTTCTCTGAGAGGAAGATGAGTTGTGTGTTGTCACACAGGATTTTTCCTGAAGAGGAAGGCAAGGGCAAAGGCTGTAATTTGATAGGATGAATCCTACTTTGAGACTTCACATGATATCTCGGATTAGACGTACTGCATCCACATGACACTCAGCACGGATCTAGTGCTGACAGCTGATTCAGGTTTCCTCCAAAACATTGCACTGACAGGCTTTATACTGCCTGAGGAATCTCCTGCCCCATCACAGCCATTGCAGAGGCAGCATGAACAACACTCTGTGTCCTTAACAAAGATACACTGTATGCCCATGCCTATTAAACACCTCTTGTCTACTTTTGGATAACTCTTAATGACTGTATAAAATTAATCAGTCATTAGGGGTTCACTGGGGCTGGCAACCAGTGTCGCTAAGACCTAATGCAGTTAAGCTGACCCTGTTCCTAGTTCTGGTGATGTAGTATAAAGAGGCTTGAGCTGGTTATTTGTGGAGTTAGCTGAGACCTGGGGAGGTATGTTAGCTGGGGGTGAACACAGCTACATTGCTCCTGATTTAAAGCTGGCTCTGGAAATGTACAGCTCTATTTGCAAGGAACTTTTTCCAAGCTAGTAAAACATGCCAGACTTGAGGCTGGTTGACATGGACTGAATGAACTGTTATCAGAAAGCTGAACGCTCAGCTTGCCCTAGCAAAGACCTTCCCAAAGGACCTGTGTTCAGTGTTATATCCCATTCGATGCTATGCTGACCTTCTGTGTCAGTTTTTCAATTGTATCAGTCTCACAACAGAAAAATTCCATTTCTCTGTGGGTTAAATTTAATGTGCAATATCAGTAGCCTGCCCTATGCTTTGCCACCTTTGGAACTTTTTTCAAGTGTTAGATTTCATATGTAACTCTCTCAAAAAGCCCCAGCAGATAGCTTTTTCTCGCCAACTGCTCCCACATAGTGCTTTAGTTAGAAATAGGTCTATTTTGCAGTACTGTCAAGCTGCTTTATGTACTGGCTGCAGTAAGGAATATAAATATAGCAATTTCTCAAAGGCCTTGTTAGCAACACTTTAAATGATGTGGCTTTTTGGTTTATGAGTGGAAGTGTCCACAGGCAAACTTGCACAGAAATAAGAAAATCTCAACTATTACAATGTAATGTGTTGACTCTCCCCTTGATAGACATGACCACATTCATGTTTTTAGTGTTTTGATTCTGGTGGCTTGGAATTGAACAGAGATTCCACCCCAGTAAGGCTTGATTTCAAGTTGTTTATTGGTGTCAAAAGAGCAGATCACTCTGAGCTCAGTGTGTCTGGCTTTACTGTCAGTGTGGCTGTACAGATCAGACGATAAATGAGTGGTCACTTGCCACTTGTTTTGGTATATGTACATCTTTCAGGATCTTTTAGGAACCCTGTAGGAGAAACATGGGTTGTATCTGACTCCTTTATGTGATTGAGTCACATTTTTCCATATTTTTTTTCTTACTTTTATTTCAGTCCTAAGGCTGTTGACTTCTCAGTTTGCAGTTTCTCTAAGAGGTGAATTGGGGGTGACAGTTTCTTTTACTTCATAACTATTGCTATGTAAGAGCAGGGCCATCCTGCTCTTATGTGGGGGAAAATGGCATGATAGCACACATAGATTTACATATGTTGAAGGAAGCTGATTTAAGGTAGCAGGATTAGTATTTCAGCAGCAAGCTGCAGTATTTCTGATATTTGTTGATATGTGCTTTCACTAATGAGAAGTGAGCAGCAAAAAAGGATTACAGGATGTATAGTTGCTGACATTCTCCATTGGGACTTTAGTGGATGAGAAGGTTGAGATGCTTGCCTGCTGTTGGGAGATGTGGGAATCCTGGATTCTGTTCTATAGGAGTGGTTACATCCTTCTGCGGTTCTCCTCCTGGCCTGTTTGCCTGACCCCTTCCCTGGTCATAGTCTTTGGGCCACTTCACCCACTCAGATGCTCTATGTTCAGTCCCTTTCTTCACTGACTACACAGCTGCTCTAAAATCAGACCTGGTTGCTTCTGGGCTGATCTACTTTGGACTCCAAACTGCTTTGCTAGTTTTCAGTGTTGATGCCTGACCTTGCTAAATGGCCAGAAGAAAACTGTGAGAAAAGCCTGCTCATCCCGTCTTGATCCCTGGAGTCTGGGGAAAACTCTTTCTTCCTCCACCTCAGACTTGAACACAAGTGAGTATGTTTTAAGAGTAAATGCAGGTACTGAGGCAGAGGCAGTTGAGGGACTGGGAGAGAGTCAGTTCTCCCCTGTGGTAGGTAGAGGGCAGGGCCTCACTGGTCGGGGTGGGAGACACTTGAGCAGGCCTTCTTCTTCTGGTCCCTCAACCTGGCTCTTGTTCTTCCTGCTGCTCAGGGCAGGGCTGACTGAATGAAGGAAAATAAAGCAAATGAGAAGAGTGCCAGGCTGTAAATTCACTCAGCAGTAAACTGCTTGAGTGCTGTGTAGAGGAGTTAGCAGCAAGTCAGTCTTTCTAAGATTTCAAAACCTTTACCTTCCAACATTTTGGTTTTAAGGACTTCAGCAAGATTAGGTGCGAAAGAATTTAAAGGATGTTCTCTCATTCCCTGCAGTGTCCTTACTGCATGCTGAACTGCTTCTGCTGAGTTCTTGCTGATAAGCAATAATCCAGAAATACATTTTTCTTTTACAAAATTCTGCATTATGCATGTATAGCATAGCAGGCAACATAAAGTTACTAGTAGTTAATTGGTAATTGAAATTAAATATAGTTGTGATACCTATGTGATGGTAAAGGGCTGTTTCTTCCATCAGTTACTTTCTCCAGGATAAGATCCAGAGTGAGACAGACAAACCTGGCATGTTTATTGCCAGCCTATCCAGCTTCAGAATGTCAACAGTGTGTCCACAATCCTCACTCATGCTGTGTGGCCTTGAGACCTGCCAGAGAGGAGGCACTAGAAAAGTTGTTCCTTGGAAAAATCAATAGCATGCTGAAGAGGCAGATTCCCTTGCAGCAAAGAGTAATGCTTCGGGGGAGTATGTTTGAAATATGGAAAAAATATTTTCCCCGTTTCTAATTCTTCTGGAGTATTTGGTGGATTCCCTTAACAAGTAGGGCTTTATGCTGCAGGAGTCTTGGAGCGTCACTGCAGTTAGAAACAGCAGCCTCCTGTAACAAGGATATTAGTGTGGCAACTCAGCAAACAGGAGCTCCTTGTGTTGTAACCTCCTGTGATGTTAGTGGGATTGAGTAAATGATGTCTAAAGCTCCTGTAATACCTGTGAAAGACACTGGCTGAGGCTGGGGAAATGTCATAATTGAATTTCTTCCATTCAGATGAGTCACTTGAGTCATGCTGTGAGAGTTTCTACTTTGAATCTAGCAGACTAGCTGGTTTCGAGAATCCTATAAATGCAAAGGTGGGAAGAGTGGTTCATTTAAGAGTAGGGAAAATTGCAGATCTCTTGCCTTGCTTCAGAAGACAGCACAGATTCTCCTAGGAGATCACTGCAGCCATTCTGCTACACTAATTGGGATAAATTATTTCTTGCTCAATGTTCTGCATGCATCATCAGTGATGCAGTTCCAGCAGCTTTCTGGGTTTATTGGACTCTCCCTGCTCTATGTGTTGTGTAAAAGGATGAATGTGTAGTACTTCTGTTCAGTTACAGTGAGGCAGTAGTAGCTTGGGTTTGGTCCATTTGTTACACCCTCTTAGGTAGTTCATAGAGGTTTTTTAGCTCTAAATGTAGGCATGTGCTCACTGTTGAAAAGCTGTGCTGCAGCAAATAGTGAATCTTAATCTTAATAGTGCATCTTAAATTAAACTCTTTAGGCCAGCAAAGTGCTTTGATTCCCACATACTGCTGGTACAGATTTGATGTATTTCCATGTTTCAGAATACTTGGTGAAGAAAACCAGAGCATGTCAGAATGCACCAGAAGACCCAACTGCTGTGAATGCTGTCAGTGTTGTCCTTGCGACACGCACCACTAAGATGCAGCTCCATTCTAACAATCCATTTTTTTCTCTATTGTGCTACCAAGATGTTGTTTTTCTGAGTCTTTGCCAGACCTGACAACCCCTTACAGCTGCCCACTGGAGAGGAATGTATTTATTTTAGCTAAAAATAACTAGCTGAAAGATGCTGATCTGTACACTGAATCCTCTAAATTAGGAAATTCAAGGAATTCCTAAATTAAGAAGCGTTCAAGGTTGGATGAGGCTTTGAGCAACCTGGTCTAGTGAAAGGTGTCCCTGCCCATGGCAGGGAGTTGCAATTATATGATCTTGAAGGTTCCTTCCAACCCAAACCATTCTACTTATAATTGATAATGATAAATAGAAAGAAGTGGTTGTGATGTTCGGTGACTTCTTCCAAGGTGGGTAGAGGTATCTATCTAATGATCAGAGCTGACATCCTAAGGTGTTTATATCTACCCAGCATTTATAATCTGGGCTGCTTCTGAAAATTGGAGAATATAAGTGATGATCTTTGCCTCCTGCATTGAATTTTATACAACATGCTTGTTCTAGAAGGAACTATTTTGTGGTAATGCTGTGATGAAACTAAAGTAAAAAATACGAGGATGCCATGGGTCACCAAAAAATGATCATGTGGTTGAGGCTTTTTGTGACCGTCCAGAAGGATCCTCTAGAAGCTGATGTTGAGGGAATTTTAATTCCCTAGATTTTGAATGTACTAGATGGAAAGGACAGTTGGGCACGTTTGGACTGTCCTGGTGACAGTCCTGCACAGAACTCTGTGAGCTGGAGAGCCTCATGGGGTGGGTCCTGAGCAGTGGGAAGGAAGTGGTTGAGCACACACTGCTGAAGGGCATCTTGGGTCCAAATGATGTCAACACATCTCAGGAAGCATTCAGGCAGAGAGTTTCATGATAGGCTTTTCTCAGGAAAAAAGTACTGAGGAGATAAAATAAAGCTCCTGAAACAATTTTGATATATATATCCATAAACTTTTCAAGCTTATTTTGGGAAGGATCTGTAGAAAGATCTACATTAAATAATGGGTTTGCGGGGTTTTTTTTTCCCACAATTGTAGTTTCCTTGTAGACCTTAGGCATAGGTATGTCAAAGCATAAAATTTAACTGGCAAGGAACGCTTAAAAATAATCTTGTGAGGGAAGTATTTAGAAAAAGATAGAGTTGATCTGATACTCCATTGAAAAATACAGTTATCCATAGGTGATGCCAAAAGTTCACCTACCCTGGGTGATACCACAGGTAACTCAGAGCATCACGGGCCAGTCCCAGCCACCAGCAGAGAAGGGAGAAGGAGGGAGGATAGCAAGGAAGGACAGGTTATCCCATTCGTCAGCTGCCCACTGTGTCTCCAGGGCAGTTTCATCAATGGCCTAGATCATTATCTGGGAATCACTGCTATTAAACTTGCATCCAACAGACCATGGTTACACTGGAGGACAGAGCTAGAACCTGAAGGTAGAATAAACCATCAGTCACTATAAGGATAAATAAAAGTGTGGCAGTGGATACTCAGCTGTATGAAGAGAGAACGACTCACTGTATAGACATCTGAATGAAAAAAAGTCTGTGAGCTATCAGGAATTAAAAGCTGACTGTATCAACAATGTTCTCTTCAGGGGAGGGAAGAAGAAAGAAAAAGACACATAATTCCAGATTGGTGTTTAAGCAGCAGGGTATCCCAGAAGATCAATTAAATTAATCCTTCAGCTCTGGGCACTCTTCACAGAGCCCTAGGAGAAATACTGGATTCGGCTTTTGGGCTCCACACTTTGGTAAATTTGTGCCAATTGGACTCTGCCCAGAAAGGAGCAATGGGAAAGTCTAGGAAATATGATTTACAGGGAAGACTTGAATAAACTGGCATTGTTTTGCCTGAAGAGAAGACTAAGTGAAGGCATGTATTCTCAACTGCACTGGGGAGAGGGAATAATCCATTTCCTTACGGCCACAAAAAACAGCATAAACAGTAGTGGGCTTATATTACATCAAAGGAGGGTGAGGGTACACATTGAGGGAAATTTTCTCATTGTAAATATTGTGGAGCACACAACTAGATTACCTCAGAGGTTTTGTAGGACTTGAAGGGCAGATTAGCCAAAACTGACATTAAAAAGAAGTTACAAGTAGTTGATCTTGAGTTGGTACAGAGGACAGATAATTTCCACTTCTGTAAAATTCAAATACTACCCTTACTAGAAAGTATTCAAAATCATCTAAAATGATGGAAAGAAAACTTTTATAAGGCTTGGATTATTTAAAACCTTCCACACATGTAAAAATAAGCCCAAGTCCCTAAGGTAAATAACTTTAATTTGTGTACATATATATTTGCAAGGTGAAAGAAACTCACTTTAGACATGGATTTGGATCACTTGACCAGTGGTGTCTGACAAGGCTGTCCTTGATCCTTGCTGCTTGGTGGGTTGAAATGGTACCTGGAACATTCTCTGTACCTGGAGCAGAAGTACAGAATCTCTGTAATATCCACTGCTTCTTCACCACCTAACAATACCAAAGTTTCCTTTTAGATGGTAGTTTTACGTTTTTACTTGATTTCATGAGGAAAGAGAAGAGGTGAAAAGGATAAAATGTTTTTGCTGTCCTTTAAATCTCTCCTGTGCTTCTTTGAGGCCTTCTCCCCTTGCCAGCAGCCCTGGTCATCCTCATAGAACTTTGTTCTGGGTTCATCATGGCAAAAGTTAACTCAGAGGGTGCTCCTTCTATGGTTTTTTGGTCATGCAGTCATAGGTGTTGTGGTGGCGTTGCTGTTTGCTCCATTTCCAGGAAGCTTTGTGGGATGACTAAGCGGCTTCCCCTGGAGTGCCTTTCTGTTGTGGAAAGTCGTTATGGTTCTGTCCTCATTGCACTCCAGTGTAGCCAGGTCACTCCCTACATCTCTGGCTTGTCCCTGCATCGGTCACAAATAAACACCTGGAGAAAAGAGAGAGCAGGCACATATATAGTGCTGGTTTTGTTTGCCTTGCCAGATCCAAAACAACCATCTCCTTCGGCCCCACCCTGACTCCAGGCTTTCCTTAAAGCTTTTCAAGCTCTTGTAGTGTCCTTTTGAGGCTGGAGTTGCTCATGAGCAAGTCAAGGATTTGTATGGTCCTGATCCAGATCAATTCATTGCATAGCAGAGATCTTCGTGGAGCACCACGGGGGTCTCCACTTCTGAGTATCCCCTTCTCTTACTGCCAGCTGACAGCAGGCTCTATTAACCTGGGAGCAGCAATGCCCAGGAAAGCAGGTTGAGGAGTGAGATGCATCCTGCCAAAATCCTTTGCAGAGTGGTGGTTGTAATCTGAGGAACTGGTTACCTTGAGATCCTTCTCTTGGTGCTCTGACATGACAGCAGGTGTTCCAGCTGACTGGCACTTTGTAGTTAAGACAGCTTAGTGTGATAAGAAAATGTTACTGCCCTTAAATTGAAGCATCTTGTGTATGATTACCTGGAATACACTAGTGAGAGAGTGCCCTGGAACAGTGCTGCTCACTCACTTGTTATCTCTGGGTGCTGCTATCTCAGCCTTTAGAACAGATCAATAAGTGCTAAACCAGGCCTATCTCCTCTCCTTTCTATTATTCTTGCACCTAGTGGGCTCACCAGTATGTTGATAAGTGCTGAGGAGTGTTTTTTCCTAAAAGGATGGGAATCTGAGCTTACCCAAGTCCAGATATGTCTGTCTGGACATGTATCATCAATTGAAAAGGTCTTATTAATTGAAGACTTGGGGTTTATTAATTATTAGCATCTCAGTTAAAAGCTGTAGCAGTTGAATTAACAAGTTGTTTTGTTTTTCAGCAATGGCAGCCATTCGAAAAAAGCTGGTTATAGTGGGAGATGGTGCCTGTGGAAAGACCTGTCTGCTGATTGTATTTAGCAAAGACCAGTTCCCTGAAGTGTATGTTCCCACCGTCTTTGAAAATTACGTAGCAGATATTGAAGTGGATGGAAAGCAGGTATGTGAACCCTTCTCTAAGAGCCAGAATGAACTGGTGTTTGTTCAGAATAGCATGGACATCTCCACACTTCCTTAATATGTGCTTAGCACACGTGCTTAGTGCTTGTATTGTAAATATATTTTAACATATTAAATATGTTCCTGTGGGAAAAAATACTGGCCTTGCTAGAACGTGCTCATATCCAGGGTCTGTTGAACAAGGTGCTTCTAATCGTACACAAGCTGAGGTTCTAGAAGCTGTGCAGTCAGTCTTGAGTAGAATGTTGCAGCAGGTGGGAGGGGATGGAGCAATGCAAAGATGCTGAGAGCATTGGGGCTACTGGCCTTTGGAACAGAGTCCCTGTTTTGCTAGGGACCTGAT
Organism: Irena cyanogastra; assembly: GCA_013397155.1. Taxonomy (NCBI): domain Eukaryota; kingdom Metazoa; phylum Chordata; class Aves; order Passeriformes; family Irenidae; genus Irena; species Irena cyanogastra. The sequence continues at coordinate 2,561,142 of VWZV01004333.1, forward strand.
ATTGTAATTAGCAAAGACTAATTCCTGGAGAGTTTTTTTTCCATACCTACTCCTGGCAACATGCAGCATCCTTCTGAGAACAGATGACAGACAGGTTGATCAAGGGGGTTGATTTTTGTAGTGTACATCAGCATCATCTGTCCTGCTTGTCTGAAGGAACACAATTCTTAGTACCCAAGTATAACCACAGCTCACTGAGCTTCATCTTCAGTTTGTACTTCAGTAAACTACTTATTAAAATATTTCATTTTAGTTTTAAATATTTTGAAAATCAGTTTTTAATCAATGGGACCTCGTGAGTCCTTTTGTTTACCATACAAGCAGACATGTCAGACACCTGCTGCAAGGGGCAGCTGTAGGTGCTGATCCCTGGGTAGGTTGCCTTCTGCACTCCTGTCAGCAGAGTGCTGGGTGATGTGCAAAATTGTCACTTTCTTGGATACTCCAGAAGCACACAAAGCAGGAGCTTTGCACCTTGAAAGATCAGCTATTTACAAACCCTCTCAGGCAGATACAGCCTGTGTCTGTTTGGATACTGTAACCACACAGGGCTGACTCTGACTGTGCCATGGGACTGCAGGTCAAGCATGTGGCAGGTCTTGGTGCTGAGCATCCCTGTTTTGTCCCTATATGCCATTGCCTTTGCTCTGGGCTTAGGTACAGCCAGGACATTTTTCATTCCATTCTAGTTCAGATGCAGTGACTGATGGATTGAAGTTGCTCACTCTCGATCCTGACTGGAGAAAAAAGAGGTTTTTGAGCTAGTTTTGGACTTTATGTTAAATTTGATTTCCTAGTGTTGCAAAGATGAGTTATTTATGGATTTAGTCATGATAGTTCATGCTATTTGAGTCTAAAAAGGGCTTTCCGCTCCTATAATCTGAATCAATAAAAGAAAATTTAGACTAATATTAGGACATGTTTTTTCCTCAAGTGACAGGTTCTACAGTTTCTATACTGTATTTTAGACTCTTAAGGACTGTTGTTTGAAATATGTGTGATATCCATTTCTCTCTCTTATCACCAAATCTAACTTCCTCATTCCTTTCTGCCTGAATCTCTGCATCTCTGAATGAGTGAACAGGGAGTCATGCTCTATCAGCTATATGCAGCCAGTAGCTAAAGGAAAATAGCATGAGCAGCTTGAGCAGTATCAGCTGATTTTATTTTCGTAACTAGAGGATATATTTTACCTAAGCTCTTGGTCTTCAGAAAATTTGATTACAAAAGTTTGTAGGGGAGTAGTGCTTAAGCCTCTTCTGTTTGACTTACCACTTACCTCTGTCTTCCTAGAAAAGCATTACCAGAAATGTCCAGAAGTCATATGAAGACAAAGAGGTGATGGTAGGAGATGTGGTGTTTTAGGAGCTGATTCCAGGGTCATGTGAGGGAACCATCAACAGACATCTCTTTAAAAATATGAACATTTGCCACAGAATTCACTTTTGCAACTGCAGAGGTGACTGTGAGGAGTATTTCTGACGGAAATATGAAAGATTATTTTTGTATATGTGTGCAACTTAAGGCTTTGTCTCTTCACAATTTAAACAGACAGTTGCATTGTGCATGCAGGCTCACGTTTGGGTTCCAGTTCTGCCCATCTGTTTTTATCTGAGCTGCTGTGGACTTTTTTCCTGGAATTTTTTAATGCAAGCGTTTAAAGAAGGCACCCACTGCATTGTGAAGGCAAACTCATCAGAGACTCTTAAGCAGGAGTATATGTACATAAAGACCTTGACTGTAGTTTTTTAAGTCCTTTGCTTTAAATGTTGGCTGTTCCTTTTACAGTTTTAAACAATCCTATTGGGGTGTTCTCCCCTAGCTCCAGCAGAAGTAGAAATATCGAGAACATTAAGTACTTTACTTCTTACTAAAAGAAGCTTTACACACAAATCAGTTTTGTTAAATTTGTGCGATCAAATAAGTAAATAAGTACAATCTTGACATTTTTTAGTCACTACAGGTTCCAGTTGTAAACCCATTGAAAATGTGCATAATCCTGAAAAGCATATACTTAGTCCACTTTCACTAAAAACTGGTATTTCTGGGATGCGTGTCAGAGAGTTTCCCAGCCCTCTGAAGGTGATTCCCTTCGATTCTTGTGTCTTGCTTTTCTGCTGGTAGCTTTTATGTCCTTTTAGAGAATTGACAGTGGTCATAGCTATAAAGAAAAGACTCATAAGCAGCAATTAGTTGATTTTTGGAGTTACAGAATGTAAAATTCCTAATAGTTCTCCTGTCAAAGGAGAACTTGTAGTCTCCTCCTTTTGAGTGGTATTGACTGAAATATTTTATTCACTCCTGTTGTGTTCCTGCCTTCTGAAACAGAACTTTCCTGGTGATCTGACTAACCCCTTATCTTAATTTTGCAGGTTGAGTTGGCTTTGTGGGATACAGCAGGACAGGAAGACTACGATCGACTTAGACCGCTTTCTTATCCAGATACTGATGTTATACTTATGTGTTTTTCAATTGATAGTCCTGATAGTTTAGGTAAGTAGATCTCTAACTGAATCAGAACCACTTCTCTTTATCAATATATTCCCCTTGGAAATTGCACTGTAGAATGTATTTTCCCTTGGAAACTTTCCTAGTTTCAGAATTGGTGCTGGTTTGAGTGTGCAGTTTTCAGACATTAGGGAATTCTCCAGCAACATTGAGCATCGCAAGAGCTGCAGCAGCACTCTGTGTTTGCCTAAATTGTAAAAATTCTCTTCCCTCTCCTCCTTTCCTGCTCACCAGTATCTGGGTGCCAGGGTCCCTGGGAGCTGTGAACTGCCAGGCAGCTTTTCAGGTGTGCAGCATCTAGAGGCCAGCACACCTGAGCACTCTAGGTGCAGCTGCAGAATCGGTATTTTGGCTGTAGTGCAAAAACTGGCTTCAAAACCCTTGTCTAAGTTGTTCCTTCAAGCAAGAAAATATGCCGTATTACATAATAGTGAATGTCTCTTCAAAAGCTGAATGGAATTTCATGAAGATAAAAAGTGGTTATGCAGCCTGCAGGTACATCCACTGGTGAATCTCAAATATCTAAGAGCTTTTGAAAGCACAGCCAGCTATTCTAGGCTGTTCAGCACTTGCTGCTCTACAGAATTTGTCAAGGTTTTGCTTTCAAAAGCCCCTAAGTCCTCCTTTCACTAAAAAAACCTAAAGTAATGTAGGAATGTGAGGAGAAAGTTGCTTGTATATGAGAACAAATTCATTTGCTGCACATAGGGAGAAATGGCAGATTGAAAATTACTTACCCCAAACCTTTGTTTCTGTGTATCTGTAGTTAGTGTATTGAACCGTTCTGCTACAGTAAGGAGAGAGCTGAGAGGGGTTATTTTGTGTTGCTTTTGGAAAGAAAGTGAGGTCAAAACTTAGGTTTCGTTATTGTACCCATCTCTAGCTTTTGGAGATAAATAAAATGTTTCTCTTGAAGCAAAATATTCCATAACTTTCCAGTCCAGAATTCCGCATACTGTTCTTCAAAGTCCCTTGTGCTAACCCTTGTCAGGTAGCTGCTGAGAGAAGCCAAGATGTTACATGTCTTTCAGCCTTCAAATTACCACAGACAGGCTTGTCTTTTTTGGTAACACCAGAACAGGTCTATTTGCTTCTGTATGAAGAGTAGAAAAAAGGGCATCAGTGTGCATTATCAAGCTACAACGACTCAGGCAACGTGTAAAAGCTTTAAAATAAAACTCTCCCCAAAAGTGGGGTTTTGTATAGTCATGCCTCTATTTATTTTTTTTTTTCAGAAAACATCCCAGAGAAGTGGACCCCGGAGGTGAAGCATTTCTGCCCCAATGTGCCTATCATCTTGGTAGGAAACAAGAAGGACCTGAGGAATGACGAGCACACAAGACGAGAGCTGGCCAAAATGAAGCAGGCAGGTTCCTTTCAGAGTCTTACAATAAATGGCAGAAGTGTGTGGTGGTTGTAGCAGAGCATTAAACAGGCACCCACAGCTGGCTGCTGGTTTCTCTGGGCTGTCTGATCAACACCTATATATAAAGACTGAGGCATTGATTTGGGGATTTGTTGATAGGCTTTTTCGCAATGGTAGCAAAGAATTGCATAAATGCTTTATCAGAAATAGGCAATCACTTGCTCAAGTTTCAAAAAGTCTTGCAGCTCTCAAGCTCAGAGATACCAGAAAACTGATTGCGTTTTCTGGCATTGGATTTTTAACTAACCAGTTCATTATGTGTACTTAATCCAGAAATTCCTTTGCGTTTGTTGGGAAGCTGGGTGGGAAGGGAAGAGCAGTGTGGGTTCGGGCTGTTCTCACTTGCTGCTTTTGTGCTGTTCCAGGAGCCTGTCAAACCCGAGGAAGGCCGGGATATGGCAAACCGCATTGGTGCATTCGGGTACATGGAGTGTTCGGCAAAGACCAAAGACGGTGTGAGGGAGGTGTTTGAAATGGCCACTAGAGCTGCTTTGCAAGCCCGGCGTGGCAAGAAAAAGTCCGGGTGCCTTCTCTTATAAAGCATGGCCAGAGGAAGATGGCCAAAGCAGCACCCTGCACTTGAGTAATTTTGAAGTGCTGTTTATTAATCTTAGTGTATGATTACTGGCCTTTTTCATTATCTATAATTTACTTAAGAGATTTAAAAATCGAGTCATCTTGCTACCAGTATTTAGAAGCCAACCATGATTTTTATAACAATCTGCATCAAATTCATCTGTGCACCCAAGGTTAACCTCAACATTCCTCTAACAAACCTTTTCTGCACTCACAGGATATGCCAGGCGCTAATTGAAGACAATTCTCTATCTTCTTTCTTGTCTCTATAAAGAGAAAAAGCTGTCAACACAGAGGATTGGTCTGTAACTACTTTATAACTAACGTCCTATTCTAATTGAGTACAACCGTTACATGGCTGTATGGAATCAAGAGTAGCTTCAGTGCTATCACATTTAGGAAGATCTGATTTTCATGGCTTGGTGTAAAACATTAGTTTGAAAATGTGATCACTCTGAAATGACCAAGTCCCATTCAGCTAAGGAAAAGTGAGGGTTCTGTGGTTTCATGTTAGTTACCTTTTAGTTACTGTGTAATTAGTGCCAGTTTAAATGTATGTTACCAAAAATAAATCTATTTACCCCAGCTTAGATGTAGTATTTTTTGTATAATTGGATTTCCTAATACTGTTACTTGTAACCTCTGCGTTAAGGTGTTCTGGGTTTTTTAAGAAACTGTATTTGAAAATAAAGTCCGGTGGAAAGCAGCTGATCCTCTTCCCCTGTTCATTTGTAAGAGTCTGACCCATTTGAATGATTTGAGTGGTCTGCACACCCGGGAGGAGTTTTTTCCATAACGTGCTGTAGGGATGAGAAAAGACAGCCTGCTCACACTCAAAGCTTCTGAACTGTTCAGTTGCCTTAAATTCATTGCTGGACCCAGTTTCAAAACTTAAAAAAAAAGAAACTTTTTGTGTAAGTTTGGTTACCATGTAGTGATCAGACTCCTAACCTGTGAACTTCTTGCTGTTCTGCAGCCAACTAAACTCTTTCTGTATTTTCATTTTTCCAAGAACTAATAGAATAAAGGCAGTTTTCTAAGCTCCCTGTATCCTGGTGTCTGTATTCCTCACTCTGGGTTTTTGTCCCAGCATCTAACAGCCTGAATTAGAAATAGCATTTTTGATAAAGCTGAGAGAGAATTCGCTGAGCAGTTGCAAGTGCTTTAATACTTATTTTTATTTCTCAGCAAGGGATACCCATCTGCTGCTCGTGGTGCTTTCCAAGTGCTGCAGCAGAGCCGAGTTGCAGTATCTCACCTGGCCCCCGCAGTGAGCAGCAAAGCTTCCAGGAGCTTTTGATACTCAGTGAGATCAGAGTGCATTAGTTGAGTTGGATTTGTCAGTCCTGAGCATGGGACTAGAGGAGCAGGAGGAGGCTATGTAGGAGGAAGGGAGGAGCAGATGCAGTGTTGCTGTGGGAGCATGTGATGGTTTGCAGCAGCCGGGCTGTGCTGCAGCAGTGGCAGAGGTTGCACGAGGCAGGGTGTTGGCCATGGCATTGCATGAGGGATGCCATCAAGTCCTGCAGCACGAGCTGGGCTCAAGGTGTGGGCCCTGTGCTGCACCCATGCTGGAGAGTGGATTGTGCTGCTCCTGGGGAGGAAAGGCCAGGGAACAGCAGTGGGCATCTCCATGCTCACACTGGCACTTAGAGCAGCTGCTGCTGAGCTGCGAGCCTCCTCGCTGGGCTGGGTAGGAAGGAGTCCAGCTGCTGATGACAGTCCATGTCCGAGCACCTGGCTGCACCCCATAATGGCGTATGAAACACCTGTGTCATTTTTTTTTCTTTTTTTGGACAATTCCTGATTGCTTTCCCTGCAGCAAAGGAGAAACAGATCCAGCCGTAGGAATGCCCTGTACCTCTGGTCCTTGCCCTTCCTCTTCAGCCTCAGACACCCAGGGCGAATTGTCTGACAAGCCCAGTGGTGTCACCCACCCCACCCTTCCCTCCTTCCTCTCCTGGGTGTTCGTCCTCCCCCTGCAGGGTGACTGGGTTGAACAAAGCAGGAAGTTCTCAACTGTGGCCATGGGGCTGCCAGGCAGGATTTAATTTGCTGGCCTGTTGACAAGTTTAGTTGCTCATTTGCAGTTCCCTTTTTGGGGGGGGTGTTGCAGTTGAGCAAATCTAGGGGTTTTCAGTCTTGCAGGGATGTGGGGTTGCAGTATGCTATGGCCACAGTTACAAGAACAGCTCTTTCAAGGGTTTGGAGTCAGGTTGCCTGTTCCTGGAAGCCTGTGGCTGTGTATCTGCTGCTCTTCTTCAACCCAGCAGTGACTGTTAGCCCAGTGTGACTAAGCTTTTGCTGACTTACACCACCATCTCAGTTATCAGTCAGCTTTCCTGCCTTCAAGGGCTGGCAGCCGACTCCCTCTGGGTTCCTGCCACATCTGTCACCCCTGGACAAATATGAAGCCACATTTGCTCTGGATGAAACTGAACTGAGGATATAGATGGCCAGACCTGACCTGGGAAATGAAAGCTCAGTACTAATAGAGAGTGATCCAGGCAGGCAAGGAGCTGTGGAAGAGGCAGGGGAAAAGTGAGGAGCCAAGTGCCAGTCCCCTGGGCAGGGGAGGGAGTTCAGTACCAGCAGTGGGGACATGATATAAGCAGGAGGCCAGAAGGTGTGGTTTGGTGGCCTTTGTGATTACTCGCCGCTGTTGCTGTTAAACAGCAATTTTTTGACCTTGTAGGACAACTGTCACTTGTCGCACAGCCCAAAAGGAGTCTCCTGAACCCGTCTGGTCCCCCTGGAGCTTCTGGCACTCCTCTGGATCCCAGCTGAGTAGGCTGCATAGAATGTGTCCAGGCACAGGCCATAGCTCTGAGCCAACAAGGAAGTTCATTCCATGCCCTTAAAACTCGTTCATCAAGGAAGGGAAAGCCCTTAACCTATGATTCTCTGGAAAGGGCAGGGCCCCAGAAGTAAACTCCCCTAACTTCAGAGTAATTCCCTGGGACCAGACAGAGGAGTGAAGGTGCCGGTCTGAGGTCAAAAGTGACAGCAGAGATGTGGCCCCACTCTAGAGGTCACCCTGAGGGGAAATTCCTCTTCTTCAGAAACTGTGGCTTGCTGTGCCCAGGGGTGGGTGAGGAGGAGTCTATGTTGACTGTAACCGTCAATTTTTTCAATGGCAAACATGGATCATATGCCTCTGCTCATCAGCCATTTTCTAGCACTGATCTCTCTCAGGACACTTGACGTGGCTCCTGCCATCACTGCTGCAACACACTGCAGGTCCCCAAAGATGCAAGATAATCAGGAAAGTCCCCAAAATTTGCTGCAGCCGGGAACTAGAGCTATTCCAGTTCCCAGTCATTGGGGCAGGTGCCAAGAGTGGCTCAAAGCACCACCCCCCACCCCCCCCCCAGATCCTGCAGTCACCTGGGCACCCAGACCAGGGAGGCAGCAGTATGTGGTGCCTGTTAGTGACAGCTGGCATTTTGTGACAAGTCCCTGCTCCCAAGCACAAAAGAGAGCAGACAGCAAGGGGGGGCTGAGCGCATCCCCGCGCACTGGGGCCCAGGCTGCCTTGGCTGGTGGCCAAGGCTGATAAGCAGCTGCCTGACCTTGGGCTGTTTTGAGTGGAGCTCACTTGGCGCAGATGCTGGCAGGAGCCTCAGCAGGGGCTCCCTGCTTTCCCCTGGGAGCTGCACTGAAGCTGAGGCCCTGGCTCTTTGTTCCTGCCGGGCTGTGCTGCTCCACAGTTCCTGTTGGTCCAACCCATGGACATGGACACAAGGTCTGACCCCGACCTGCCTCTTCACAGGGTGCTCTGGGGGAGGGCAGTGGTTCACAAAGACCTGTGGAGGGACAGCCGGGCCACTTGCACAAGAAACAGCCCAGTTCACTTAGGGCTGCCTTCAGTCTGTGGGGAACAGAGCAGTGAATACTCCATGATCTAACACTCCTGCAAACAGACTGAAGTAGTTAGGCAAGAAATGAAAAGTCAAAGATGGGGAAAAGCAACCCCTGAAGTTGAAAAAGGAGTCTACTTCTCTTTATCTAGTGAGGATATACCAAGCTGTAACCCTGTGTGTAGACTTAGCAGCCTTAAAGAGGTGGGATAATATAGGACTCTGAAGAAAGGAATTTGTTGGCCCTCTTTCTTGTGCCCCTCCTGTTCCTCTTTCTGATGCACACACTGAAGGTGTTTCTCTCCCCAAAGCCTTGCTCAGTGGCAATGCTGTCCTCGGAGAATGCTGCAGCCTTGGTGCCACACTGTGCCACCTCTGGACGCAGGTGGCCGTGTCACTATGAAGGCTGGAACTCCTGGGACCACTCTTTTTTATTGCTTTTCCACGGCGTTTCCGAGGATCGGTGATACTTCCCTGTAAGCTGTGGGTTTTAAAACAACCCTGCTCTCCGCATTTCACTGATGGAAGCCCCGCCGAGCCCTTCAGAGCAGGCGCCGCCCGACTCTTCCCGCCCCGCCGAGCCCAGGAGGCGCGGGCGGGCNGCGCGGCCTCTGGGCGCGGCGCAGCCGCTGTCCCTGGGCTCGCTGCAGGGCAAGGTGCTGCTGGTGGTCAATGTGGCGTCGCTCTGAGGCACGACCAGGCGCGACTTCCTGCAGCTCAACGAGCTGCAGCAGCGCTACGGCCCTCGCGGGCTCCAGGTCCTTGGTTTCCCCTGCAACCAGTTCGGTCACCAGGTAGGGCGGGTGGCGGGGCCGGGGAGCGGGGTCGGGGAGCAGGGGGGAGCCACCCGCCCCGGCCGAGCTCTCACGGGCCGTGCTCGGGGCGGGTTTACCTTTGATTCCTTAGGAAAACGGCACCAACGATGAGATCCTTCCCATGCTCGAGCACGTTCGTCCTGGCAACGGGTTCAAGCCCAATTTCATCATGTTCGAGAAGTGCGAGGTGAACGGGAAGGACGCGCACCCCCTCTTCACCTTCCTGAAAGAGGCGCTCCCCTTCCCGCACGACGACCCCTCCTCGCTGATGACCAACCCGCAGTACATCATCTGGTCCCCGGTCCGTCGCAATGACATCGCCTGGAACTTCGAGAAGTTCCTCATTGGCCCCGACGGTGTGCCCTTCAAACGGTACAGCCGGAATTTCGAAACCATCAAGATCCAGGACGACATTGAATTGCTTCTGCAGAAGGTTGCCTAGAAAGTTCTCTGCCCTTTGCCCTTGCTGCGCAACTGCCTGTTTTTCTTGCAGGGAGCTGCTGCTTTGGCAGAAATCCCAATGTCCGTGCAGATTTTGCTTGTGATGGTGCATCTTCCAAATCCTTGAAGTGTGCTTGATGTTTTCAAAAGTTGCACGGGAATGTTTGGGAAGGTATGTCAGGGCAAGCAGCTGTGAGTCTCAGTAGTTCACTGTGATTCCCTGAATAAAAAAATGTGTACTTTCTTTAAGGCTGTGGCTTGATAAATCTGGGCGAATTGGGTAAAACGTGGTGGGTCTGTTACCTTTTCATCAGCCCATGTGGGTGCTCACAGGGGCAGACTAGGAGCAGTTGAGCATGGCCGTGCAGTCAGGTTGAACTAAACCGAGTGCATGAGCTCTGCAAGCTGTGAATCAGTACCGTGTCCTGCCCCACATGTAACAAGCCTGGCAGAGCGGGAGGGCGGCAGGGAACAAATACCTTGCCCCACTGCTCACTGGACCTCCATCAAGGCTTCTGTGCAGAGGGAACATGCTGGCACCTGGCCAGGGGATGATTTTACACTGGCTGAATTCCCAGTGTGGCTACCAGCAACAGGCCACAACAGGCTAATAACTGCTGGGGCAGGGAGATGAGCGATTCTGCAGCCTGGGGGGACCTAGACCAGGAGCAGAACCCACTGTCCCTCCCCTGGTCCCAGAGCCACTGCCCCCTCACTGGCTCTACCCCATTTTGCATCAGTGGTGGCCCAATACAGATCCTCACGTGCTTGCCCAGTCTTCTATGAGACCTGAAGCACCTCTGTGCATCCCCAGCACCTCACGATGCAGGGAATCCTGTGACAAACTAGTTTGTTCATGTTCCAGTGCAATACCACCTCATTCAACCACTGTGCCTTGCCTCAGAGTGTCCTTGTTTCCCTTTGGGCACAAGAATTGTATCTGACACTCCCAAGTGCAGATGTGCCAGGAAATATTTCCTTTTTCTTTTCACTTCTTCCATAACAGTTTTTTGACTCCTGCTAACCATGGAACTTTGAAGTACTGCATGAGTTCCTACAATTGTACAATGACTTTAGAGATCTTTCCCAATATTAATGATTATATGATTCAGTAATAATTCTGACATGCTGGCCCTGCTCAGTAATCCTGTTTTTTTAGCAGCAGGCTGCTGCTAAATAACTGGAATTATGATTGGTTTCCCATGGGAAATCATGAGCCTGTGCCAAATTTCACCTGCCATCCTTCTGCCCAGTAGCTCAACTCCTTCTACAGGGAAATTTTCACTCCTTCAATTGCTCTGTGAACACATTTTCATTGCAAGCCACTCCTCACAAGGCCTTGCAGCACTGCGTATAAACTTGGTGTGGGACTGAGGAGTCCTAACCCAAACTAAAAATCTGGGCTCTCCAAGGGAAGGCATAACGCTTTCAAGGATTCATGCACTGTTTTCATAATAAAAACACTCAGGATTTGAGGGTTTTTTTCTTGTTTGTAGCTTTTCACTTCACAAATTCACAGTTGCTTTGTTACTGTACCTATATCCAAGGATCCCTGAAGATTGAGGAGAGACTGGGTAAATCCTCCAACCAGCACCACCCTGCTTGCTGCTACCCCTGAGTCATCGAGCTTTGAACTCAGATTGCACAATCCTCACCGGGGGATTTCTTAAATCCCAGAACAGCTTCATAGAAAAAAACAGGATGTTTTCAGCAGCTGCTTTGCAGCAGATGATACATTGTGTAGGGGATTATTTTTTCAGTTAGTTCTACTTCCCTCATTAATGCAGGATGTCAAAGTAGGTGGAGAGTACGGGGGATCATGAGCAAGAGAAACCCAGGGCACTGAAAAGTCTTTCTCAACGTGAGCTATGGCACTTCCTCATTCCTGACTCACCAAGCCTGAGTGTTTGAGTGGGGGCTCTTCTGTTGCTAACCAGCCTCTGGCTCTGGCCAAGGCCCACAGCTACAGGGAGCAGAGCCCAACACTTGCTGCAGCTCCATCATGCCAGAAAAGGTCTCTCGCTGAGCCTGCTGTCAGAAAGGCACCTTGCACTTATTCTGTGCCTATGGCCAAGGGATTTATTTACCTTCTGACTGCTGGGGCTGTGCTAGCAGAAAAACAAGACAACAGCTCCAAAACAGCTCCAGCCGTGCCAGAAGCAGTACGGTGATGTGATTCCAGGACAAAAATGAGCCATGGCAGCAGGAAAACGAACAATCCCAGTATAAGCAGACCAGCAGGAATTCTGCAGTGTGGCTAAAAGCTGCCCAGCCTTGTTATTCCCAGTCTCATTTCAGCATTCCCTGGAGCAGCTGGCTCTGGGGTCCAGTGGGCTGCAGCACAGAGGGCACCAGCTGGAGCTCCCTGGCAGTGATAGGGACAGTGGAGCACAATCCCCACACAGCATCTCACACCCAAACCTTGGCTGGTGTCGTGATGAGAAGAGGTGAACACTTCACCACAGGCAGCAGCTCTGTGCTGAGGGGAAGCATGAAGAATCCCAAGTGATTCCTCAGGGATTATAAATCAGCCCAGTTCTATTTCTGTAATTCCAGAGAGAAACAGACTGACTCAGAGGGCAATCTTAAAATAAATACTACTTTAGCACAATTGGCTGCTTCTGTGGCTTGAGGATGTTGCCCTTTCAACATCTCCCATCTGTCACAAATACACTCCTACACTACACTTTAATTGCAAACTCTTAATCCCTCTGTTAGTGTTCCTGCTTTTCCATTCTTCTGCACATCAAAGTTTCATATATTCTCTGCTTCCTAGAAACTGTTTGTCCCCTACTTGTCCCCCATCCCAGTGATTCTTCCCCCCTTTAGCTGCTGATAGTTGCTGCCAACTTCTTAAATCCTTAAACAAGTTCAAATCTTGGAAGCTGTCAGGAGTGTTAATTAGTTCCAAGAAAAATTACCCTTCCTGGCCCTTTCTCCCTCTCCCAGATTCCCTAGTGTTCTGCCCACCAAACCCTGGGCTATGAGATGTGGTGTTCAGAAGTGTCTACTCAACAGAATTGCCACCAGCTTGAGTCTGAGACCTTTCTTACTCAACCTGTACAAGGTTCTTTCAGTTATTCAAATTCCCTTTCTCCTCGGCAGCTTTCAGCCACTGTGTTTGATCGCTGCCACCATAAGGCAGGCTGGAAACACCTGCCTCCAGTCCTGTGGTACTTGAAGGGGCTTTGCTGCTGTCAGTGCCACTTTCACACCCATCGGGATGAGCTGGAGATCAGGGCAGAAGTCAATGGCTGAAAGGAAAGTGCTTGAGGAGCCAGGAGAACACAGACACCTCTGTCTACAGTGAAACTGGCACAATGTAATTTTCTTGCACTGAATCAGAAAGGCCTGAATTAAACCATTTAATTGTTTGCCACACTTTCTATAAGGAGTCAGTAATTCATTAGCAGAGTGAGGTCAGCCACACAAGGCACTATCTCAGAATAGCTGACTCATTTTAAAAACACACCCAGCCTTGCCATAATAGGGTGTGTTAGAGCCCGAAGGGGCCCTGCCCTCTGAGAAAAACTGAAGTAACAACACTCAGCTCTTACTGGAAGGAGAAAATAGTCCTTTCAGTGTTAACTGAATAGACTTGCCTTGCTGTCAGGAAGATAAAAGGCTTTTATCACGTTACTCTGGTTGCTGCAGCAGTGCCAGGCTGGCAGAGCCCACCTGCCCATCCTGCTGCCAGAATGCTCCTGGCACAGGCAGTCACAGCACGCCCCCATCACCCCTACCTTTTTTCACATAAGGTAAAAGGATTTCTTTGGTGCATCCGTTTAAGGCAGATTTTTTGAATTCTTCCCAAGACCCCCCCCTTCTGAAGGACAGGCTCCCTGAACAGCACAGGACATGCTACTCGAGGGATCAATGCCTGAATTCCTCGAGCAGTTCTCTCCTGAGACAATACCCAAACTCCTGAGCACTCCCCAGTCGGTCACATACACCCGTTCTCCCGTTTATTTCCGTAACAATTGGAGGTCCAATGCCCTCAGCAGTGTGCTCTACGTGAGAAAATGGAGCGTCTAAAACTGAAACCACTGTGCAACGAAATGGTTCTGCCACCTGTTTTGTCAGAGATTGCCCTGAGAGAGAGAAAAATAAAATCTTCATATAGAACTAAAGGTTTCAGCTTGGGTTCGGCCTTCACTGAGCCATAATTCAGGAAGGAGATTCTTGGTGGAAAGCGAAGTACACGGTGTCTGGAGCCCAGAGCAGGGGGCTGGCAGCAGCCACCCTGGGCGGGTTTGGGGAAGGCTGGGCTGGTGCTGCTGCAGAGGCGGAAGGGAGCGGAGTATTCGCAGAAGTGTTTTTATCTGAGGACTTAGAGAGGCCGGCCCGGGAGCCCTCTCGACCACGAAGCCCCCTCAGGCACGAGGTCCATGCCCGCGGGGAGAGTGCTCCTGCTCCCCGGGCTCTCCCTGCAGCCCCCGTAACTACAGAATACTGGAGAACAGGAAGTCACGTTTAGTGACATTTATTCTGAAAAATAAATGGAAAACTTTTGACTCGGCTTCTTTCCTTTCTCAAAAAAGACGTCTGCTCTGCCTGTCCCCGTACGGAAGCTCAGCGCAGCAGACATCCCACCCCTTTCCCCAAGTACCCNTGTGTTGCAGGTACCTGGTGGAGAGCCGGTGGTTCAAGCAGTGGAAGAAGTATGTGGGCTTCGACAGCTGGGACATGTTCGGCGCCGGCGATCCCAACCTCTTCCCGGGCACCGTCGACAACGCGGGCCTGTTCCCGGGGCCCATCGACAACTCGGGCCTGTTCGGCGGTGAGTGCTGCGGGCAGCGGGGCCGCGGCTCGGGCTCGGGCTCGGCCGGGGAACTTCCCCGCGCCGCTTTCGCTTTCGAAGCCGAGCGCTGCAGAGGGCACGCGGCCGCACCGCCCTGTACGTGCGGGGACTGGCCGGGCTCTGCCTCTCCGGGAGCGCTGCTGTTCCTTGGTGTCCTGGCAGTACGTGTGCGGGTCTGGAGAAGAAGAGGTGCTCATTGGTGCCCTGCTCTCTGCCGTCTATCTCTCTTTTAGATCCGGAAACTCAGAGTTTAAAAGAGCACCTCATTGATGAGCTGGATTACGTGCTGGTGCCCACCGAAGCCTGGAACAAACTAGTAGCGTGGTATGGGTGTATAGACGGGCAACAGCCTATTGTGAGGAAAGTAAGTATGGCTAAATCAACTTCTCCTCCTCCTGGTTTCATTTTTTGATCTCCATCAAACTTGAGCGGTTTATTTTGCCAGATGTCAGCTGAGACAGGGTTCTCAGCGGCTCTTTGGAGATAATAATGTGATGTCTTTTTGCCTTGTCTGAAAGAACAATTTGCCTGTATTTGAGCCAAAATGCATGAATGTTCAGGGTTTTCAGTTGATGGTTTATTTGGAGCAAGAACCCTGAACCTTGTTCAGGTTATGATTCTTATGATTCACTGACTAGTACAGTGCTTTTATATTTTACAATGCTTTTATATACATGGAATAGTTTGTGAACAAATGTAAGTTGTTGGTCAGACTTGTTTGTCTTCCAGGACAGAATGAGTGGTTTAGTGCAGATGGATTAGGGGCTTCTTCTGCAGCGTAAGGTGGTTCTTGTTTTCTCTTCCAAAATTGTGTGATTCTAAAATCTTTATGAAGAGATGGATATATGACTTTGTCCTGTAAGTCATATTTTTGGTTGTCAAATGAAGTCATGTATGCATTCTGAATATATAATCTGTTCTGGAAGGTGAAATTGGCAAACTTCGGTTTTGTTTTTTTGTTTTTTTTTTTTTGGTTGGTTGATTGGTTTTGTTGGTTGTTTTTTTTTTTTTTAATATGTATAGGTAAAAGTTTTTTTGCTTTTATTTTAGTCTTAGGCTATTGTACTGACTAAATTGAGCAATGCCAGTCTGTGAGGTTCATTAAAAAACTAATCACTACACCCAAGGGTTGATATAATGTATGGAATTAACATCACTTATGTTTAAGCAGCACTCTGTTGTAAGTAAGAGTTACTTCAAGGTGTGCAAGACCGAGGATAGTGTGGCACCAGAAGGGAAGTAAGATCAGGAAGTGCTGATCAGTGGTACTGGAATGTTGTCATTCAGTGTGGGCTAGAAATTGCACGTAGTAAGAAATTCTGATGTCTTCAGGAGTGGTAAGTGAACCCAGAATCACCAGGTGACCTCAGGTTCACTCAGCTGAGTAGACAGAGCTCCCATGAAAGCAAGAAATAGGAGAGGAGAAAATAATTACAGCATGTAAAGGAGATGTGGTTTTAGAGAAACGTGCCAATTCAGGTCTAATTGCAAGTCTGTGCTGAGAAGGAGAACTGGTACTGTTACTGATCAGTGCCTCTCCAAGTGAGGGAGCTTTCCCTCCTGAACTGGCTGATTGCTTTCACAAAACCTGGCATGTTATTGCACACTTCCTTTTCTAAAAAATTTGAAAGTTAACAAGAGATTTGGGAGCTATTGGGGAAACACTTGAGCTGAACTACATGAGCCTTCTTTTGTTGTGGTATGTGGTGCTGCTTTCAGTGATGCAGCAACCAAGGGGGCAGAGCTCAGAGCTTGTGCTGGTTTACAGACCTAACATGCCAGGTTATTCTGGGTCTAATTAAGAGTAAATTTTCAAAGTTTTGAATTGCTATGAAACTGTCAGTCTCTGTTGTTAACCTGGTAATTGAAGGGGGTTTTTATATTTAATAAGATGCTAAAATACAACAGAATAGTAGGTTTGTGGGATGTGACAGCCTCTTAAAAAAATCCAGTTGGTCAATGAGACACAGAAGCTGCACTGCTGCACCTGAGTGGAATGTGGGCAGGATCTGCTTACAGTATTCCCCAGATAGCATTAAAAGTCAAGCACTTAAACTTGTGGTCCTTGAGTACTTTAAGACTTTTCCTAAAGATGGATCAACTGTAATTCATACCTTAAAATATCCGTAAAAGTAGGATCTGGGAAACAACTTTCAGGCATCTTTATGGTTTTAGAAGATATTTCTTCCATCTCTGTGTTTGATGATCAGAGCCAAGTACAGGAGGATTAGACTAGATTTATTTGTGGTTCAGGTTTCTTTTGATAGTCTCAAACCGTATTTTTGGGCAGTCATCTCTAGAGTCCCACGGGAAGGTGTGGTAATGTGCTTCCTCAGCGGCTGAGTTGTGCTGAGATTGCTGTGCAGTGGCATGACCTGAGCTGTACTTTGGCAGAGAACAAGGAAGCTGGTCAGATGTGGTTTAAAACACATCTGCAGGTGATTAGAGACTCCATTCCTCCATCCTAATGGACATGATCTGATCAGGAACTTCTTGGAAAGAGTTCATTTCTGAATATGGCTCTCATTTGTTTCTAACTACAGAATACTGGAGAACAGGAAGTCATTTTTAGTGACGTTTATTCTGAAAAATAAATGGAAAACTTTTGACTTGTTGTCTTTTCTTTCTTGAAAAGAGGTCTGCCCTGCCTGTCAGGAAGCTGTTTAAACAGGGAGCTTTACTTTCTGTTGTAACAGCAAAGTACTGAAGATCTTTCCAAATGTGTTTGTTAATTATTTACCTTTAAAGCACCTTGCATATCTAATACAACCTTCTAAAAGCAAAAATCCTCGGAAGATGGAAGCATAATTTAGTGAAATTGCCACTATAAGTCTAGGTTTTAATTCTTTGTTTCTTTCCAAAGCTGGGTAGTTTTTTCTGTAAAATGTTAGGCATAGATCATACCAAGTCTGGTGTCACATGAATAGAATGGAACATTTCAGTTGAAAGGGACTTAATCATCTGGTCCAACTGCCTGACCAATTCAGGTCTGATGAAAGTTAAAGCAAATTAGGGGCATTGTCCAAATGCCTCTCACTGTTACTCTTAAAAATTCTACCACCTTTTTCAATTAAATACATTCTCATTTTCAGAGGCTTTGTAGCTGCCCAGCACTCTGGAGAAAATTGAGGTGTGGGGTTTTATTTTTTTTCTTACTCCTCTTACATTGCAGTTGTCTCATAACTGGCCTGTGAAACATGCTTTTCTTTCTGGCATAATGTGTTTTATGATCTCTAGGTGAAGAATGGTATCCAGTTTTATGGAAGACTTTTTTAAAAATATGCTGGAAGCTAGTGGCATGAGTAAATGTATCTATTAGAATAGTCTCTCAAATGCAAAATTGATTTGAAAAGTACTCTGAAAAAAAGCAGTGTCATCAAAACAACTTCAGAGGTACTTTTCTGTTCTTGCTAGGAGAGAGTAATGAGGCAGGTTCTGTGTACCATGCAGAAAAATAATTAATGCTTTGGTTTGCTCTTTTCTGATAGAAGAGATTTTGCTTCCAGTGTTCCAGCCTGGTTTAATTCTTTTATAAAACTTAACCAAAGACTAGAGGCAAAAGATAATTTTCTTCTAGAATGCTTTGTGTTTTCAAATATTTTTCATGGTATTTTTCATAGCTGACACTGTGATGATGGACCTCTGGAACTTTGCACTGTGGAAGGAAAGCACTGAAATTTCCTGTTTTAAAAACCAAACAAAGCCCCCCGAACAAGCTGGTGACTGAATCTAGGAGCGAGTCAGGGTTCAGTTTATGGCTTGACTGTCAATGCTCCAAAAGGCTCACAGTGTTTAGAACTGTGTACTTTAGAAGATTGCTCAGTGTTGCAGCTTTGTGTTGCTTTATTCCCTGTGTGCAGGTGGTGGAGTATGGGCTGTTTGTGAAGCACTATAAGGTTGAGGTTTATCTCCTGGAGCTGAAGCTGTGTGAGAGCAGCGATCCCGACAATGTCATCAGCTGCCACTTCAGCAAGGCGGATACTGTTGGTAAGTAGTTCTCTGATGGTTGAAGCTATGCTCTGAGGCTGTCTCAGGAGATAATCTGTGCCCTCCAGAACCTCCAGGCTGGAGCAAATCTGACTTCTCTCTCTCTCTCTTTGTTATATTTTTTGCATGTAAAAATGCTGAATGTCAGCTGTCTTACATTATGTATCTACATTACTAAATGTATCTACATTACTAAACTCAAGAAAGCATCTGTCGTGTTTTGACACTGGCCAAACGCCAGGCACCCTGGAAAACTGCTCACTCACCCTCCCCTGCCACAGCTGGGCAGGAAAGAAGAGGTGAGAAGAAAATTAAGAGGGTTAATGAGTTGAGATAAGGTCTGGGAGAAAACACAGCAAGGGCAAAACAGGCTCATCTTAGAGGTGTAAAGTGAGTTTATTACTAAGAGAATCAGAGGAAGATAATGAGAAGTAAAAATAAGCCCTTGAAACCACCTTTTCTTCCCCCTCCTTCCTTCCTTCTGATGGCATGGGGATTTGGTCAGTTCGTCACCTGAGGTTTTCTTCCACTGCTCCAGGAGAGGAGTCCTTCCCCTGTGGGTCCCTCCCATGGGAGTTGAACTTCTCTGGTGTGGGTCCAATCTCATGAGCAGCAGTCTTCCCAACACTGCTGTGACATGAGTCTCTCTTCCCACGGGGTGTAGTCCTCCAAGGACAGGCTGCTCCAGCCTGGNTGTAATCACAGATGTTACCACCCTCTCTAACTGGCCTAGCCTTGGCCAGCAGAATGTCTGTCTTCAGAGCCGTCAGGGGTTGGCTCTGCTGGACATGATGGAAGCTTCCAGCAGCTTCCCACAGGAGCCACCTCTGAGGCCCCCCCACCCACTACCAAAGATCAGGCCATGCAAAACCAGCACAGCATCTTTATGGGCAACTTTACAGTAGTAACTGAAAACTTGAACCTGTGTTTTCAGATGAAGAGAAGTTGGCCTTTGGGCAGAAAGTTCTCGAAGTGTTGTGCATGTTATTGGTTTGAGGGCTTGACAGGCAAATACGTGACTGAAAACAAGTTTTTCATTTTTTCAGACTTAATATTTGACAAACTATATGAGCAATTATAGCTTCTATAATATGCTTTCTACTTGAAGGATCTTGAAGGATAAGTGATGTACCTTCTTGCTGAATGTCTTAGTGTTTTTTCAAAAACACTCATGTTTTAGGAATTTTGGTGTTTTTTCTTTCTCCTGAACAGCTACCATCGAGAAAGAAATGAGAAAACTATTCAATATCCCAGCTGAGAAAGAAACCAGGCTATGGAACAGGTATATGAGTAACACTTACGAGCAGCTCAGCAAGCTGGATAGCACAGTGCAAGATGCAGGGCTCTATCAGGGTCAGGTAAGGGACATTAAGTCTTTTCTCTTTTTATTTTTTTATTTTTTTTTGTGTGTGCATGTGTAGTGCTTTTGCTGATGTGTATTTTTATTCACTTGCTTTTATGTACTTTGAGCAAACATTGACAATGGCATTTGCTAATGCTTTTGCAAAATGTGTAACAGACTTGCAATTACCTTTATTACCTGCACTCTCTTTCAGGTTGTTTTAATAGAAGTGAAAAATGAAGATGGCACGTGGCCTGGACAGCATTGCCTGGCAAAGTAAGCAAGCATGTTCTAAAGGTTTCTGTTATTTTGTGTAGCTTGTTTGCTAGGCTTTAGTGACCACATGTTCTCTGTGAAAGTCTGGTTATCACTGGCTGTTATGGCTTGCTTTGTTTTGGTTATTTTGAAGGAGAGAAAATCTCAAATATTTTTCAATGGTTCTGCTGCTGGTTTCTTTTCTTAGCAAGAGTGTGTTTTAAAGCCTGTTTCAAACAGGTTGTATAAGGATTAAATAGCTTAGGGTTTCTATAGTGCTTAGGAGACAAAAGTGCTATTTGCGTTGAACTAGTCTGCTTAAAAAGCTACCTCTGCATGCTGCACAGTGAAACAAATAATCTGTCCTTTGCTGTTGTAGGACAGAAAGGATCTTGGCGTGTATTTCCAAACCTGCCAGTAGTGAATGCTCAGAGTTCTGGTATTTCCCCCTTAAAAAGGATATAGAAATAGCTGACCAACACCCCCCCACACACAAGAGACAATTACAGAAGCCTGTAAATGTGACACAGATTCTCTCAGTGCTGTCTGATTTAGAGAAGAGATGGGTAATTGCAGGACTTGGTGAAATATTATGTGTGTAGAGTGAAGGTGTGGAATGGAAGTTGCTTGCAGTTACAAGGAACTGCTCATATCAAGTCCTCAACAGAAGGTATAATTTGATTATTTCCCCTGTCTGATGCCTACTTGGTTCCATCCCAGGGGCCATCAGACTTGATATTGATAAAGAAAATACTTTTCTGTATAATCTAGTTTACTTACAGAAATTGATGCCAAGTGATCTCATTTGAAATCAAGATACACTAGTGTTAAACTTCAAGAGTTGATTAGACAGGTTGGTGAAACCTCTTTTGAAACAGTGCTTTGAGAGATCATACTTACTACAGTGAGCTTTCTGTAAGATTGTCATGTGAAATGCAACGTAACATTCATGTCATGTACCTGGTTGACAGTCAGTATGGGAGAGGCAGCTGTGCAAGACCAGGTCATAACCTTTTGTTTCCACATGAAGCAAAGCTAAACAGGAGCTATGTAGCATTCTCAGGCCTCAGAGTAGCCCTTTATCACCAGCTAGTATGATATGTAAAGGCTTTGATTTAACCTCTAGTGATAGATAAATGAAAATGGGTATTGGTATGTAGATTACTATTTTCTGATGACATAAAAATATTTACTCATTATAGCGCAAAACTTGTGAAATTGACATGATGCTGATAATGGTAGCTCAGAGAATTGTGTTGTGATACAAGGATTATACGTACTTCTGTAGTTTGTCTTGTGCTTCATCCTATCTCAGGCAAAATTTTGCTTCAGTGTTCTATTTCTCAGCTCCAGAAAATACATGGGGAACTTAATATTTGGAGTTGTTTTTTTTTTTTCTGGGCTGCATCAGTTTATTACTGAAAGCTTATGAGAGAGTTTTTCCTGAATTTAGAGTCTACATCAGCCAAACAGGATGTAGAGCTCTCTGCTGTTGATAGAGAAATGGTGAGCGCCTGCATCACTGCCCAAGTGCCAAAAGAGGTTCTGGAAAGCTGGGAGTTTGTATCCTTCCTACTCGCAGAGCATGTGTAAAAAGTGATCATGGGGTGGGTGGTTCTGTGTCATCAGGATTTTTCCCCACCATTTGCTGCTTATCAGAAGCACTGGCCCCCTACCAGAGGAAATAGCTTTTCCACAGGTTTGGCAGCTGTCCTTGTGTTTCCCTAGCCATCCATCTTGCTGACATTTTACAGGAAAAATGCTTTTAAACTCCACAGCAGTCCTTGGGTGGTATATTCAGCCTGTGCTTGGCCACTACTGTTTGTTAGTTTGCTGCTCTCTAAACAAAATACTTTCTTCTTACTGTAGTTTGAAACTGTATTTGCTTCTAGACAAAGTTTCAGAAAAGAGAATGGATTATACTTGTTTTAGGAATTTCAAAATTGCAGGCATACTTTGTTTCTGAAGGGAGATTATATCAATGACTCTGTGGAATTTAGTACTCTTAAATTGTTACTTACAGGACTCCCAAAATAAAGTCCTGAACTAGCTGAATTCCATTTCAGCCCTAGCACATTTTTTTTTCATCCTGGATATCATTTTCTTAGTGAAGGCAAACAAGTTGTGTTAGTTCTTTAAAAATAATACTTTTTCCATCAGCTCTCTCTTTCCCTTTGCAATATGCAGCATTAAAATACCTTTTGGTTCTTTGGTTGAAGCTAGAATTTTACTGCTGTTTCCTCTTCCAGCTCCTCTGTTTACTCATGGCACTGTGTGATTTCAGAGGACCCCTTCAGCAACTGGGCTAAATATTTTGTGTGCAGATCTTTATTCCCTTACTTTGAAGTGCTTGAGTTTGCAGCAGATGCCAGGTTTGCAGAGGAGCCCTGAGGATGTAACATAAGTTATGGAGGCTTTTGCATATAAGAACCTTAGTCTAAATGAGCATCCATTAGGGCCGCTGCTTTGTCAATTGAATAAAATCCAAGCTAATCTGGCTCTGACAAAAACTCTTTGTCACAAAATTACTATTTTATTACTGGTTGTGTAAAGGGGGAGGACTGACTCTGCTATGTGCTCTGGGGGTGACCTCAGCTGAATTGAAACACTTTTTCTATCTGTGCCTTTCAACCTTTTACAATATTTTTTCAAGCTGTTTAGTTTGGGATTTTTTTTTTTACTTGACAACCATATGGACTCAGAGTGATTTGATTTTATCCTCTTTGTCCTGTAAGTCTCCAGATTTCTCTTCACTTGCCATTTGTGTGGGTTTTTGACAGGTTTTGTAGCAAGACAAAGCAACTCTCTTCATCTGCAGGATGGGGACAATGTGCTTCAGTATTGTGAAGATGAAGTTGTGTTTCAGTGGTAACCTACTGAGTAGGCCAGAACATTTTGGAAGGTTCCAAGTCACAAATTTCAAAGATGAAATAACTTTATTATCTTTCTTCAGAGCAAGGTCTTGAGGCCTCCCTTCTGAGGAAGCAGAAGTCACATACTGTGAGAGAGATGGCAGTAGAGGGGGCAGATGCCTTTGACCAGTCAAAGTCTGCATGTTCCACAGGAACCCTTTTTGTGGCATTGGGGATAAATATTTGGCATCCAGGTTGTCTGTTGTCACTGTGTGCGAATGAGGCAGTCCTGAGAGCCTGCAGTGCTGTGGGGTCATTAACAATGCCTTTCCAGGCTTGAAGTGGGAAGCTTTCAGAGAGAAATGTTTTTCTTAGCTGCTCTCTGTGCCCTTCACCTGGAATAAATGGCTGCCTTTGTGAGCATCTTGTGAAATGAGAAGCAGCTGTCCTTAGGAGATCCTTTCTTCAGTAGTTACACATAGATGAGTAACTTCTAAAATTTACGAATATGTAGAATTCTTTGTCTTCCCAAATATATTTGGTTTCTGGTTTTTTTTTATTCTCACATGGAAAGCTGTTAACCTCACTTCCTGTTTTGCTACTTACATGAACCTTCCCAATTTTCTAGCTGGAACTTGCTCAAGATCCTGGATGACTGTGTGGGTAGACTTTTCCCCACTCTGTGACTTGTGTCTTACTTTTGTTTTCTGACCTTCTGATGGTTTTTTATCTTCCTTTGTAATTTTTAGCTTTTTTTTTTTTTGTGTAGGATGCTGTTGAAGTACTTGGAACCCTTTAGTTGCTATGTGATTCTTGATGAAACACTGTCTCTATGCTTCTGTTGGAAAGCTTGAAATCTCTTAGGAGATTGTCCTCATTTTCCCTTTTCACCAGTAGATTTTCTTCATGTGATTTTCTGAGTTTCTCTCTCTGAGAGATCAAACATGTCAAGCAGAGATGCTTAGTTCTCAAGTCTAGCATCTTCTAGATTGCTCCCCTTTGCTTCTAGAATTGTCTTCTAGATAGTTCACTACTTCAGACTTTTAAAATGTGTTCTTAATGGATTTACATGGTGTTGTTACCTAAATTGTTTTATTCTTGACCCTTGAAACCCACACGTATGAGCATGAGTCTGGTAATTGTTGTGTAGTCTAGACCTTCTGATTTTCCATTGATATTACTTTGGTGTCCATGTAATCTTGAAGTTCCACCTCCAAAATGTAACAACAGAATGTTATGTATTGTCCCAGAAATGGTTCTTCTCTCAGTTATTCTGGTAGATCTCATTCTTTCTAGGATACATTCTAATATACTTTTTTGTTGTGCTGGCTGGTGAAGTTTTTTAGTGTGCTTCAGCTCTTGACTGTGTTTGGGGTTTTCCAGTTTCATCTGGAAGCTCCTCCTGTAACTTGTTTACTTCTGTATTTGTTTTACTGCTATTTTATTGCCAAACTGTTGAGGCTGTCCAGCTGTTCTGCCTTGTCATGGCCTTTATGGCTTGTTCCTTGTTGTATAGTATTTTTCCCCACAGAGGTTTTCCAGCACATCTTTTTAATACCATCTGAACTACGAATATGCATTTTTAGTTTGTGTCATTTGAAAATGAGGGCCACAATAAAAAAGAATAAATGGACAAGCTGAAGCTTAGCCAGCCTCTGCTGGCTCTCTGCTCTGTTTTGGGGCTAGTAGCTGCTGTTGTGTGGCTGTTGGTATCTTGCACCTTTTTACTTTTGGTTTTGTGTGTTTATTTTGGCAGAGATGGAAAGATTAGACCAAATCCCAGTCAACTCTTACTATAGAGAAATTAATGAGTGTCAAAATTAGTACTATCTCGTGGTTTTTTTATGGAGCTGTCTGTGATAGGACACTGTTAAATTTTAGTGCCTTTTTGGTTATCTTCTTCCTGATTAATGTTGTGTTTGAATAGATGGTCTGAGTTTCAGGTAGAGAAAGACTGACCTGGTCACTTTTCAATGCAGGTTGAGTGTTTTGTGATCTTAAGATTTGGGGGGGGGGTTTGCTTGCTTATTTCAAGGTGGTTTACTCATAAAATTAAAGCTTGCTTCCCTCTCACTCACACTATCTGAATTGCTACTTATTTCAGTCTGAGATCCAGATTTGCCTTCTGGTGCTTTTTTCCTGATGTTTCTGTTCCAGACAATTGTTTGGAAATGTGATCAAACAGATCAAAGCAGTAAATTCTGTGTGGGGTAACTAACTGTAGCTCAGTAAGTCCTTGGAGTTTTGTGGGAGGTGGAGCTGGGGATAAAAAAAATAGTAGCACTGTTTCTGCTTCTTTTTCCTTTCTCCCAGATCAAGCACTGCAACTAGCAGAAACTTTACTACCTCTTCAAAATCATCAGCAAGTTCTTATTCCTCAGTGTCTGCCACTTCTGTCATTACTAACGGTGATAGCAGTAACTCCTATGGACTGAACAGCTCCCACCTGGGCAGGGGGTAAGAGCAGGAATGTTCTTTTTGTCTCGTCACCCTTCATGTGAGTGATCCCATGCATCCTTGCCTGTATAGAAGAGGAGTGTGATGGTGGCCTAGAGGAGTTCTACAACTCTTGTGTACCTGTTTATCAAACTTTGCTTTTTGAAACCACTGTCTTCTGCTGTTCCTTGCTCACTTGCAAAAGTAGTGCATGTTCCAGAGCTTACTAACTGCCAGAGCATTGCCTGTTTTTTGAGGTGACACAGAGCATGAGGGAAGGGATTATATTCTTTTGTGTATCTGCCATTGTGGCAGAAGCCTTTCCAGGTACAGATCATAATTTTCTTATTATTTCTTAAAGTGTATTATGTACTCTTGCTGTATTAGGATAGTGTGCTGTTTACTTACAGACAGAGGAAATGAACGTGTTATGAGCCATAAATAAATAATAGACTTTGTAAGGATTAATGTTTCCAAAGTTAGCACATACATTTCAAGTTCCTGGTATTCAGCATTAGCCCCTATGAAGCAGCAGAAACAGCTAGCCTGGTTAAAAAATTTCAGTGAACAGTTTTTTGACTTGTATTAATGTGACTTTTAAATAGTATTGAGACTCAACAAACTCATTGTGGAATTCACTGTATTATCTTTTTTTCCAGAGGTTCTGGATTTGTCTGTAACTCTTACAACTGCAGGGACAGTGCTTCCCTCTCACAACCTGGACTCTGTGGACTCAGTAACCTTGGAAACACCTGCTTCATGAATTCTGCATTACAGGTAACAATTAGAAAGAGTCCTCATTAGAGTTAAATAAAATATCAGTCTCATACATATTGTGGATTAAAAGCTGTGTAAAGAAAAGAGTATTTAATGTGATTCCATGGGGAGACTACATCTCAAAAAAAAAAAAAACCACAGACCAAAAAATCATGTTTAGTTTGGCTTATGTTTAGCTCATTAGTAGGGTAAAACATATTACAGTATTAGGGACTGAATTTGGAATACGTGGCATTTGAAAAGGCCAGGGGAAGTTGTGTTGAACAGGTGCCTGACTGTAACATAAGGTCCCGGTGCTGTGCCCTGCCAAGAATGGGCTGGCGTGGAGGGTGTTTTGACTTGTGTGGGCTGCACAAGTGACATGAGCAGGTCACTGCATGCAGTTCTGGGCCTGTGTTAAAGATTCTTGAAAAATTAAGAGCATGAACAGCCGCAGGAGGGTTTCAGGTTCGTTGTGCAAGGTGTTAAAGTTGAAACAGTGATGCAAAGCTAATAATTATTTCTTTACTTTTAAACTTAATTTCTTAGGATTATTTTGTTCATTTTAAAGAATGCAAAAACTTGCTAGGGGCAGTTTTTTGCTAAGAAGTTCAAACATATTATGAGACAAATTGTATGAACTTTGATTTAAGGAATGGGCAAACTTCTAGTGTGGTAGCAGTGCTTTGAAATTACTTCAGTCACTCTGTGATGGGTTTGAAATCTGGAGCGGGTCTTAAAATAACTGTAATGCATTATGCATATGGTATTCAGGACACCACAATAAACGTGGGCTGCCCTGCTTTTTGTTCAGCTTGACTTTATTTTCAGTTGTGTCATGGCAGCCTTAAGCCACTCTATGCTTTCTTGGACTTAGCTAAGAGACAACTTTAAATTTCTTTATTGTCCAAGTGACTTAAACATACTTCAATCTTAGTTTATCATCCAAACTAGTCATTGTTAAGGACCAATTACTTTTTCTTGTATTTACCATTATGCTTTAATTTTTCCAGAAAATTTTCTAATTTTCTTTCAAATGCAGATTTCTGCCTTAATTTTTGCTTTTCTTTTGTTTTACTAAACAAGTTCTCTAGTCTCACCAGTTTTGTTAGCTTGGTGCATGTTCTGATGTGAAAGTTGCTTTCGTTGTCACACGTATCTGTTGTCCTGTGCAGTAAATTAATTTTCTTAATACTTTTCCAGTGCCTGAGCAATACTCCTCCTCTGACTGACTACTTCCTGGAAGATAAATATGAAGCTGAAATAAATCAGAACAACCCACTGGGGATGAGGGGAGAAATCGCAGAAGCCTATGCAGATCTCATTAAACAGATGTGGTCTGGGAGACAGTCTCACGTGGCCCCGCGTATGTTTAAAGTAAGTGTGTCATGTTCCTGTAGCACAGCTCTGGGACAGAAGAAACAGTGAAAGCTAACGTGCCTCCCACATATTTTGGTGTTATGAAGGCAGTAAGGATAGAATTGCTCCAGTGTTTCATGGTTTGTGAATGCTTTTTGGGGTACAGGGAGGAACTTGCTAGTCAGTAGTGTCCTTCCTCAGAGTATGCTACTGCTCTTTAATTTTACTTAGTAAATGACCTCCCAGCCTGAGAGCTGTTTACAGATGAAGCGGAATGGTCTTTGCTGCAAAACTAGGCAAGGTCATATGAATTGCCAGCTGTGAACTTTGGTCAGTGAGAAAAGGTGTGCAAGTTACAAATCTAAAAATTTAAATTATAAAATGGAGATCAAAACGCATCCCCTTGTCTATAACTTTGTTTATTGGTGTAATGATCTCATTGATTCAGTGTGAAGAGCTGCTTTCTTCTGAAATACTGAAAGTAGCTGGGGAAATTCTTCTGGCACCTTTCCCTATATTAGCATCCAGTTCACCATGGCCTGCTGCCAACAGAAGGTAGTGGTGAGCTGGCCTTTGCCGAAGCCACAACCTTTTTGAGTGTTTTATATCCCTGAATGTTTTATATCCCCTCACTCTTGCCTTCATGTGTCTTTCAGACACAGGTTGGGCGATTTGCTCCTCAGTTTTCAGGATACCAGCAGCAGGATTCCCAGGAACTCTTGGCTTTTCTACTAGATGGCTTGCATGAGGATTTGAACAGAGTGAAGAAGAAGCCGTACTTGGAGCTGAAGGATGCCAATGGCAGACCTGATTCGGTACAGTGCCCTTTACTTAAGGATAGGGCAGGTGATGCTTTCCAGGGCATTTAGTTGGGTTCTGGGACACTTCCTGGCCTTCCTGCTCACAGGCCACACATACAGCCTTCCTATAGAGCAGTGTCCCTGATACAGGACAACCTTGTGGCACTCTACCTAAATAGAGAAAAGTAATTATCTTATGAGATTTATCTGATAGAGGCCAAATAAGTTTCTTGTTTTCGGTTTTCTTCCTGAGACTAAAAGTCTCATGCTAAGACCAGCCTCCAATTGCCCTGAATAGACAAATGCCAGATGCCCTTTGGTGTGGAGTTTATAAGTTGTCTTGTGAAGGTCTTCAAGGAACTGTAATTTGTCTCCTTTTAGACTGTCTTTGTGAAACATGGCCATAATTTTCCAAGAAGAAAAACCTCTGCTTTTTTCTTGAAAGCTGTAACTGCAGTTGCCTTTCCAAAGCAAGAGGCAGCACTGCATTCCTTCTGGAGAGTGGAGCATGCCTGGTTGTCCTGAAGAGCAGCATGTGACCCTGTCACTGTCCCCACAGCTCCATTCATGCTTCTGGCATTGTGTGCACCAAGGAATACCTGATCAAACTCAGCTGAAACAGATTAAATTTGACTTCATGCTAGGCCTTAATTTCACTGAGGAGAAATCCCAGTGTGTTATGCTAGACATACACATAGTGGTAGTGCTCCTTCCCTATGAAATTGACCTATCAGTATCAATTTTCCAAGTTTTCTTTGGTCCTGGTGTTCACCCCACTGTAGAAATCTTTGCAAGAAATAACTTCTAATATATATTTTTAAATTGTTTTTATAGGAGGTGGCAAAAGAGGCATGGGAGAATCATAGGCTGAGGAATGATTCCATCATTGTGGATATTTTTCATGGTCTTTTTAAGTCTACCCTTGTTTGTCCCAAATGCTCTAAAGTTTCTGTGACCTTTGATCCCTTCTGTTACTTAACTCTCCCACTGCCCTTGAGGAGGGATCGTCTCATGGAAGTGACCCTGGTATATGCAGACCCACAGCGCAGACCTGTCCAGGTGAGGCATGTTGAAGACACACATTTCTTTAAGTCATCTGAGTTCTATTAGCTTTTAAAATTGAGACTCTTAAAGTAATCTAAATGATATTGATGTCCACCTTTGAGTGAGGTAGTATGGGTTTTCTGATGAAAAATGTGGGATGTGAAATCAAGTGAATTCATAAAAGCTTGGCTTATGAAACTAAGGTCATGATCAGCTGGAAGCAGCTTCCTGTGGTGAGGTGACCTGTGTGATGTGCTGCTCCTTGAAAGCAGCAGTGTGCTTGCACTGTGCTATTCACCTCGTGTTACCTTGGAAAATGTGAAGATGTAACTTAGGTTGTGCCCTGGGGTGTAGAGCAGCACCAGCCTATCAAAGGAGGGGACTGTCCTCTGCTCTGCACTGGGGCGGCCTCACCTCAAATGCTAGGGGCAGTTTAGGTCATCACAATACAAAAAAGACATGAATCTATTAGAGACTGTCCAAAGAGAGCCATGAGGATGGTGAAGGGTCTGGAGGGGGAGCCTTATGATATCACTGGGTTTGTTCAGCCTGGGAAGAGGAGACTGAGAGGAGAAACCTTGTTGTGGTCTTCAGCATCCTCACAAAGGGAAGTGAAAGGGCAAGTACCAACCTGTTCACTTTGTGACCAGTGACAGGACCCAAGGGAAGGGCCTGAAGCTGAACTGGGGGAGTTTAGGTTGCATATCAGGAGAAGATTTTTCACCCAGAGGGTGGTTGAGCCCTGGAACACATTCCCCAGGGGAGTGGTCACAGCACCAAGCCTGTCAGAGTTCAGGGAATGTTTGGATAATGCTGTCAGGTGCATGGTGGGATTCTTGGGGTGTTCTGTGCAGGGCCAGGGGTTGGGCTTTGATGATCCTTATGGGTCCCTTCCAACTCAGCATATTCTATGGTTCTGTGATTCTAAATGGGTAAGGCCTCTGAATTTCAAACAGGATTGAAAAACAATTCCTCTTGGGAAAAAAAGAAAAACAACGTGTTTGCTTTTTAGTCTCCTCAGTAGACTTGTTATAAATTTGCTCCCACTTTATTTTCAAATGGACACACACATCCCTAAAGTAGCCTTGTGCTTGCCACATGCCACAGAAGCACAAGCTGGGGCACCCAAAGAGAGTGACTGGATGTCCTGATGCAGTTTTGGAGGAACTGATTTGCAGTATTTCCATGTCTGTCAAGATTTTTGCCTTGACCTTTAGCAGCATTGAAGAGAATGGCTCTAAGATGTTTTTTATCACAGAAAGAAACAGGAATTTTATGTTCTAAGCAAGCTGCCATGTCTGGTGATTATTTTTGTCCCTGGGTTTTACTGCTGCTGAGCCTCATCACAGCGGAAGGCCAGCTGTTCACAAATTTCATTCCCTCCAAATCTCTGCTTTGTAAGGTAAAGCTAAGATCCAGAAGACATTCAAGTGTGTGTTTATGACCTTAACTTCATCAGAACTCCTGTAAATTGAAGATTTAAGAGTTTCAAGATTATATTTCCATTTCCTTGTTCTCTGCCTTGTGTAGGTTTATTTTGCCTGGTGTAAGCATAACATTATCTTTGTTTCTAGTACCGGGTTGTGGTGCCAATGATGGGGGCCATCTCGGATCTGTGTGAATCACTTTCCAAACTCTCTGGTGTTCCTGCAGAAAATGTAAGGATAAATGCAGACAGTAATTTTGATAAATGTTTGTTGTTCTTGAAGCATTTTGGCGACCTAGCTTTTAAATGGGTGATAAGCTGAACTTAACGGGCTAGTGACAAAAGTGTAACAAGTTAAAATGCTGTTCTTTGCTCATAAGATTAAAAAGATGGATGAAGTAGTCTGTACTTATTCTGATAGTTCCATTTCAGCAGAGGTTTAAGAGAAGGGACAGAAAAGTAAAGTACAACTGATGTTGGTATGCTGACATTTGTGATAGAGAATTGGAATAAACTGTTACTTGAATTTAAAGGTAGTTTGCTTAAATTTATGTAAGCTTTTACTATAATCACTTTGCAAATCTCACTTGCTGTCCTAGATGGTGGTGACAGACGTGTATAATCACAGATTCCACAAAATCTTCCAAATGGATGAAGGTTTAAATCATATCATGCCAAAAGACGACATCTTTGTGTGAGTAAACTGGGAAAATGCCACGTGTGAAGAATACTGCAAAATATTTGCTTTGGTTTCAGGTTCTAAAACCCAATTCCTGTCCCCTCACAAAACCTAAGCCTTCTTGTAGACCTTTTGCATGAGTCAGCAGTAATGCAGCACTGCTCCTACCAGCAGGTCAACATGTGCAGTGTTCAGCTGGTATTTTTCTAACACAGGAGGACATGGCCCTTGGGTCGTGATGAACTTCCAGTCTGGTCTGTGTTACTCAGTTTAGAACTTCTACAAGCCTCTTTAAGACATAATTATGTCTGGATTACAGTTATGCTCTGACATTTTTAGTTTTGCTCAAACTCATTTTTCTTACGTTTTCCAAATCAGTCAAAAGCTTTGCGCTGTTACTAGGATAGTACAAAGTCCAAGCTGTTGTAGTCTGCCTTTCCAAAATCCATGATAGTTGTTAGAGCACCCTTACTGGAGGTTCTTCATAGACTCTTGACTGGTGCTTAACACTGTTTGTATCTCAACTGTTGTTGTGAGGGCAAAGCTGAGCATTTGGTCATGCTTGATGTTCTACATGTGTGTGGTGGGTGAGATATTTCCAGTCACCTCTGAAATCTGGGGAGGTGAGGAGGGCAGAAGTCGTGTTCCTCTGTTGCAGCTGAAATGTGAGAACATTCCAATGCCAGAATGTTGCTGTCATGAAATGGTTGGGTCTGTGTGGAGACCTGCACTGACATCCTCTGGTGCTGTGTGAACCTTTTACGGGGTGGGATGCTGTGACATACTGGTGCTCTTTTGTCTTGCTGTGTGTTGTGACCTTATTGCTGAGATGTAATGAAGGAGTTGTGTAAAAGTTGTTAGGATCTCTGGAAAGTTAGGATCTCTGGAAAGGACGTTTGGCTTCTGTGAAATCTGTTTGTAGAGTGTGTTAGTTTGTAAGTCTGTCTGTCTCTTCAGCAAGTAAAACACTTTAAAAACAAGAAGCATGATATTACAGTGGTAATTGCAAAAAACCCCCATACAGGCATAACATGTTGTAAATCCCTCCACAGAAAACAACTGTGTCTGAATCAGGTCTGCTCTGGGGTGTGGGGCAAGCATTGGCTGAACTTGGCAGCTCCAAGTGTATTTTCCTTTGCAATTGCCACTTCCTTTTATGTGCAGGGTAACTGTAAATGAGGTGCTGCTGTGAGTCACAATGAGTGAACTGACCTGGGTTAAAAATAGCCTTCTAAGGAAGAGGAGAGGTAACAGGAGGAAGTTTTGCAAATCCTGTTTTTCCATGTACACTCTCCAAAATCTTTTCAGCACTGAGGGACAAGAGCAAGAAGCCAGGCACCAGGGCAAGAATTAGGAAAAAGCTGTTCATATGAAGTCCTTTTAATGGGTAATGCTGCCAGGAAAAAGACATGTAAAGTAATATTCTAACTACAGCTAAAAGCCAGCATTCTTTTATTGAAAGGAAGTTTTGTCTCAAAAAACCAGCAGAGAAACACTTGTTCATAAAGAGGAAAGTTTTTTAAAGGCAAATGCATAATTACTTCTAGTGTGGACAATCTACCTGCCTTGTCTGGTTATAAAAAGTCTGCTGTTAGGCGTTCTAAGATCATTCTATAAATTGTTAGAGTAGTGTGAAGGTTTTGAATTCCACTTTGTTTCCATCTATTATTTTTTTCGTCCTGCCAGCTTCAAAACCTGTTCTGCATTAGGGAATGTACTTGTAGTCTTGGATGTACTGTACATCTCTGCCTTCTGCTTCTTTCCAAAAGGATGGTTTTACAGTTAAAGAGGAGCTTGTCAAGTGCTGCTCAAGCTGTTGTTTCTGCCAGAAGTTATGGGCAGTGACTCGGCAGATCAGGTTTCTGCCCTCCTGCAAGTGCTGTGTAATGTGTGGCTGGGGAATGTGGTGTGTGGTGGTCGTTTGCTCAGACTGCTGCTGCCAATAACTTCAGGAGTTTCTGATGTCTCAGCAACTTCTCAGTAACTCAGAAGTTACTTCTCAGTAACTTCGTAGATTACAAACATCTTGCTGTTTATTAAAAAGAGGAATAAAAATACTTAAACGAATAGGTCTTTCAAAACCTTCTACCTTTAAAGAACAAACTTGTTTCCACTTGAAATGTGGAGAAACATTTTATTTCTCCAAAGTCAGTTAAGAAGAGTTTCTCACTAAAAAGCATTTTTTTCTTCCTAAATTAAGGGAAATTCTTTAGAGGAGTGACAAGAAAAGACTTGCTGCTCATGACTTGGAGGATGCTCTG
Source organism: Irena cyanogastra (assembly GCA_013397155.1). Lineage (NCBI taxonomy): Eukaryota > Metazoa > Chordata > Aves > Passeriformes > Irenidae > Irena > Irena cyanogastra. The sequence continues at coordinate 2,594,766 of VWZV01004333.1, forward strand.
TATGCCTGCATAGTCCATGGAATGTTCAGCTTGGAAAAGGTGCTCCTGTTCTGGTGATGGAGCTGTGGGGTGTTTCACTGGTTGCACACAGTGGTGCATCTCTCTCCTGTTCCTGAAAGAAAACTTTGTACCACTTAATGAAGGGGGAGAGATGCCTTTTATTAGAAAGTACAACAGTGTAGGATTTTACAGTCACAGTATTTTCAGCCAAAATTCACAATTGAAATAAATAACCTAAAAAAGACTCAATTAACCGTGCTAACTCATTAAACATTTGCTTGCACTACATTTATACTGGATACTACCACAAAAGAAACTCTTAAGAACACTTTCTAGAGTGTTGGGCTGAAAAGGTAGCAATTGGTTTTTAAGAAAGGAAGAATCCTTCTGGAAGCTGCTTGCCTACCATGTTTTGAAGACTTAAATTTTTCTTAAGATTTGTTTGGATCACTTAATAGCCTTGTGTGATAAGACCAAAACATACCAGCTTTGAGTCTAGGAAGATAGAAGTTACAGAACAGATGGGATTTTTAATAGCATTACTTGTTTATAAATCAAATAGGGAAGCTGCATCATTTCAGGGTGTTGGGCTTAGTGCAGTAAAGCCAAGTGAGAACTATGTCAGCTATCAAGTGTGACAAACAAACTGGAGAGGGATTATCTGCTAGTCCTGGCACCTTTTGCAGGGTATGTTCTTAGGTACTAAATGTTAATGTAGATGTGCTTCAAGTTGACATATAATGCAGCCTGGGATATGACCAAGTACCATCAGTTAATTTTTTTTTATTCAAGTAAAAGATGTTTTCTAGAATCAAAGTATCTCTTGTATTTATATGATACTCACTTCATGATACTCACTGTCTCGTGTGCTTGAACTCTTTCCTAATTCATGTTTTATTGATCCTGTCCCTTTTATGTACTCCTCATGTGCTCTTATTTCCCAGTAATGTGCAGTAGGAAGACTTCCCTGTGGGAAAACTGTAATGTGTGTATCTCGCTCCTTGTTTTAAGTAATTGCAGTTAGATGCTAAGTTCTTTTCACTGGTTAGAAAACAAAAGGAAAAACTATCCAAAACAGAGTTAAATCAGTACAGCATATTCAGAAACAGATATTTCTCATGCATATTTCCCCAAAACTTGTGTTAATTTCCCGAACTTACATTTTGAAATCATGGATGGCTCAGTGGGTCCTATTGATTTTTGAGGTCTTTTTCTGAAGTATTTTGTTGCCTAGTCTTTGAATTGGGGTAAGCTCAAGGGCCTTTACTTTTGTTCATCCTGATAGCCACACTGAGTGGTTTCTGAGAGAAGCTGTGATAAACTGAAGACCTCATCCTTCTGTTTAAATAAGTTTTTTAAAGGTGTAGTGGGTTTCCTCACCTGAAAAGCACTCCTCCCTTCCACTGGCAGAAGCAAACCAAGGTTGTTTCAGTAATCATCTGTGGTTATTTGCTGGACTCTGAGAATCCAAAGAATGAGTGGGTAATGATGGGTCAGTACAAAGCCCTAGGGCTCTGAGTTCATGAGCAGCTGCCATCCAGTTGTTCCTTTGTTCTTTGCTCTCGTTGTCCCCTCTAAACACGACCTTGCTCAGATCTCCCACCTATGATCACCTTTGTGGCTGTCTCCTGTAACAGAAATCAGTTGTTCCAATGGTTCTGAAGCTGTAGAATCTGCTTGTAACTTAAACTGGCTGTTCTTGCCTACTGTACGTTTCTTAGCATCGTATTAAAGTTGTTTCAGGTTTGAAAAATTTAAATATGAATGTCGGTCTCTTACAGTGTTTGCAGGTTTGCTTTGCTGAAAGCAGTAGCCAGGCCTGCCTGTGACAACAATACCCCTGAGGTTTGCCAGACCTCTGATCTTACTGTATTGTGCACTGGCCAGCTGGCAACTCACATCTCAATTCAAAATTGAAAAACTCCTAACATTGCAGGAGATCTGTGCTCTAGCAGGGCTGTGACTTAAAAAAATTAAAGTCAATACTTTTGTACTGGTGTCTTGCTTTCGACCCTGAAGTCTGTTAAGTCTCAGCTTTTGATTTGGGCCTCTGTTGGTTTGTTACTGAGCAGATCATGGATTTCCCTGAAATGCTTGGGTTGGAAATGTCAGTGAGCAGGAACTCTCACAACACATTGCAGCAGGAATAGAGCAGCTAGAATGGGCTTTGGCTTTTCTGAGCATTTGCTTAACAGAGGACATGGTCTGCAGACATAGGTATTGTAGTCCAGACTGTGCTGTTGGTGAAATTTGGGAAATGTGTGGTAAGTGGGATGTATGAAATATTGAGCTACCACCTTTTATGGGTTATTTTAGTGGTGGGAAAAACTGTGGGTTTTTTCTGGTTTTCACCCTAGGGTTATGAGGGAAGACACATTCAGCCTTCTGGTTTTTGCAGGGCATCTTGGACATCTTGAGATGTGTATTGTGAATTTTAATGTGCCACTAAAGTGGTTGGGAATACTGAATCTGGGGAGCAAGGAAGGGGGGCAAGAATTGGACTCCATTTGAAACTTAAGGTGAATGGATTGCAATATGGAAAATGGAGATGTGCCCTGGATGTCTAAGATACGTTTTTTTCCTCTGAGCTGCTCAGTTTCTGGTTCATCAGGTCTTCTGGTTTATTGTCTTACCTGTTGAGCTCTCTGATAGTAAAACTTCAAAAAGAAGAAATTCAAATACCACCGGGCTTCTTGATATTTAGGTGACTTTAAGTAACTTTGAAATGCATCCCAAAATGAACCTGGCACCTTTTACACAAGAGGACAAAACTGTACATTTTCTTCTCCACTGAAGGGGAAGGAGAATTTGGGAATTTTGGAAATTCTCCAAGCCTGTTCTTTCACAAGGCTTTGCACTCATCTCTTTCTCATCTTGACAGGTTCGGAACTGTCAGGTAGTCCTGGAGCAAGTTGTGTTAATATTTATCAGAGAAGAGCTGAGGTGCAGAAGTGGAGGGGGTTGGTAGAAGCCTTGAAACAAGATCACTGACCTGACATGCAGGGGCAGTGCAGCCAGAGAATAGTGGGAGTTTCCCACTTCTCTCAGTGTTGGAAATGGTTCTCTCCAAGCATGTTGTTTGTGGAAGGACAGGGAGGTCTGTGGCAAATGATCAGAAATTGCTCCTGTAAAGGTGGTCTGCAAATCAATTTGATGACAGTAGTTCAGTGTTTGTGCTGAATGCTCTCATTGCCCAGGCTAAGCAGAGCACAGCATTCAACACACAACCCAAACACTTGCTGTTTCTTTTCCTCAGGTTCTGGGAAGCCCAGCCCCACTAGGACCTCCGGCTCCCGCTCCAATGTAACCCCCACACATGCACCCTGCTGGTGATGTCCCATCACCAGGGATCCTGCTGGAGCTTGGAGCCGGCCTACAAGGGCTCAGGTAAGTACCACAGAAAAACAAACTCCACAGCCCATTTCAAAGGTATTACTCTTAGTGTTTCTTCTTAGTTCTGACGAACTAAGAAGAAAAATGTTTTGATGGATAAATTAGATACCCTGTTCTCTTAGCCTGGCTAATGGGGCATATTACATAACATGTATTGTTTGTGTGGATAAAAGTTTCACAAATTGATTTGCAGGTCACCTTTAATCTATAAAAGTGTGCATATTTGAATAGGATCTGTTCAGTTTGCCATACATGCCATGTTTTCTGCCTTGTCTTACAACATGCAGTGTGTTACATTTAGATAATTCATGGTCTTGAACAAATATCACTGGCTGCAGAGATGTCAGGTTTGTTAGTGTGACTGAAGCTACAGCAGTTATTGAACTGAGTTAATGAGGTCAGCAGACCAGCAGGTCCAGTACTTTTATACAAAGCATTTGAGATTTGTGGGATCTTGTAGCAGACCGATCTGTGAAGTTTGTTCACACTTACTAAAATTGGGATTTTCTTGTTTGAGATGAGGGTTTGCTTCCTTTCCAAAATGAACTTGTATTTATTTAAGTCTTGTATAAACCTCCTGTGTTAATCTTGTTCCTCTGCAAGACTGGCAAAATCTTTTGACTAGGTTCTACTAGGCAAACTGTCCATCGTCTTAAGAAAGTTGCATTTTCAGTCTCTGATCTCTTAGTTTACTTGTTTGTGTGTGTTCTGGTATTATGAAAGAAAGTAAACAAATTAGGAGTATCTCCACTTCTTAGGAGAGATCAGAATATGTGCAGCAGTTTCTCCCAGTTTTTTTTCCAATCCTGTGTTTATTCTTGCTGTCTACTTTGACCCTGTTGTGGCTTATCAGCAGCATCTCTGGGTTGTTGTGCAGTAGTAACGCCCCTCTTCAGGCAGATCTGTTTGGCAGCTTCTGCAAAGCTCCTTCTCCATTCTCTTTCAAAGTAGACTTCTTGGTTGTTGCTGTAGACTGACTTATGGTCCATGTAGTGTTTTGCAGCTGGAGTTAATACCACAGATTCCAGCACCTGTGAGGGGATGTTTCCATAACATACTACCTATATATTAGCCTGATGTTTAGCTCAGAGTATTTTTTGCTTTCAGTGTCCTTTCCTGTAGCTGTGGTCCTTCACAGTTTCCATTCTTCTGTGCTCTTGCTTACCTTCATTGTGCAAAGTTACCTTGTTGCTCACTGCCTCCTTTCTGAATTGAAACCACAGACCTGAAATTCCATAATGCTGATAAAGGCTGGTCAAGTCCTACCCTATTGCTTAGTTTTCAGACACTTCTCTTGAGTTGTCATGAATTATAAAGGCAATTAGCCAGTATCTAGCAGTGTGGTAGCAGCTGAGCTAATGTTTCTGACTTCTAAAACCGTATTGTGTTGTCTGGAGTAGCATCACCTTCTTCATGTTCTATTATTTCAATTAAGTTGTAACATACAGAATTACGGGGTTTTGTCTAGCAATTCCCAGTATCAGCTCTACAGCCTGTTACACTGTACATAAAGTACTTTGGTTTTGGTTCTTTCTTCAAGGGATAGCTGTTGCTCAGGAGATCATAAAAATGACAGATCTTGATTCTGATATGTCTGCTTTTAGTACTAGCATATAAAAGGTGTTCTGAGGTGGAGTAGGCAGAGGGACACTTGAGTAATCAGATCTGTTGTGTAGTGGTGAAAAGTGTGTGAGATGTTCTCTGCAGAGTGTTATGGGATGCTGCGTGCTGGCTGTTTGTGATGGATGACCCCTGCCTGTGGGAATAGTCTTTTATTTCTGTCCCATCTGTTCCTTCTCATGGGCAGGGCTTCATTCAGGTGCATGAGGGTGGAGTGTAAATGGGGCTCCATTAGTTGCTGCTTGCAAAAAAAAACCTGGCCTGTTAGGTGGTGTGAGAGGAGTCACAGGAGTGTCATGCACTGAGCTGTGTTACAGGAGTCCAGGCTAAGGGTCTCATAGGACCTGGTGTTAATCACAGCTTATATTGTGGGACTGAGTATGGCCTTTTGTGGTTTAAACAGTACTAAGTGAAATAATTCACCTCTTTGTGGTGCTGTTTCTCAGGAAACTTTAGGAGGTGTGGACTGTATACAGTGCTGGTGTCCAGCTGAGTAGCATTGACAGCCTAGAAAACCTCAACAGCTGCTGGCATTGGACTCTCTTATGCTGACTCTGAGCGCTTGTGTTCTTGGTGGGCTGGGACTCCCTGGCAGAATGTTTTCCTTCATGTACTCTACTGACTCAGTCCAAGTCCCAAGCTGGGATCCTTTTTTTGTTGTAAGTAGGATGAAACAGAATTACAGCTCGGAAATTTGTTCTCCTCCGTGCTCTAAACACAGGAATGAAAAATGTTTCTCAGCTCTTGAGAGAAGGGAAGTGGCTTGTCTAATGTAAGAGAATTGTTAGGAGTTTGAGACATTCAGATATGTGACTTTGGTCTAGGTCATTATGTGTAGTGACATCTTGCATGAAATCTTTCTCTTTCAGTTTTAGGATAAATCTGGGACAGGTGACTCACTAAATTAAAGAGCAGTGTGACTTGGCATTCCTGAAAGTGAATCTTTTGTAATGAATAGGCCTGAAGCAAACAGTGTGATACTGTTGCACCACGTGGTTGCTTTTGCCTCTCCTCTGACAGCTGCAAATACCTCATTTGCTGTTTCACCCAGGGCACAAACTGCGTCACAGTCTCCTCACTGTTCTCCAGGCTGTTTGTTGTCTTCCAGAATTTTTCTTGTTTGTTTACTGTCCTTGGATTTTTCTGTGAAGCAGATGTTTCCAGACTCTTGGTTTTATGAAACATTAGCTGCTCAGTGATGCGAGCTCAGACCTTAAAACTGATTGAGAGGCTGGGAGAATGCAAGACCCAAGGTATCAAGAAGATTTCTTTCTCCAGGGGGAACAAACACTGTCAGAGGAATTTCAAAGTACATTTAGTGTTTTTCACTGGTTGAAGCACAATGGGGTTGTTGGGGCAGTGTCTTGGGAGGTGATTGGTAATAGGGGTTTGAATTAGGAATAAAGACAGAGGGAATGTGGCAGCTGAGTCGTTTGCAGGTGTGTGTCCTGTGCCACTGTGAGCCGTGGGTTGTGTTCAGGAAACTGCTCTGTAGCATGAGGACAGCACAACCCTCTTGTACTGTTGGAAAGACTTGCTGAACTGATTTCATACTGGTCCTACCTGCTGTGTGTCTGGGCAGTGGAAATAACCCATAGAAATGCCTATCTTTAAACAGGTATGAAGTTCGCAAGCCAAGTGAGGATGGCTCGGAGTATGTTACTCTCTCCATTTACTTTCGGGAAAAGACAATGAGGCAATCCAGCAATACTTCAGGGACTGTGCTCTTTGGGCAGCCACTGTTAATATCTGTGCCCAAACACAAGCTCACTGTGGATCACCTGTACAATGTGGTTTTGGAGCAGATCAGGTAAGTCATGGCTGTACCTTTGAATCCTATGCCAAGCTCTAGAGGTTGCTTATTCAATTACACTGTAATAGGATTACTGAACCCTTGTTAACAGGGAGAATTTTTCTTGATTTGTGTGGGTTGTATAAACCAGGATTTGCATTGCATTAGTGTCTGGAGGCCCCAGGGACATTTCAAGGTCCTGGTTTTTTGGGCTTTGTAACAGATATTGCTGGCTCAACCTTGCAAAAGGAGTCAGGAGCACAACTGAGGGCATGTTTTCAGGGCTCACAGATGGGGCCACCATAACTTACTTTTGTCTTTTCAATATACAGCCAGTGAAACATGGAACAAGCAGTGAGAGCAGAGATTTAGGGAATTGTTGTTTGACTCATTCTGAGGGTTCTTGGTGCTGTCATGTAAATGTAAATGGTGCTGTATAGGATGGGTTCTGGTTTGCTGGAGGGAATTGGGCAGCACGAGCTGATGATAGAGGGGTGTGCTGCTGTTCTCATGCGCAGTTACAGTATGGTTGTATAACAAATGTATCCCTTCTCTTCAGCCGCTGTGTGAAACTCCCTCTGGCAGAAGAATACTCCCCACCCTGCCCAGACAGAGGAACCTGCAATGGCTCCAATGGTGTGGTTGAAGGTAAAGCCCTTTCAAATCTGCTGGAAGCTTTTCAGCACGTTAGCTTTCTAACAACATTTGTTTTGTGCTGTATGTATTTGGCTTTGTCCCTAGCAGGTTGTTTCTCCATCATGATTAAACCACACTGTTGTGCTGGACATCTGCTTGGTACAGGGAGAATCTTGTAGACTATTTCCTTCCTAGGGAGATCAGATGTGCAGCAGCTGGAGAACAAGATGTGGATGTGCATTCATCCTGTGTTAGGGAAGTCTGTGCTTAATTGAGGTGTCCAGGTGCCTCCCTCCAGAGGCAACCTTTCCTGATATGCCCTTTAGTGATGAAAACTGGCCTGTTAGGTCACAAAAACTGTGGAGAAATTTGTCTGTTGGAGGACATAGAATCAACAGTCTCATTCCTAGGCCACATGCTCTCTAGGAAGCTTTTAATGCTGATGGCATATGAGTGTTTCCTTTCCCTGTTTGAAATTATTCCCTAGTGTAGCCCTGAGGGTAACAGCTGCAATGAGTTAAATGGGGAAAAAACCTGCCCATTTTCCCTGAAGAATGGAAATAACTTTCCTGGCGACTTACATATTCCTTTCTGTGAAGACACCCAGCTGTAGCCTTGCTGATTCTCTCTTGGGGATGCTTCTTAGGGTGTGCTGTCAGAAGGAGTCATTGTTAACCTGCAAACTGAGCACTCTCCTAAACTGGCATCGGCTAAAGGAGAAAATACAGCTTCAGATGGAGTGGTTAGCAAGCAGAAGTTTCTTTTTCTGTGTGCCTTTTCATTGCTTTCCACATAACTGGTGTATGTTGTGCAGGCTGATGCAAAAAGCTGTCCATGGGAAGTGTCAGGCTAAACTTCCATTGAAGCCCTGTTATATTGTCCTTGTTCAAAATTTTTTTCCAGGTGACATTGAGGAGATGGAGCATCAAGATGGCGGAGAGGAAGGCAAGGAAAAGCTGACAGAAATTGATCCCTGCCACTCTGAGGGTTGTATGCAAGTGGAGTCAGCAAGAGATCTGCAGCCTTGCAAGAAACAGCATTTCACTTTTAGCCTTGTGAATTCCTCTGGGACCTCGGAGATAAACTCCATTGTTGAAGGAAAAATCTTAAAACTGAATGGTAATTATCTTCTTGCTGTTTTTTTTTTTCTTCCTTCTTTTTACACCTGTGCAATAAATATTTCTTCTTGTAGCTTTTTCTGCAGTTGCTATTGACTGGGATTCTGAGACACGGAGGCTACTCTATGATGAACAGGAGGCACAGGTTGTAGTATGCTCTTTTCATAAGTAATCTGTGTAAATTTGCATGCTTTTTAAAAGGTGACAGTAAACAATGTTCTGGTGGGTCATCTTTTTAACAGAATAAATTGTTTTTTTGTAACAGAATAAGACAGTTTTTACTGTCTTGATAAAAGCTCTAAAACCAAGTGAGAACATATATTTTCTCTTATGGACTATTTAGCATAAGAAAGGAGTGGCTGGAAGCTGGAGATGATTGTCTGGGTGGGGAAGGAGGTGCAGAAATAGCCAGCGTGGGGAAAGTGAGCATGTAATTTCTTGATGTCAGGGATTACAGAGTACATGGAATTGAATAAAGCACCCATCTCTTTCACTAGGCATTTGAAAAACATGGAAGCATGCTACAACTACAGAAGAAGAAGGCTGTTGTAGCCCTCAGAGACTGCATAGAGCTCTTCACTACTATGGAAACACTTGGTGAACATGACCCGTGGTAAGAACCTCTGCCTGCCTGCCATATTTACCATAAAATATAGCTGTTTGAGTTCATATGATTTTTCGTGGGATTCTTATAATTTCCCAGGTCTGTCCTCTTGTCCTCATCTTTGAGAAGTCTGTCAGATGTGTATTAAGTCATTGACTCAATAGGCTGTGGACATGGGTTAAGAAAAGTATTTATTTCCTGCTTTTATTTAAGAAAAAAAGCGTCAGTGGGAATGTAGCTTCCAACAACCAGGCTATTTTAAAAGTTAATTTCTGTACAATTTGCAGTTAACATACTTGCCATAGGACTATAAAGTGAAAGCAAGTTGGAGTTTGGAATTCTCTGAGGCAGTGTTTTCACCTGCATATTCCACAGGCAGTGTGCCTTTTGTAAGGCAGGAACTGTGCTTGTGCTAGTGAGGCATCTTTAATGGAAGGCCAGAAGCTTTTCTTTTGATGCAGTCATTAATTTCCTTGCTTGTTACTCCTTCCTTAGGTACTGCCCTAACTGTAAAAAACATCAGCAGGCCACGAAGAAGTTTGACTTGTGGTCTTTGCCCAGGATTTTGGTGGTACATTTAAAACGCTTCTCGTACAGCAGATACTGGAGGGATAAACTTGACACGGTTGTGGAATTCCCCATTAGGTAGGATTCTTCCCTCAAGCTAGGAAGAGCTTGAAGGACTTGGTCAAGAAAGATGTACTTCTGATGTTTCTGTTGGGTGGGCTTGTAAAGGCTGTAACTGGAGCAGGTGTTTTCTGGGTTTGAATGGTTGGACAGCAGGCATGAGTTGAGAGGGTTAGCTTTTTTGGGGGGTGTTTTTTGTTAATGCTATTCAGCTTTATACATCTCAAAGAGCATTAGTTACTAGCAGATACTGTTTCTTCTGAAATTCAGTTAAGCATATGTGATTCAACCAAGAGAACTTCTGTAGCAATGTCAGCAATTTTTTTGGGCAGTGCTGCACTTGCAGTACTGAGTATTGCACAATTAGAAGATGAAAGCCTGCCTTGTCCCTCTGCTTGTGCTTGCTAGCATCCTGATGTGGGATGAAGCATATCCCTTACTATTCCTATCTCACTCTTCATGCTTACACAGGGACACTCACTCCAAGCTGTGTTTTATTCAACACCTCCCTCTAAACCTTCTGGCAGTGCTTGGTGTGTTTGTCAGGACCTGCCTTGTGTGGGAGGCTAACAAGTCTGGTCTTCACACTAACAACACCTGGCCCTTGAGCAGCAGAGCAGCACTGGTGCCATGCTTCAGTTCCTATAAGGTGATGGTCACTGGTGTACTGATACTTTTGTGTTTCCTTCCAGGGGTTTGAACATGTCTGAGTTTGTCTGCGACCCAAGAGCAGGCTCATATGTGTATGACCTCATTGCAGTATCCAATCACTATGGAGCCATGGGAGTGGGCCACTGTGAGTAACTGCTGCTGTGTCCTTTGTGTGCCAGGAAATGTGGGCAGGGGGGACATGAGAGGGCTCTGCACTGGGACACCTGCACTGGCCCTCACCTGAGGTGTCTGGTCCAAACTTGTCTGTGGTCTGTGTGCAGACGAGTATGACAGTGGGATATGGAGGCCAGATAGATAGCAGCACTTTGGCCTGAGGTCTGACTGATGCCTGTGGGACCCTGGTTAGTTGTTGTTAGTTTGTGTGATGGTGTTCCCCAATTTATGAAAGGGGTCGAAATTTTTCGGTGCTGAACCTGAAATTGTGACACTGGCTGACAGTAGAATGTCTCCACCTTTGCACTGATAAGGACTGACATAGGAAAATGTCATTTCACCAGGAAAAAAAGGCACTTGTATACAAGTTTGGTACATGATCAATCTGTGTTTTCTGTCACTGATTTTGTTGCAGCATAGATGAAAAGTATCTGTAGTTGAGTTACCTGTACCAGGTAGATGGTTACCTGTCCATGCAGATCAGTGCTGAGTCCAACCCCCCTGCCACCCCCCAGAAGCAATTTACCATGAGATGATGATCAACTCCTGTAGCTGAAGGGGGGCATGTTCTGAGGTTGGACATCACAGTCACAGAAGTCTTGGCTGGAAGAGACGTTGAGGGACTTTTGACTTCATGCTTGAGTGAGGATTCCTGCAAGAACCAGATCAGATCCATTAGCAGCAGAAAACTTTTCTTTCAAATGCAAATGCCGAGTCTTAAACTATGTGTGTTTGGGAAGGCTCTGACTCAAGGGCAGTGAACAAAGGCTACTATTGTTTTTCCCTAAGTTGCTTTTCCCTGTATCTCAGCTGTCAGGGATAAGCCTGGTGTGTGGAACCTGGTCCTAGACTAGCTGGGCCAGCTGGCATGTTGTAGAAGATGTTTATGTTGGTTAACTTGGCTTGGGGCAGGCAATGCCAAAGCTGGCTCCTGGCCTCCCATGCACATGTGGTTGGAGTCCCAGTGCCCCAGGTGTGCATTCCCTGCTGGCCCTCCCCAGAGTGCTGAGCTGCAGTTCCTCCCCTGACAGACACTGCCTACGCCAAGAACAAGGTGAACGACAAGTGGTACTACTTTGACGACAGCAGCGTCTCGGTGGCTTCAGAAGACCAAATAGTGGTGAGTAGTTGGCTTGAGGCTGTTCCAGATCTGTGCTGAGAGTGTGGTTCCCTTCTTTGGGCATGACATTGCAAGCTGTGTGGATGGTTTCAGATGGGTTTTCTCTCTGTTTGGTAGACAAAAGCTGCGTACGTGCTGTTCTATGAGCGCCGAAACAGCGAGGAACATTCTACCCCCTCTGCTCCCCAAGAAGAGTGTGATGGCATGGACACCAACTAAGCACCACCTCCAGCACTCAGCCACCATGGTAGTGGTTGCTCTTGTAAAGCAATGCCTGAGGCGCCTGAAAATTTTTCTTCCTTCTGTAGGAGTCAAGCAGAAAATCAAGCACTGAAAGGTTCAGTGCTGGGGTTGCAGAATAGCACTGAAGAGCCAGGAATAGGTGCTGACACTTGGGTATTTAGAGGCCAAAAATAATATATATTGGAGCTTCAATAAAGTTCTTTTTAAAATCTGGCTGAGCTGTGTGGCTAGAGGCAGGGGCTGGGGCTGTGGTTCTTGGGCTGAGGGTTGTAGCTGGGGTTGGGAGAGGACAGCCTGAGCTGGAGGCCAGGCACAGGTGAGCCTTGAAGGGACCTGTGGAGGAGAATGGTGGGTACGATTCTGTGAATCGGCGTTGGGGCTTCCTGCCAACTCTGTGGTGTTGTTGGGCCCTGCCTGTGTCAGGGAGGCCTCTTGCACCCTTTCTGGAGTTCAGTTCAAATCTTTGTACATCTGTCTGTTGCAGTTTCTGCCATTGTACCTAGGTCCCCTGGCAAAGCAACAAACGTTTCTCTTGCTTGCATCCTTTCACTGATGCTTTTGAGGCTCTCTTGAGCAGTTTTGACTCAGCATTTTTCATGTGAACACTGAATCCAGTGATGCAGGAATCTTGGCCAGAAGTGAATCATACCTGCCTGTGGTGTGGCATATGTACAGGCTGATCTCCATGGAGATGCAAGATACAGCTGCTCTGGCTCCTGTTCTTCTGCAGAGAAAATACCATCCATAACATTGATGATTTCTTGTCTTCTCCATCTCCTACACCCCTCACTTCCAGGATGCTCTGTAAGCACTTTTCTGCTGCCAGCATTTCTCCTATGGTTTGTGCAGTGACAGCATTTTTATCCTTTTTTGCTCATTTATGTCTCCATCCAAGCTCAGCCCTGTGTCCCCAGAGCTGTCACCTGTACGAGTGACAGCCCACTGCAATGGATTGTGTGTTTTCAGCCTTTTCTCTTGCAGCTTTGGTTTTTTTGGACTCCTCTTACAGCCCTTCTCCACCCTTGAGTGCTGCCTCACCTGATCACCCTCTGTGGGGCTGCAGGTGTGATTGTCCTGTCCCAGGTCCTGCTTGCCTCTGCTGTTCAATGTTTCTGCTCCAATCCTTTTGGCGCAGCTGGCAAATGCTCTTCCCTCTGTCCTCCTTTACTGTGTGTTGCGTTTTAGGACTCAAGTACAGCTTTCTTGAAAAGAGATTCATGTGGGTCTCAGTGGAGAACTGGTCTTCCATGTGAAAAATGGGAGAAAATTCCAGAGCCTTAGCCTGTATTTTTTAGGAAAGGATCTAGCTCAGGGTAGTGAACCAGACAGGAGGGTTTTTCCTTCTTGGATCCAAGTGTGTTGGCAGAATGAAAGGCTGAGACTGGCTGTCAGTGTGCTTTTTGTTTGCTCTGGAATATGTGCTTGCAGCCACTGTGGCTTCAGTGCTGGCCATCACCTTCTGTTGTGGTCAGCAGTGCTCATCCATGTAACTCCAAACTTGCCACCTCAGCCCCACCTTTCTGCAGCCCTGGGCAAGAGCTCCTGGATGAAATTGCAGTGTGCTTGTCCCTGCACCCAGGGAGGGCAGTGCCAGGCAGCCCTTTGCCAGGGCACTGGAAAGTGATGGGGAGGAGGAGGGGGCATTATCTCTAGCCAGCATGCTACTGATGTGATTCTCCTTTGTGGAATTTGCTTTTAAAGCATTAAAATTTAAATTTTGAGATCACAATTGCTTAGTTGCTTCTGCTGTTTCGTTTTATTTTTGCAACTCTTAATATTGTATTTTTTTCCTTATTACTGAGGGCAGCATGCAAAAAGCAACTTTTAAGCTGTAGCACTGCACTGAAACTACTCTAATCAGCATTTTTTTGTTTCTTTTACCCTGAAAGTAAGTCATGTGGGCATTCCAAAATGGGGAATAGAGGAAAGGGAGGACAGTAAAAGACCTTTTTAAAAGATAAATCAATCTGAAATAGCCTTTGTCCTCCTCCTCGCCTCCCTACCTGTGCTGACACTGAGAAATCTGTGGGGCTCAATCTCAGATCCTGAACAGACTCTGTTGTACTGCAGAACAAGCAGCCCAGCTCTGCTTTCTCTGTCTCCAAGCTGCTGGGCTTTGGCTGGAGTGTGTGTGCTGTAATACCAGACTGTTTTTTAGACTGGCACTTTGTAAGTGGCTGGCTCTGTTGTACAAAGAGGAAAATTAAAGAGTGGTTTGCACTGAAACTGGGTTCTGTTGTATTTTCAGCTTTCATTATGTGGCCTAAGACTGCTGGTTGTGGGGATGCCTGGTGCTCTAGGTATAATTTGGGCTGGGGAAAGGTGAGTCCTGCAGAGCCAGTGGGGATCTGGGAGAAAATCAGCTGTTGAGGACACAGCTCTGCACAGCTGAAGGTTCACTTTGCTCCAGTGTTGCTTTTTCTCCCTGCAGTGCTGAGTTGCTGGTACCTGGTGCTCTAGCAAAGCTGTCATTGCTTTTTCATGGCACTGGGCAGCCTCAGCTATGGTTTCATCCTTCCTCTTCCTCTGCAGATCCCTGAGAGGTGCTGGTCTTCCTTCTGTCCATTTTCTGCAGAGATACCAGGGCTGCCTGTGACTCCCACTGAGGTAGTTGTCCTGCAGTCTCTGTAATTTCCTCCTCAAGGCAACTTGAACACACTTGTGAGAGCAGGCTGGAAAGAGCTGAGGAAGTGCAATGGGCATGTGTGTGGGATTGTCCCAGTCCTGCAGCTCAAGGTGGGCTGTGAAACCCTTGTGAGGAGGTTTGAAGTCTTCATGCCAAAATTACAGTTTAAGAGCAGAGGAGCTTGAGCTCAGCTGGAGCTCCTGTGGCTTAATGAGCCTTAATGTAGAACAGCAGCTGCTGAGCTTTGCTGTGAAGGGCTGACCTCTAAAACATGGTGTGAAACCCATCATGGGAAGAAGGGAAAGCAAAGGGAAGATACTTGGAAAATCAGTGTTACAGTCGTGGCTCAGCTCCTGCTTTGAAGAGGATTTACAGTTTTACCCTGAGAAAAAGGTGCTTGGAATAAAGAAGAGGGGGAAAGTATGGAAGAGCTTCTTTTTATGAAGCATTCCTCTAGGCTGGGACTGTTCTCCCTGGGGAAGAGTTTCTAGACAGGGATAAACCAGGAGCAGTTGCTCCCTGTTCTCTACAGTGCAAGGTGGGCAGCTTAAAGCATTTATTATGCCCACCTGGCCCAGTAAATAACAGCCAGGCACTCTCTGGCAACACCCTGCTTGCAGGCAGGAGGGGCTGTGTGGGCACTCAGGTGCTTACAAATGGACTTGGGAAGGATTAAATTAATGGGGAAATAGTGTGTATCTGTGTCTTTGGGCTCAAATTAAAGTGAGGGCACTGCAGTTCTGAACATGATGTTTTTATTTTAATTGCAGCCTTGCTAAAATACATTATATAGTTCTAGATAACAGATTTCTTTTCAAATAACTTTTACAAGAAGAGACAAAATCATACTTTCAAATTCAGAAGATGGAGGTCTGAAGTTCTTCCTTAAACATGCCTTCAAAATGGAGGTCTTTTGCCATGAGCTCTTCTTCTACATCTTCTAAGGCCCACTGATGATCTGTCAATTCTAAGGCTTCCCATTCCGTCTGCAGTGGCAGTGAACAGAAACAGACAAGGAAAAGCAACATAGGATTAGTTAGACAAGAACTACATAAAGCAGTGCTGCAACTAACACTGATTTCTATTAAAAACCTGGCAATCCTGTCAACTCTCTGAAATCAGTGGTTTATGGTTAATTAGATGTTAGTTGCTCAATACAAATTGCATCACAGAAATTAGAAAAACTACATTATCTACTTTCTGCCAACCCTCTAACCTTCTGGAACAGCCCATTGCTTCTAGAACAGCCAGTTCTCTTTGGGTGGGCCAAGTGCTTTGCAGTGGGGTAATTCTTTAGTTCAGAGTCACTTAATAACAACAGGTAAGAGGCCAAAACTTTTCCATCTGATCACAGACTTGTGCACAAAGTCTGTAAAAAACTATGTCACATGATGCCCAGCAAGAGATTGGTATTTCCTGGCCAGAACACTTCTCCTGCAATATGGGTTTTTCCCCTTTTGTTTCTGCTGGAATATGTAGTGGGTTTTGGTCCCTGCAAGGCTGAATTGGCAGAAATGCTGTAGAGAGCCAGTAGTGAGTGGAAGTGGAGTCAGTACTGGGTGGAATTGCACCTCAGTGCTGAGTGTGACAGAACAGCCAGTGCTCCAGCACTGCTGCCAACTGCACCCATCCTCTTGCCTGGCTGAGCCTCTGCCTGGATGCTGCAGGATTTTTAACCAGGAAGGTTACTGAAAACAAACTGCAGGAGCAGACCATGCCAACTTCCCAGGCAGCAGGTTTTGTGTGGCTAAACCTCTTCCACGGTACACAAAACCAGAAACCAGGTCTGTCCTTTGTGCATAAACCTGGGCATTGACACTGCCTGTGAAAGGCAGAGGCAGTCTAACAAGCAAGTGCCTATGGAAAGTGCTTTAGGAGAACTTCAAGACAGTAAATTCCTGATGGATTTTCCACTGAACTGACTGGCTTGATTTTCTTGCCTAAGTTCAGTCAGGTGCCTGGTGGACTTATGCTCAGCTGCACTATTAACACAGCTTTTGGAAAGCCAGCTTCTGCTTTGGAACTATACCTCAAGGTAAAAAAAAAAACCCTCTTCCTCAGCAAAAGCAGAGGGTGGGACATAAATTCAGCTTTTGTACCAGCAGTGACTGATCTGTCAGGTTTACTTCAGGGTATTTGGGCTCTGCCAGATCCAGAGCAACTCCCACAGACTTCATAAGCTGTCAGCTCTAATTTTAGGAACAGGAATCCAGAGCAATTCCCTTACTCGATACAGGGAGACAGTGAGTTACATGCAGCTTATGACCCTGCAAGTTCAAACAGGAATGCAGGTGGGAATACTGTACCTTAAATGCTTTGTTAGTATCTGCTGGCATGGCCATTGCTGCTCCTGTCATTTGTTCCTGCATCACCCTGGACTGATCTGCAGCTACAAATGAGAAATGAGAGGTTTATTTCTTTGTTATTAAACAGCACTCTCTGGAGCATGGTGCCATTTTATCTAGAGATGAGAACATTGCAGCAACAGCCAGAATGCAATACTGCTGTGCCAGGACTCCTCACAAGACATCTTGCTCCCACCTGCTCTGTCTTAGCCAGATTTACATAAAATATGCAGAAAAATTGAGGAAAATAGTTTTCTATTACCAATGCACATCTGTCCTGCTCCACATCTAACATTACAAAATCTTTGCAGTTTTCCTTAAAACCAATGCTTGCTAGAAATAAACCTGAGTGCAAAACTTTTGCACACTGATTTGATGGGAAAGAAAGCCTGGGCTAACAACCATAGAAGTTTATGAGCCAGTGGCTGGTGCAGGAGATTTGGGTACTTGCTGCAGGTGATGTCAATCCTGGCCCATGGACAGTAAGTGACCTCATAGAAATGAGTGATGAATTCAAGAACTTCTTGGCTGGAAACTTAGAGACCTTTTCCCCAGCCTCCCTCAGACAACATCCCATGGAAGGGGCAGCCAGTTCCCAGAAATGGCAAGAGCCTTACCATTATCTTGGCCCAGGATGAGAGTATAAATGCTTCTGAGTCCAAACACATTCAAGAAGTACCAGGAAGCAGAGCTCACCCTGACAAATCAGAACAAGCACAGTTGTTGTCAGTTCAAAGCTGGCTCATGACCTCATTCCAGCAGCACACACAGACCATCCAAGGGCTATTAACACATTCAGCATTTTCCAAGTGGGAATTGGACCTTGCTTGCTGAGGACAGGGGCTTACCAGGATGCATCCAAAGTGAGCAGCTCAATTCCCTGCTGCAGCATTGGCTTAAAACGCAGCGTCAGGGGAAACGGGACCTTTGCTGCAGGATGAAGGGAAAAAAAAGCCCAGTTTGACAAAGTGACACTGCAGGATTGCAAAGCACAGGGCAAAGTGAGCAGGTAGTTCTTTTATTACATCTAATGTAGTCTAAGTGCAATGTGTACAATAAGAAGTTAACTTGAATTTTTGAAAAAGCTGCAGTTCTGTATTCATTTTAATTTGAAAAGACTTTCTGAAACTTAATCAGATGACCAAACCCTCACAGGTATTACTTCAGTGACTGTGAAAGGGAATGTCCCTTGTTAAAGAAACAGTTATCACAGTTAACAGTATAGAAAAAAAACAACCCAGAATTATGAATTTAAGTAAGCATTTTTGATGTGTACACTCCACGCAGTAACCAATTCCCTGGAGAGGTTCAGAGGAAAATCCACTGTATCAACTTGAATTTCAGGCAGTTCTAATAAAATACTGTTCTGTCACTACAGTTGTTCCCAAGTACATGAGCTATTTTCTTTGACACCATTGCCAATACTCAGAAAACAATTTCCACCCTTTGCAATGGGACAAGCAAATCTGTGCAGTTTGTGGAGTGAAGAGCAGCAGTGCCACAAGCCAAATTTATGCTGCTTCTACCTGACTGCTCTCAGGCCGAGGAGCAAATCTCTGATGCAGCTCAGACCCCCAAAGTCATCTTCAGAAACAGCCAAACCCATGTTATTCCTGACACTTACTTGTGACAAATCCTGAAAATGTCATGTTGATCCAACCACCAATGAGGATCATAGGCAGAACATTGGTTACATTCCCTTTCATCATATCTGTCAGCATGGTAGGATCTGCAAATCATAGACAGGATGTGAAGTAGCAGCATATCACAATAAAGAAAAACAAGTCATTACATGTCCTATCATTTAATTAAGAAACTGCATGAGACAACAGTCCTATCCCAGCATCTGTAATTTTCCACTGCTGACAATACTTTGCAAAATGAGATGAGCAGCCAGTGTGGTGGTGCCTGCTGCCCCAGAGGTGTTGTGTTCTGTGCTATGTCTGACCCCATCCCTTGCCCCAGATCTCTCAACTTGCCTGACCCCTTTGTGAGCTGACCTGGGTAGAAGGAGGACAAGCTCCTATTTTGATGTATACATTAGTTAAATTAAATCAGTTTAGAGAAGACCCTGTGGGAGCTGGAGCAAAACACTGGCAAAAGGAGATGACAGCAGGACTCCCACTCCTGGCTACTCTGAAGAGGTCAGGTCTCCTGAGATGCTGCAAGCAGCTCAAGGCTGAAGTTAAGCAACATGAAGCACTCTAATGTTTTTGTTAATCCAAGAAGGGATCTCACTCCCACCCCCTCCTTCACAGTGCCTGAACTCCCTGCAAAGCTGATTCACCTTCCACCCTCAGCAGACACTGACAGGTTTTTCTACCTGGCTGCAGTTAGGGTACCTTAACATACCTGTCATTGGTGAAGGAGGCACTACCTTTCTTTTTGTTTTCTTAAAAAATCCATCCTCGGGGTTATTAAAAAAATATTTCCGGGACAGGAAAGACTGAAAGCAGAGAAAGACAATGCCAACACCATAAGAAGTAAAAGGACAGAAGCATTAGTTCTTGCTCAGACATTCAGACAGCTTGTGAGTTCTTTCACAACACACCTTCCTGGGATAGGTGCCTCACTGCCCATGTGTTCTAAAGCTCCTCACATTTTTCTGCATCCGGAGTACCAGATCTGTGACTTTCTAAAGTTCTTAAAGTAATTACAAGAATTCTCTGAAGAGAAACCCACGTTAATTAAAGAGCTTTTAGTGTTTTGTGCAAATTCTTTGTGCTGGTTGAGCACCAATACTGATACACGAACATTTTTACTCACCCAACTGCCCTCTGGATTTCACAAAATACACATTTGGTACCAACAGAGCCAACACGAGCGATGCATTTTTAGTTCAGCAAACACTTCAGCTGACATTGTATGACCACCTCGTTTTCCCATGCTAGCATTACATCCCTGTGTGTTTGCTGGCAGATATTAAACACAACAGCTGGGAGGCACATCTCGTGTCAGCATGCAGTTAAAACATGGAGAAGTGACAGCTAACATATATGTCAAGGAAAAGATATACAAGGCGGTGCTGTGTTCAAGATTCCTACGAATCTGCACTCCTGGACACTGCCCTGGTGCAGGGCTGACCCGGCAGTGTCCGACCCCGCGGGCCCTCGTGGGCGCTGCTCCTGCCGCGGCACCGCCCGGCGCTTTGCGCTCCTTTCCCAGCCTCCACTTCGTAAAGCACGACCGTGCAGGTCCGTACCTGCTTTGGAATGTATTTTCCATTTTCCCGAAGGACTCTGCTCCGGATCAGGACTTGGCTAGAAGAGAGACACGGGACGTTAGTGGCCGGGCCGGGCCGGGCCGGGGGGAGCGGGGGCGGGCGGGGGCCAGGCGGGCCCTGACCTGTCGGACACCTGCTCCTGCGTGAGGCGCTTGTCGCTCTGCAGCAGGATGGACACGTAGTGCCGGATCATGCCCACGAAGAAAGTGATGAAGACGATGGGCAGCACCACCCATAGCCGAATGTTGGAGTCCAGCAGCAGCTCGGGCTCGCTCATCGCGGCGGTGCCGCCTCGGGCCCGGCTCCGGCCGACACCGGGCCGCCGCCGCACGCCCCGCTTCCGCTTCCGGGACAGGCTCTTCCGCCGCCGGCGGAATGGCGTCAGGGCGCGCCGCTGGCGGGGAACTTGAGTGCGAGGGGCGGNTGGATTTCACAAAATACACATTTGGTACCAACAGAGCCAACACGAGCGATGCATTTTTAGTTCAGCAAACACTTCAGCTGACATTGTATGACCACCTCGTTTTCCCATGCTAGCATTACATCCCTGTGTGTTTGCTGGCAGATATTAAACACAACAGCTGGGAGGCACATCTCGTGTCAGCATGCAGTTAAAACATGGAGAAGTGACAGCTAACATATATGTCAAGGAAAAGATATACAAGGCGGTGCTGTGTTCAAGATTCCTACGAATCTGCACTCCTGGACACTGCCCTGGTGCAGGGCTGACCCGGCAGTGTCCGACCCCGCGGGCCCTCGTGGGCGCTGCTCCTGCCGCGGCACCGCCCGCACGGAGCCCGGCGCTTTGCGCTCCTTTCCCAGCCTCCACTTCGTAAAGCACGACCGTGCAGGTCCGTACCTGCTTTGGAATGTATTTTCCATTTTCCCGAAGGACTCTGCTCCGGATCAGGACTTGGCTAGAAGAGAGACACGGGACGTTAGTGGCCGGGCCGGGCCGGGCCGGGNATCTCAGCTCAGGTGAGGTGGGCTGAGCTGAGGTGAAACGGCCGCCTCAGGCACTGCCCAGCCTTTGGCAGGAGGTGCGATGGAGAGGTGCCAGCCTGACTCTGGCTGGGCTGTCAGGCCGCACTTCGCATCCAGAATAGAATCCCAGCAGTAGTAAGGCTAGAAGGGAGCTCTGGAGATCACCCAGTCCAACCCCCCTGCCAAGGCAGGGTCACCAGAGCAGGTGACACAGGAGCGAGTCTGGGTGGGTTTGGAATGTCTGCAGGGAGGGAGAGTCCAGGCCTTCCCTGGGCAGCTGTTCCAGTGCTCTGCCATCTACAACCTAAAGAAGATTTTGCTAATGTCGAAGTGAAACTTCTTGTGTTTTAGTTTTGGCCATTGCTCCTTATCCCATCACTGGGCACCACTGAAGAGAGCCCAGCACCATCTCCTTGGATCAGTCTTTCAGATATTTATACACCTGAAACGACTGTGAAAGGCTCTTTGCACTTTTGTTCTTTACCTATTGCACTTCCAGGCTGATATTTTAAGTAACTCATTTTACTAGCCTCTGCCAAGCAGTTGAAATTTAGCGTGAGATGCTCATGCATCTTTGTTTAATAACTTTTAAGCTTTAAAGGTGGGTCAAGTTTTGTTTTTTTTTCTTTTTAATTGTTGTTACCCCCCTGTCCCCCCCCCCAAAAGAGGATGGGTTAGATGGAGGTTTGTGCTGACAGAGCTTACTGGCTATGGTTTGTGGTTAGGAACATGAGCAGGGTCCCTTAATGTGTTTGGGCTCATGAACACTCATCTGTGAATCCTCTGTTGCTTTGTCCAGGCATGTGCAGAGGGTATTGAGTTTACCTCAGTGGATGCAATCTGAGTCCTTATAATTGCTCACTTTAATTTGCCTGGTGTCTGAATGAAAGGCCAAGCCTTGTTTTATAAGGAACTGAATTTTAGAAAAAGTGATGTATTGTGCTATTTAAATATGACAAGCTCTAAAATTTCAATCTACACAGCAGAAAAGTGGTGTGATATTGGTTACCCAGGCAATCTCTCCTTCTTTAAGCACTCTCAATTTCTGTTACGTTCCCTTTTGCTATTCACTGATACATTCTAGATCTGCTTAAAAAAGAGATTAATAAAACACTTGTCTTTTTCCTGCATTTTTAGGCAACAACAAAGGTTTTGTTACCATGCTTTCAAAAAGGAAATTGCCAAAAGTTGATGCTTCGGAAGAGAGCTGCAAGACAGACTTGCCAAGTAGGTGCTTGGCTATCATCTTAGTGGGGTGGAGACCCATTAATAGAGGCAACAGCTCCCAAGCAGGGACAAGGCCAAAATGGCAGTTTTGATATTGCTGATTGTTAATGACACTGTTGGTTTTTTATATATTTGATGCAGCAGGTCTTGTTTTCTCAGAAACTAAGAAGTCACGGATTTCTGATAAGGAAAATGCCTCTGCCATCTGTGGATTGGAGAATGAGGGAGTCTTTGAAGAGCTCCTCAGGACATCAGGAATTGTGCTGAAAGCTGGGGAGGGACAGAATGAAATAGGTATGAGTTCAACATTTGCTCTTTCTGATTTAGATCAAAACCTGCAAGGATGGATAGTACAAAGGAATGAGATGTTTTACTTGCAGCACAAAAGTGCTTGAGCCAGCTTGTTTCAGAATTCAAGCACACCTTCATTTGGCCTCTTATTTGTTATATACCTCTTGTTCCTGCTGAATTCAGTGCATCACCTAAACTCATTGTTCCACCTCTTTGGGTGTATATCTGTTAAGTCTAAAGACTTCTGAAAAATTATTGGGAGATTAACAGATATTAGACTGCATCTGTGATTACAGTATTGAACTGCAGAGGCAGGAGCTCTGAAATGGGGAAACAAATGTGGCATTGTTGCCTTTCATTTCAGGCAAGGCCTTCAGGAAGTCCTACATTCAGTGTCTTCAATGTTACTCTCAGCCCTGACTAGAGAAAGCACAACAACTGATTCCACTTCTCAAGAGAGCAAATGCAGAAATGTTGGTGGATGGGCTTGAGAGCTTGCACTTGGTGTAGTTGTTGTGATGTTGTATGGGCAGACTGTGTCTCATCCTTTATTTCCTTTTTAAACTGTCTCCTTAGCTGTTGATCAAATCGCTTTCCAAAAGAAGCTCCGCCTGGCCCTGGAGAAGCATCCCACTTACCCAGCTGTAAGTAACTTTGGCAGGAGCCAGCTTTAAAGCTGTTTGCTGAGTAGGAAAACATGCAAATGCAGCTGCCTGTCCCTGCTAGTCCCACACAAAAGTGTGCAACACAGCAGCTTATCTCGAATTTCTATGGTTCAGATTTTCCAGTTCTCTTAGTGTTGCTGTTCCAGCCTTTTAGTCCCACTGTTTTTCTGACTGTCAAAGTAATTTTCATTGGCAGTATTATTCAATAGACAAAGATTCTCAGAGCAGAGAAATCACTTGCATAGCTTTCTGGTGGAAGCTGGGTTTGGTTTTGTGTTGAGTGGGAGCTGGCAGCATTAACACTGCCATGATGTGGTGCTCCTCCCCAGACAGCAAGTCCAGGGTGAAAGTCCTGAAGCCAATGATTTGACTGCAAATGTTTTTTGGGTGCAGCCCTTGTCACATTAAATGTTGCTATCTCAGCTGAACAGGAAGAAAGGCAAAGCCTTTTTAAATCAAAGTAAAATGTGAGACACTTGCTTTAGAGTTACTTGCAGAACAATTACTGTTTCCTCTGGAAATGATCTAGACTAGCATTCATTTATTATCCAGCATTCCTTCCATCACAGTTTCTGTCTGCAGTTCCCTGGTTAGCTCTTCCTGGTTCTCATCATCTGCTTGCAAAATGCATCCTAAAGGACAGCAGTGGACTGGGGTGTCCCTCCAGGGTGGATATCTTCTCTCTGCTTTGCAGGTTGTGAAGCAGTTCATCAGTGGCCTGGAATCTCACATCAAGGACAGGAACCAGTTCAAGAACTGCCTCTTGCCCTGCACTCCTGTACGGACTGAGGGGTCCAGGTAGAGAAAATGTATTTTGCCTGCCCCTTCAGTCAGAGCCAGTCTCTAGTTATGTCCTGTGACATTGACCAGAGTGCAGCTAAAGGCTCCAACTGGTGCACACCAAGGCAGGATGGCTGGTGTAGTTTTATTGCTTTTTAATAGCAGAGAGTTTAGAGTGTTAAGTCACAGAATTTACTGTCTGCCCATGGCACACATTGGATTCCATGGCATTTTATGGCAACAACTAAATACTATGAAAAAAATTTGCTATGGCTAGTGAAGGTCAATTCCTTTTTGAGGCTTTTTTTTTTCCAGGAGATACAGCTTCACCACAGACTTTCACATTTCTAGTCTTGTAGAGAGTGAGCTGATTCAGAGCTAGAGTACAGTTCTAAATCTTTTTGTGTGTTTCTGTGATTACCATGTGCTACCTTAAGTCATTGTATGTAGTTTTTTAAAAAAAACAGTCATGGCAAAAACTACAGCCTGTTCTCCCAGAATGTTTTTGACACAACTGTGGTGGAATCTTTAATCTTGCAGGAATCTGGTGCACTCATATTGTGAAAGCCTCATTAAACTGCTTCTTGGGATTAAGATCTTACAGGTATGGGAACCTTAGCTTGCTCTTTACAATGGTTTTGATTGTAGGGAACATTTTGCTTGCTTAAGTAAAGAACTAATAGAACTGGTTTTGAGGCAGGTGAGGCTGCATCTGGAATAGAATAGTGTCCAGTTTGTTGTTGTAGGGACACAAAGATACTTAGGGCCTGAGACACATGGCAGACAAGCAGAAACAGAGGGAACTGGGTTTGTTCCGTTTTAAAAGAAGATTAAGGGAAATTTCATGGTCTTCAAATACCTGGTTGCAAGGTGTAGGGAACACAGAGCCAGACTCTTCTCAAAGGTGACCAGGGGCAGAATGAAAGATGATGGCTCAGGTCAACCATAGGATATTCTGATGAGATTTAACTACTACCACTGTGGAGAATGGGGTTTTTTTTACGTGCTAGAGCTGGGCACTGTTTTAAAACTTATCTAAAATTCATGCTTTAGTTTTCTGTGTGGTGAAGAGCAGCTCAGGGTTTGAGAAAGAGAGGTTCATTGTCCCAGAGGAATTGTACATCCTGCCCATATGGCCATATTCTCTTGGATTATGTGGGTAGTTTATACCACACATTGAAAATTAGTTTTCATTTCTTAGGGTGTGTGCCTCATTTCTGGCATTAGGCAAGAGATTTCTTATAGAGGAAATACTTTATTGAGCCTTCCAAGTATTTTATTCTCTGTGTGTATTTCATCTTTTCTGAAAGGTCAGTTTTGGTGGCAGCACCACAGCACAACCAGTAAATCACCCTAACACTGTCCTTTCCCTTTCTTTTAGCCTGCTGTCATAACACTGTTGTTGGAAAAGATCCCTGAATTCTTTTTTGACATGTGAGTATAAACTGGCTTCTCTCTGCCTCAAAATGAAATTTCTTCTGGTCAATCACCATCTGTTTGACTTTAGCTGTTACTTCAGATTTTCCTGAATGGCAGTTTGCACTGATGTGGGGGTTTTTTTGATACCTGTGTGAAATAATCTGTGAGCTACCACGACCTTAAATTTGTGAGTCCATAGACGAGAAGACAAATTTCTAGAAGGTGAAATGCAGACATTGTGCATTGATTGATTGTGCTTTTCACAGCTACTGACACAAGCTTAGGAGTTACTTCAGCAGAGGGACTACAGAGTGTCTCGTCATTAAAAAAAAAAAAAGATGGATGCGGCTGCTGGCAGAGTTTTAGGAGGCTGGGAGATGCAGACAGATCTCCTTTTAATATTGCAAGCTGTGTTCAAACAAGGGAAATTGAAAGAGCAGCTCTTGATTTTTGAACACAGAACACCACAGTGAAGTGAGAGATCTTGAGGTGTAACACAGGCAGGACTTGACCACTTCATCTCTTCTTCCTGTGCCTTGGATGCTCACTGCAGAGTTAGTGGGGCAGGCCAAGGGGCAGAAAGAAGCTGAGGCTGTTCCTGCTGCAATTTTTGTTCCAGTGCTGAAATATGATGGAACCCAGGGCACTGGATACAAATGCTACACAGGGGTGTAATCCAAGAAGTTGTCTCAGACTGAAATCTTGTTGGAGGAGGGTTTAACATAGACAGTCACAAGGTGTGAAGTGTTTTCACCCAAGAATTCTTAAGGATCTTGGATGTAAAAGTGATAAGTTGTTAACTGTGAATCCTTTGGGAATTCTGAAAAATGGATCTCTTATCCAACTGCGAGAAGAGTGAAGTTCTTTCTATGTATTAGTGACCAGTTAAGAATGGGGTTAGCTGGTCTTGCTGAGCAGCAGCAGAGCTTTTGAGTCTGTAGGTCTGACTAACCTGTGTATCCTCTCCTGCTGTTTCAGTGTGGGCACCTTCGGAACAAATTTCCCCCGGCTCATTGTCAATCAGTTTAAGTGGCTTGACAGGCTCCTTGACAGCCAGGTGGGTACCAAAGGTGTCATCACATGCATGCTTTTTCCAAACAACTTCTGGAATGCCTCTCGGTTGGGATTAGATTGAATTATTGTGCTGATGAGAACTGATGCTGGTTTTGTATTCACATGCTGAAGGCAAGATTTAATTTTTTCTGTTTTGTTATGTTTGCCTTGAGTGACTTCTGAACATCTTTCACTATTTTTCTTCTTTCCTTGCTCTAAGTCTTTTACATGAGTTTATATCTGTGCATGTGTATTCACACAGATGACCCCATTTTAAAGCCGTTGCTGACAGGAAGTTACTATCCCCTCTTGTTAAATTTTAACAAAGTACTGGATACTTGCAAGCGTGTGGGGTTGAATTCTCTGTTCCTGCTCCAGTGATTCTTTTCCTTCTTCCCCTAAGTTGGTCTCTATGGGTTACTCTCTACTGGTGTACTAAACACTGGGAATCTTGTTGTGTTTCCCAGTTTCCTCTGCTCACCAAGATCATTATATCCTAGCTGTAAAATACCATTGTTCCACAAAAGTCTATGCTCTGCTTCATGATGTCAGCAGGACAATGAGTTAAGGGACAGTTGGCACAAACTCAGGCAGATGTTGCACTGAAGGACCTTAGATGCATGATATTGTTGCTGTGCTGAGAGATTTGTGCATTTCACCAGTGCTCCTCTTGTCTGCAGGATCTGGTCAAGAAGTTAATGCAGATGGTTAGTGTCTCTCCAGTACCAATCCAGCACGATATTATCACCAGTTTACCTGAGATCCTGGAGGATTCCCAGCAAAGTGAGGTTGCCAGAGAGCTCAGGTATGGATGATTTGGTTGGGAGGGTTTGTTTTGTTTCATTTTTTCCCCCTTGCACTTAGCAGAAAAGGACAAGATGCGTTGACGCAGGTTGCTCTGGTGCTGACTGAAGTATTAGGAAGCACTGTGTTCCTGTTAACTGCAACATCTGGGTACACCTACCACTGTCATAGGGTATTCCATTTGTACTGTTATGCTCCTCAAGAGAGCACAGGCAATCCAGCAAAAGACATTGCATTTAGACAATGCTCCAAAACTGCTTTTATCTAAAATTATTATTAAACTCTTGACTACCTGGAGACAGCACAGGTAGCATCCAGTTAAGTACTCACTACTTCTGCTGGATAGTCTATAGTCAGTCACTTGGATATTACTAGTGACAACTGCTGATTTGTCTTGGATTTTGCTGTGGTAAGGAACAACATGGTTTTTATTAAAAAAAAAAAAACAAACCAGACCCACAACACAGTAAATGTGTGCATGAAACAGAACTTTCTGGCTATTTTATTGCTCAAGCATATTTACTGATCCAAGCAATTGGGGGAACTAATGCCAAGAGTTATTCTACCAGGGAGCACTGCCATAGGCTAGTCCTTACATCTGTCTCTTTTAATAATATTATCATTTTACACAATAATTTGAGTTTCTAAGTTTCTAAGTGTTTCAAATGCTTATTATTGCACAGATCACTTACATTTGTGCTGGTGTTAATTACCTTTTCAAACCTGTGATCACTGTGGCAGATTATTACTGCAAGAAGTGCATCCTGTTCCTTGTACCCTCTCAAACTGTGACTTTGTTTTCATTCTCAGTTTATTGCCTCAACTTCTAGATGAAAAAACTCCACACATTTTTCCTGTGCTAATCAAACTTCTCAGAATTCTCTTTTCTCTGTTTGTGTCTTTTGAAAGCTGAGATCCAAACAGTATCAGCAAGGCAAACTTATTTCCATATTCTCAATAGCCTTCACCCATTTCTGATGCAGAAAACAACTCTTTACTTCTAATGAGTTAGGCAGCACAGAGTTACCAGGATGCTCCAGATGAGGTGTTTTTCAACTAACAACATTTAAGTACAACTTCTTGATAGAGAAAGTTTGTAAGAAACTGAGATGTCAGCCAAGAATGATTGCAGGAGTTTTAGCAACGTCCATGAGGCTGTTAAACACAGGTGCATTTCTTACATGAGGAGTAATAATTTAGGGAACAAGTTTTCCATAATGCCAGTGGCATATGTTGTTGTCAGTTTCAGAGATTTTTTTTTTTGCAGTGAGCACAAAAAATAGCGGAATCATACAATACACTAAAGATATATTC
Source organism: Irena cyanogastra (assembly GCA_013397155.1). Lineage (NCBI taxonomy): Eukaryota > Metazoa > Chordata > Aves > Passeriformes > Irenidae > Irena > Irena cyanogastra. The sequence goes on from VWZV01004333.1 coordinate 2,623,475, forward strand.
TTGGTTTTGTTAAGAGGACGATTTGTTTTCTTTTCCCTGTGTATCAGCTGCTTGCTGAAGCAGGGCAGACGGCTGACGGTGCCAGTCCTGGATGCCCTTTCTCGTCTGGATCTTGATGCAGAACTTGTGGCTGAGGTGAGAGCTTTTACTGAGCACTTCAGCAGACCCCAGCCCCTGCTTAGCAACATGAGCTGGAACTGTTTCGTCATTCTCAGTATTTTGCTAAATCTGACTCCTGTAGGCTTTCAGAAGTCCTGAGCTCCTAAAGTTGGAAAGAGGTCAGAAGCAAAAGCTGGTTTTTGAAACATGTATGAGGGTTCAGTGAAGAGCAGAGAGAAGTTTTCTGAATTCCTACTGTAACAGCCAGGAATTTCAATCACAGCTGTTTTAGCAAATGCAGAAGCACTTTGTCCTGCTGCAGTAATTTTTTACTGCCTGTCTTAAACCTTATTGTCAATATTTCATCTTTTTTAAGTAAAGTGACCAGACTAGACTGTTATATTCTAAGGAAAGGCAGATTGGTGGTTAAATAATTAAATAGGTTTTCTCTGCAGAGTGCTGATAAAGGAGAAGAGATGATGATGTGCCTTGTGCCTTTTGGATATGTTGCATTGCTGCACTTTTTGGAGTTGGGCTTCTTATGAATAAAATAAAGTCTGTTCATTTGAATGCATAAATAGTGTTTTACATAGTCCCAAAAGGCTGGTGCTGCGTAGCAGGCTACACATCCCCCATGCTTTTCCCTTTGGAAAGTCAGTTAAAAAATGGTGGAGCCATGCTCTTGTTGGAGAGTGATAAGGGGCAGTGGCCAGAGCAAGAGGTTTAGATTGGACATTTGGAAAAACAAGTTAAGGTCTGCAGCATTGACATAAATTATCAAAGAGGTGGCAGGGATTGGAGGTTTCCTCCATTCTTCAAGACTCAGCAAAGCCAAGGTGAATCTGATCTAGTGCTGACAATATTCCTTTTCTGAGCAGAAGGCTGGACTGTAAGTCTCCAAGGATTCCTTCCCACTAGCATAACTATGTGTCTGTGAAGTGTTGTCTTCCAGCTGATGGAATGTTGCTGTCTCCTCAGGTGCGACGGTCTGCCATGACCATTGTGCCTTCTGTAAAACTGGAAGATTTGCCTGTAGTAGTAAAATTCATCCTCCAAAATGTCAAGGCAGCAGATGCAGTAGAGGTACAGTATCTTTTTCATAAAGAAGTGTGTGTTTTCCACACCAGTGTGTGTTTTAACAGAGGGAAGTTGCTTCACACGCAGAGCTGTATGTTTTCAATGTTTTCAAGTAAAATTTTACTATTGCCAGGGATCAAAGCCAGTCTTGCTGAGCTATCAAACACATTTTGTTTCATATGTTGAGGGAGCCTGAGCCTAAGCCAAATGAGGTTTGTGATCTGCCCAAACTTTTCAGGGAGACTCCTGTAAAAAATGTGTGTCTGTGACATGGAAGCCAGTCTGTGCTGGTACACTGCGTTTGAACAGCAGTCAGGTTGGTAAACTTGTGTGTCCCAGAATTCCTGAGGCTGTCATGTATCTTGCTCAGCTGCTGAACAGAATAAAAACAGTTTACAGCAACGTAAAGCAGATATAGGTGGGAATTTGACAGAGTAGGTCTTAAAAAATTCTATCTTTTGTATGACATAGAGGTGAAGAGAAAAGTTTTGCTGGCTCATTTTCTAAGTTAAAAAAATTAAATTTGTACAAGATTAAATACTTGTGAATCTTTACAAATATATGAGTTTTGATTTGTAATTTTAGGGTTATTATGGGAAATTGTTTTCTTTTCCTCGACTTTTTCTGTTCTTCCCTCATTTGTCACAGTGATTTGTGCATGGATTTGTGCTTTACAGGTGATTTCTGATCTTCGTAAGAGCTTGGATCTGTCATCGTGTGTTCTGCCCCTGCAGATTCACAGTTCCCAGAAGAAGATTAAAAGCCAAGTCCAGGCCAGGTACTTAAAGAAGTTTACCTGATTCTCCAAGGGTAGGATGAGACAAGAGAGCTTAAACTGTTCCTCTTCTAATCTCTCTGGCACAATTGGCTACATACACGAGCCTAATTTATCCTGTGGAAAGACACGGACACCTTTATTCCTTCCTGCTTGGTAGTAATGCAGTACATTTGTCAATCCTTACCCAGCCAGCTTCCCCTGCCATGGATGTAGTTCCTTTTGAGCCATCTGCCTCCATGTCTGCATGGGGATAAGTAACTTCGTTTATAATAATGTTGCTACCAGTTTATCTGTTTCAAATTCCCTCCAACATGTTTTCCATTGATTCTGCAACCTCTGTTTCCACCCTCTTGGAAAACTCCCTATCCTTGCCAGAGCCTTCCCTCTGGACAATGGCTGCTTTAAGTAACTGCTGTGACTGCTGGGCTGCCTTGCTCCTTCTCTGACAGTATTTGCAGGGACTGAGTCTCCTCTTTTCTGATGATTTGCAGTTCTTCCCTGAGCCAAGTAACCACCAGCCAGAATTGTGTGAAGCTGCTTTTTGATGTGATCAAGTTAGCTGTGAGATTTCAGAAAGATGTCTCTGAAGCATGGATTAAGGTAAGATACATGCTTCAGTCCTTGTTTCCTTATTTATTTGGGCTCCTTGATTGAGCCTGAGCCTTTCTTGTAATCAAATGTGGTAGTATAAGACAAATGTTAGCCCTTCATTTTACTGATACAGATTTCATTCTGCAAGAGAGGAAAAATGTATACCCATATTTTGAGACTGAGCTATGTGAAGGTGCTTCAAAGTGTCCTGCTAGAAATCAATATCAGCTGGTATTAGCCTAAATTTAACTTTAAATTGCATTTCACTGTAAACCATGAAGCTTTTCCTTGTCCTTATTACTCAATACTTCAGTTCTTTCTCAAGCCTCACGTTATTTGAGAATGTCTTTGTTCAAACTCAATTTTCAGCTATTTGTTTGAATTCCGTCTGGATTCTCTCTTGTTGGCAAGATCCAGTTTGCTGACTTTGATAGGTATCCTGCTGTAGAGGACAGAAATCTGTGAGCAGGGTGTCACAGACTTTTGGTATCTACCTTTTTTGATTTGGTTTTTGAATATAACATTGTACTGTAGCCTAACAGCTTGCTTATTTTTTTTTCTCTCAGGCTATTGAGAACTGCACGTCTGTGTCTGACCATAAGGTAATAGTTCTGCTCTGTAAATGTCCTCTTCTCTTGGTTTCTCAGGGGCTTTCTTCATGGTTGTAGATTAAGAGATTTTTGTATTTGGAGCAGAAACTTGCCAGTGATGTTTCATGGATGGTACTTCTGGTATTGGAGTTGTTCCAAGTATAACAACCATCCATATTCTTTGTAACTCTTGGTTCATCCCTTCCTAATGTTAAGGGACAGAGTTATCCTGCTTTAATTCTGTCCTGTTGGACTTATAAGGTTTTATTTCAGTTATCACTCTTGGGACTTTCTGAACTCTTTTTTTCTTCTCAGTTTAGACTCCAAGTTTTGACTTGGAGTTATCTGGACTGTTTAATATTTCAGCATAATGAGTGGTGGTTATTTCCCCTAAAAGGTTCTGGATCTGATAGTTTTGCTGCTAATCCATTCTACAAACGCCAGGAACAGGAAGCAAACTGAGAAGGTTTTGAGGAGCAAAATCCGATTGGGCTGCATGCCAGAACAGCTGATGCAGAATGCTTTCCAAAACCATTCAATGGTCAGTGCTGATCCTGCTTTGGGACTCTCTCTTTTATCTCTCAAAGATCTTGTCAGATGATTATTTAGCCCTGTGCTGCATTATTTATACCTTTCCAGTAATGTTCATGTACTTCTCTTTTATAATTTTTAGTCCAGATCAGTGTCCCAAGGCACATGTCCTCTGTTGTAACTGCCACGTTTTTTGGAGTTGAGCTTTCCTCAGCATTGGATATGTTGAAAACAGTAATCTCCTCTTTCATGGTGTCTGTATTTCAGGTTCTCAAAGACTTCTTCCCTTCAATCCTAGCCCTTGCTCAGACATTTCTACACTCAGCACACCCAGCTGTGGTCTCCTTTGGCAGCTGCATGTACAAACAAGCTTTTGCAGCCTTCGACTCCTACTGCCAGCAGGTACAGTGATGGATGTGATGGATGGCAGCTGTTTTATTTAGATTTGCACTTTGTTCTAGAGTGTATGTCATGATCCTTTAGGGGACAAGGTTTCAGGCAGTTGGAAGCCTTTGGAGAGAGGTCTGTGCTAAAGAGTAGGCCAAGAAGAAGATGGAAACAATCACAGCAAGACTGGTAGCAAGTGACTTCAAGCACAAAGACTGCTGTGATTATCTTACTTGATCAACATAGTTCATATGAACAGAGCAAAGCAGACATTTTTCTGTTGGTTCTTCTGGTGGCTTTTTCCTTAGGAGGTTGTGGCTGCTTTGGTGACTCATGTATGCAGTGGAAGTGAGACAGAACTGGACATTTCTCTGGATGTGCTCACGGATTTGGTGGTGCTGCACACGTCCCTGCTGATGCGCTATGCCACCTTTGTGAAGGTATGTGCATTTCTGGGTTTATACTAGATTTTGGGTCCCTTACACCACTTTTCCTCAGATCCAGGATAGGCCAATACTTCTGCAAAATCGAGGTATTGGAAAAACTTGTACCTGTGAAGCTTTTCTGCCTGGAGAAAGGCAGTGGTCAGAAGTGAAAGCTATCTGCTGTCAAAGTGTGAGCTGTAAGATAGGACTGTATGATTTTTTGACAGGGGAAATTGAGATAGACAATTCCCTTAGCTGGACAATGCTTAAATTGCAGGCATGGAATGGTGCCTACAATGGAAATGTTATCTTTATTTACATGAGCTGTTTCAAATCTTGGCAAAAACCTGCCCCCTTTGTGGACTGCACATTCTGTCTATTGAAAGACTGACAGTACTTCAGCCAGTATTTGAATCCAAAGACAAAATTGCTTGCAGAGATAGAAAAAGACATATCCTAAATTTTAAAAGAAGAAAGTACTCAGTGGGGAGAAAAAAAATGGACTACTGAATTCTAAGAATGATAAGCAGGGTCAGAGCTGCCCAGCTGCTTATTTCCAAAAGTAGTAAAAGTGGAGATTGAGGGAAGAGCTAAACAGCAAGGCAGGCATGTAACTGTACTTTCCTTGAACGGTCTCCCATCTGTGGTGGTTTGTAGCTCAAGGACAACTTGTATTTAAGAGCCCTTGAAGAGGGTGGGTGTGGGTATTCCCACACCTCTCTGATATTTTGGTGCTCCTGGTGATTTAATTATGGATTGTGGGAAAGCTGTATACTTTTTGCAGTTTACTTGGTTGATTGTTAAATGAAATTACTTGCTTAATTACTTGCTTGTCAAATACTTTGGATCCTGTGACCAAACCTGTGATAGAAAATAGACAGCTGTCACTTATCCTGAGCACTCCCAAAACGCTTGTAGTAGCCAAATTATTCTTCTTGTTCAGCCTCTGATAAAATGAACTCCCATAATTAAGGCCAGAGCAATAGCCTGGCATTTATGTTTGTTTAATTTGAACGTAGCTTTTTCATGCGTGTACAAAAAAGGTAAAGTTAATTATCTTCCCTGAGAATGATGATTAGTGTGTTTTTGAGAATATGGAAAGGGATTCTTGATATTCTGAGCTGGTTTGTGGCTTCTCTTACAGACCATTTTAGACTCTACACAGAAACTGAATCCGTGCCAGATCCGGAAGCTTTTCTACATCCTCAGCACTTTAGCATTCAGCCAGAAGCAAGAAGGGAGCTACATTCAGGTAAGCAGAGACACAACAGAAAATTGTTCAGTCTGTGCCTTGGTTCTTCTGCTAGGTTAATTAATACTGACATTCATCTATGAACAGTGATTGATGTCAGGATAGCCTTGAGCTTAAAATTCTCTTCTCCCCAAGTGTCTGCAAACCAGCTTGTGGCTCTAGACTTTCCACCCTGATATCAAGGGCTTATCACAGTGACTGTGCCTCTCATCTTTCCCAGAAAGGTCCCCTTCTCTTGCATGTCTGAGAAAGGCAGAGTTGTTAGACATGTTGTTGGAAGGGTACTGATGGTAGTCTCTAATCTAACCTGGTAGTCCCTAATCTAACCTCCCAGTCAAAGTGGGACTGTCACCAGCATGGTGTCATGTTGATTGTTGATTAATCTAGCTGAGCCTTGAAGGCTTGCAAAAGTGTAAATTCAGCAGCCTCCCTGTGCAGCTGTTTCTCCATCACTTGGAATCCTTCAGAAAGCACAGTTCAGCTTCCTCCCTGAGATGTTTGTAGTGATTCAGCCACTTAAATTCTGCACACCAGAGACAGCAAAGACTCTCTTGTTAGACGAACTGAACTGCACAGAGCAGAGTACTCTGCTGTGAAGTGGTAGATTTCACACCTCTCATGCCTGTGGTTTAAACCACAGAGAAGCTGTCAAATGTGGTCTGTCTAAATCCACCTTCATCTTGCACAGGATACCTTGTGTTACTCAGTTGCAGCGTAACAGTGGTGGTACTGTATACCTTTGTCTGGATTTCTGAATCCTTGAGCATAGCAGATGAAGAAATAATTCAAAGATATTAATTTCATAACAGAGACATAATGTTTGAAATCTTCCCATTCATAAAGTTCAGCTCTTAGAAATTAGGACTATTTGTCTTTCTTTGAATCCCTGTGTAGTTCGTAGTTGTAGGTATGTTTTCACATGCTAACTTGAGACGATAAAGGAAAACTGCTCTTCCTCTCCTTCTGATTGGTCTGTGGCATGTAAAACAGCATGTCTATAGCCATTTTGTCCTTCCCACTCACCCTATTGAACTGGAGCTCTTCACTGCCAAAATTCCCAGTTGTATGGCAGGTTTAGCTCCTTTCTGAACTAGTTGCCTCAGTGATTTCCCCACCTGAGTCTTATGTGTGACTTGTGAAAATTGCCTTGGCAATACACAGTGTGACTTTGCAGCCCAGGAGGACTTGCCATCAGGATGTTCTGCCTGTCACCCTCAGAAATTGTGAAAAGAAGGAGAGGAGTACCTAGAATGTATTTTGAGCTGAGAGTTTGTAACTGTGGAGATCCAAGACTGCCAATTTGACTCTTATCCTCAGTGATACTGAAGACTCCAGGGGTACGTTACCAAAGAAATCAGTATCCTGAGAGCCATCTTTCGCTTTGATTCCTTTAACTATTCTTCTAAGCTAATACCTCTTAGACATGAGGATCTCTGTAGGTAGATTAGGAATTTTTCCTTTTACTGCACAGATTGTCTTTGGACCTTCACCACAAACTACTCCATCCCTCAGCCTCCTGAAGTTGACAGTGTTTTGAAGTGCAGCTCTGCAGCTGCTCTTTGGGTGTGACAGGCTCCAAGACCATTTGCTGTTTTTCTAACATACTTTTCTATTAATTATAGCGGAAACCTGGACCAACTACATGTTCTGTGTAGAGTTAGAGCAAAGTCAAACCAAATAACTTTTAATGCTGCTTACAACCTTACTTGGAGTTGAGACCAGTATTTTCATAATAAATGAAACGTCAGAATGTGCATTTCTTAAACAAAGCTGTAATCCTAATACACCATCCCTCTGTAGCCTTTGGAGATGACATTAAGTGAAGATGCCACAGAACTGTGAGTGATGCACACAAGTACCTCTGTGGTGACATGGTCTGTGTCTCTTTTCAGGATGATATGCACATGGTGATCAGAAAATGGCTCTCCAGCACAGTTCCCAACCACAAACAAATGGGGATTATTGGTGCTGTTTCCATGATAGGCAGCGTGGCATTAAAAAGGTGAGAGAAAATGTGGCAAAGATGAATTTAACATGGCTTTCAGTTCAGGCCTGGAGTGAAACAAAGCCAGGATGGCATTGCCTTTGAGTTCATGCACATCTTGGGCAAATTCAGGAATTTAAGGCTCTTTTCTGCATACTGTGGTGTTTGGTATTTCAGCCTGTGCAGTGCTGCTCTCCTGCTGCTGGTCTCAAAGGCATTCCAAATTCCTTGTTAATGCCTATTTGTGGATCCCTTGACCACATTGCAAGACTTGTTGCTTGGAAAAAAATTGAACAGTGGTGGACTGACTACAGATCAGCTCCTGACTCTAGGCTGAACAACCTGAGGTGCTCTGTGTTTGAATCCAGGGAAGTCTCAAAGAGAAGAAGTCCCAAACAGCACCAGGTCTTTTCCTAATGTGTTCCAAAGAAACCTTTTTCATGTGTAATTCTCCAATTTCTGGAGAGAGAACCTTGCGTGTGTGATGGGTTTTGCTGTCTCTTGAGTCTTGTGCCACAACAGCAAGGTTCTCAATTGCTTCCAGGAATGAAGGAGATGCTGCTTCACTGGAGAGACCAGAGCTGAACAGCGAGCGTGACGGGCAGGTGAGTACCAGGAGCGGGACACAGGGAGGATATGGTCAGCAAGGAGGGGGACTGGAAGTGCAGGCTTAACTGAAGTACTGTGTGGGTCTGGGAGTTGGCTCTCCTGAGCCTGGGATTCTTGTACATTAACTGCAGAGCCAAGAGTCTATTAAAAATGGTTTTGGAGAAACAAAGACACCTGCTGGTGTTGCCTCTGCTGCACCAGAACAAGCAACACTGCAGCCATTTAGTGAAAGTCTTCTGTCCAATCGTTATTTCAAATATAAAGGAAAGAAGCAGGACAATCTGCTTCAGTGAGCCACAGGTGACCATGGCCATCCTCTCAGCTTTGGTAGCTGTGTCTTTCAGACCATCCAGAGAAAGTATTTCTGCTGCACAGGATTGGCCTAGCAGCCTTTTTCCTTCGTTTCTGTTAAAGAACCTTCTTCTCTGCTGGCACACTATTTAAGTGATCCTGGGCAGACTCTTTGTGTTATTTCATGGCAGAGGACACTAAAAGGCCCATGTTCCTTCTTAAATCTGTCTATTCAAGAATATTCACCATGGATTGTTACTCTAGAGATGAAGCTTTGAATATGCCTCACAATAAATTAATATAAAAAAGACTGAAGGTAAAAGCTTGAATTAGATCCATTTACCTTACCATTTCTGCACTGTTTTCTCTCCTTTCAGCTGTCTACCCTGCTGGACCTTGTGGGCTTCTGCTGTGAGCAAACACCAGAGGTCTTGGCTCTGTACTACGATGAATTTGCCAGTTTGATTGAGAAACAGAAGGGCAATTTGGACTTGCAGCTCCTAGTACGTTGCCAAGCAATTTGAACTTAATCACTTAGATGAATTCTTCAGAAAAAATGTAGTTTTCCAAAAATTGGCAAGATAGAGTCAATTTGAGGATTTCCCTCCAGTTTGGGAACTTGTTTTGTTCTGTGAGAGATTGGTCAGATACAAAATCCTCATTCATCTCTCTTGGCTTTTTTCGATTGTGACAAATTCCTCATTAACAGGAATGTGCTCATGTGCTTTAACAGCTTCTTTTTTGTGAAATTCTACATGACAACAGGGAAGCCTTTTAAAGGAAATTAAGTGATATTTTAGAGCATGCTGTTCCTATTCATAGACAAAAATAGAATCTGATAGAACTTTAAACTTAGTATAGAAATTGGTTTCTGGGTCAGACTATTAAGACTATGTGATCCCTAAGATCTTGGAAGAGCCACAGTCATTAATGGTAATAAATAAATAAATGGTATTTATGGTCATAGGAAGAGGTTTGTGAAGGCCACTGGACAGCTCTTTCTTCCTGTTGGGAGCTCCTTTTACATGTGGGCTGCTTTCCTCTTCCAGCCAGCTGCTCTACCTCTCTGCATCACTCTGGAACTTGTAGGCAAGCTCACATCCAGAGAGCAGGGAAGAAATTGGTTGTGCACACTCTAGCAATGTTTCCTGGCTCTGTCTCTAAAGGCAGCCCTTGGCTGTCCTTGCAGGCCATGGGGCTTCATTACTGGGACAGTTCCAGGATACTTTAGCTTGGCCTTATCTTCTGCATCTTCCACTGCTGCTGTTGGAGCTTTCTTCACTAAGCCCCTTTGCTGAGCAATTTTTTTTTCCTTTCTTTATAACAGGATGACTTTGGGAAGAGTTTGGTGGAGGATTTTCCCAGTGACTTTGTGGTGGATCTCAGCCCCACAGTGCATGGGTATGCTAATCACAAATAAATTGTTGGTAGTGTTACTGTCACTGAGAACTGAAGTTGCCAACAAGATGTTGTCTGTCTTTCCTTGCAGTTCATTCTTGTTCCCAGTGAAATCCTTGTACAATCTGGATGAAGATCAAAGTCAGGGAGCAATTGCCATTAACCTCTTGCCATTGGTGTCACAGAGTGAGCTTGGCAGGGTCACTGCTGGAGCGAGTAGCCAAAGTAAAAGGTATTTGACACTCATCTGTGGGATGGCTGCAAAGGTAAAGAAAGTGGTCAGAGAATTTACCAATTTCCAGTGTTCTTCTTCTTTTGATGTTAAACATACTCAGATAGGTTTAGAGTCATAGTCTGGTTGGGAGCTGGCAGCTTGTTCTGGCTTGGGCTGTTTAGGTAATCTTGGGTGAATCGTGATGGTAGACAGTGCTAAACCCACAAACATGCAGCCAAAAGTGAAATTTGGCTGAAGAATCAGGGCATTGTATTTGTCAAATGGAATAGGAAACCTGTAAGATGTAAAAAACTTTAAATAAACAGGAGAACACCAAAGTTAAAAGAATCATAAGAGTCATAGACTTGTTAAGCTTATAAAAGGCTGTCTTTTTTTTTTATTTGCACCTGCACATTGTGTGTAATTTGTTGTAGTGAGATTTTGTTGAGATTTTAGTTGTTCTTTAAAAAAGACATGATCATTTTAAAATGAGAGAAAATATAGCTACTTTGCATGCATGTATGGAAAAATGTTAATTTTTGTCACTCAGAATTGGAGCAGTGGCACACTGAAACATTGAAGGAGGTTTCTCCACTGCTTATAACTGTGTTGTGCACAATTTCTTACAGCTCCTTCTGAATTATTCAACTTTGATTTCCACCAGAAATAAATCTGGTGTTTCATTTTTTGTTCATTGCAGCCATTTTTCTGCCCTTACATGCTTTTCCAGAAAACTGGTAATCACCAGTTATTAATTCGTGGGAGTTTTTTTCTAGCCCATATGGTGCATTTCTGCTTTGTGTTGCTGGGTCTTGCAAGAAGCAAACTAGAAGGCATAGGCAAGGTGGCCTGGGAAGGACACAGGACATAATGGAAAAGTGATGAGCATTCTGGGGATATATAAAACATAAGACCCACTCCATTTCTTTTTTCCCCCAGGGCAGTGTCACCCATGTGTCTGTCACCCTGCTTCCGGTTGCTGAGGCTCTACACTGCAGAGCAGAACAGTGGAAGCCTGGAGGACATTGATGCCTTACTAGGTATGGGAAATGGACTTTTTATAGAGCCTGGCTGCCTGCCTTGTTCCTCTGCCAGATCTGCACAGATTTCCTCCAGCTGCAGGAGAAGTTGTGCATTTTGTGAGGAGGCTGAGATGCTCTGTGCCCACTAAGTGCAAGGGAGGCAAGGGGAGACAGTTGCTCTGTCTGGGCATGGAGTGGCTGATGGGCCTTAATCCAAATAGCCACTGGAATTGATACAGGATTTGGTAAGAGGCTTGGTCCACGTGAAGACCAAAGCATGGGTAGCACACAGTCCAACCTATATTTTCCTTGCTCTGTGCCAGGTTGTCCCCTGTACCTGACTGACCTGGAGGTTGAAGGGAAGCTGGACTCTCTGTCCAAGCAGGAGCGTGAATTTCTGTGCTCACTCCTGTTCTATGCTCTCAACTGGTTCCGTGAAGTGAGTAGAGCCTTGTCTGCAGGTTATGGAGTGGAGGGATGAGGGAAGGCTAGGAGAGTAGATCTTGGTCAACCAGGAAAGGGGAAGCTGGAGGGGAGGGAATATTGTGCTCTTTTACTGTGGTCTTTGTAACCTAACAGAAAGGTTGTGCTCCACTTTTAGAGAGACTGTAGAATTTCCTTTCTTCGGGTGCTCTGTACTCTCTGTTCTGTACCTCTGTGAGCTTACAGAAGAGTGAAATGCAGTGCCTTCAAGCAGATTTGGACAATGTATTGGTCAGTAGGATTTTTTCCTGCTGGAGTTACTCTGATAACATTAGAAGGGCAGATTTAGTGCAATTCCACATTCCCAGTCCTCCTGCTCTTCTACCAGGACTGCCTCTTTCCTGGCAGACCGGGGAAGTGCCAACAGATCTTCAGAGCCACAGGTATCAAGAGAACCTGACAATATGCTGTCTGCTAATTCCTCTTGTTCAATTAATATTTTATCTATAGGTCTTGTCCTATTGCTTTTTTTAGATTGCACCAATTGTATCCATGTTCTTATGGGCTTCTGAAGAGCTTTGTTCATGCAGTCTGAACCTGGTCACACAGGCCATTTGTGCTGTGTTGTGTATTTATTCAGGACTTAAGAATGTTATTCAGAAAATAAAAAGTAACAAAGTGGGTACAAATCTCCCTAATTCAGTGAGCTTGGTTTGTATCTCTAGGTTGTAAATGCCTTCTGTCAGCAAGAGGATGCTGAGATGAAGGGGAAAGTTTTAACTCGATTACAGAACATCACAGAGCTGCAGAATGTGCTGGGAAAATGCTTGGCTGGTGAGTATGAAACATTTGTACATTCTGGGCCTGTACCAGCTGTGAAGTGAAAGGAGTTGCCTTAGACATCAATGGAGGAAACAAATGGTAACACACACTGCAGTTTTACAGTGGCACTTTTACGGTTTTAAAAGTTTGTGCATGGACAGCTACAATTTTCAGCTTGTCCAAATCCAAACTGCACTTCTTAATCACTTCCTCAGTGAGGAGCACACACACTCTAAGTCACAAGCACACAAACTTTTGCAGATCCCCCAAGTATTGACACCTCTTGTCCATCTCCCAGTAGCCTGCCCAGATCCCAGGCATTCTAATCTGCTCCACTGCTCCCCAACTCACTGCTATTCCAATTTACTGCTCCTTAGCAGATACATGAATTCTAACACGTATCTCACCAACTCCACACTTTCACCAGGACAATGAAATTTATTATACTTCCTTTAGATATGTATCTTGCCTGTATGTTGTCATTCAGCAGCTGAATTAACCCAATTTTTACATTTTGGCTCTTTCAGCAACCCCTGGCTATGTCCCACCACCAGCTACTTTTGACTCTGAGGCCCCAGAGGCTGTACCATCCATTAATGCTGCTGGTCCAGGCAGAAAAAGGAGTGGTAAAGAGAATTTAAAATGTTTGAGCAAACAGATGTGATGGGGGTTGGCCAGCAGATTGCACTGCAGCCATTGCATTTGTGTGTGTCTAAAGCACTAAATTCTTGGCAAAGTCTATCTAGCTGGAAATTTTACCTCATCAACTTCTGTTGCAGCTGGAGATGGAAAAATATCCTACACCAAATAGGTGTTGGATAGTCTGTCTCCTTGGGAAAGCTGATGCATAGCTTTTACAGTGAAAATCCATGGCTTTCATTGATTGCTTTCACCGGCCAAAGTACTTTCTGCAGCAGTAAGTTCTGTCTTTGATGGGTTTGTGGCATCATCTGGTAGTGAATCTGTGGCTTGAGCTGCCTTGTAAACCCCTAAGCTTTAGGTTGTACCTAACCAATTCCTGGGAGCCTTGTCATGGCTCTGCTGCACAAGGAAATCTTTCCTTCATCCTTTCCCCTTGCTAGCTCCCACAGAGAAGACACAGAACTTGCCTCTCAGTTTTCAAGCTGGATCAGATTTGCTTAGTTCTTTCTGTCTCTAGTTCTGTTTCTAGATTAGATTTATTTCTAGTTTAGATTAGCATTTCCTGGGAACATGTCTGCCTTAAGCCAAAGTAGACAAAAATTCACATTCCATTCAATGAGAACAACTGGAGGAGGCCACAGATCAGAATTCCTTTCCCTTCTGTGCCAAACCCAATGTGCAGGGTCTGGGTCTATCACGTAGGAGTGTGTTGGAGGCAGAAGAAAAGTTTTCATTGTGTTCTGCAGACAAGAGGAGGATCCATCACTTTAGATACTGTATTTTGAAGGAGCACTTAATCTATGGACCTGTGCTCCATGCTTTCTTAGTGCTGATTAAAGTCTAGCCTGTGCTGGCTGCAAGTGCTGCCTAGTGCTGAGCACAGTGTGTAGCTTTTGCTTCTGAAGTTGCTTTTCTGTTTCAGGAAGGAAAAAGAAGGCTGATGGCAGCAAAGCTGGCTCTGCAGATCGTTCTCAAGCAGAAGACAGTTCTGAGGGAAACCAGCCTGATACCGAGCTCTCCGAGCTGGACAGGGTGGGTGTGCAGCCCTGGGGACTTGCAAGGAAGCCAGAACAGGGCAGATGCCATAGAAACATAAACACAAGCTTTGAGAAGGGTTGTTCATTCCAAAGTTAATCATAATCAGTGGTTCAGTTCTGCTTTCTGGCACCTGCTTCCCATCAGAATTTTGTAAATTATCCCTGCAAAGGCCACTCTCCTGCAACTTCCTTTTCAGACTGCTGCTGATAGAGAGGCAGGAAATCCTCTGGCACAGCTGCAGAGCTATCGCCCGTACTTCCGAGAGCTGGACCTCGAGGTGTTCACTGTACTGCACTGTGGGCTGCTCACAAAGTCTGTCCTGGACACAGAGATGCACACAGAGGTGAGTGGAGCATCCTGGAGCCCACACTGACAAGACTTTGTGGAATGGCCTCTCTCAGGGGCCTTGGCCTTCTCTGTTACACTGAAATGCCCAACAGGTTGGTGTAAGATGTGTTGGTCTGGGGCTGTGAGCTGGGGGCCGTGAGAACATTTGGCCCCAAGTACTTCAAGGCACTGAGAAAAAGAGAACTTTTCCTGAGAAGAGCAGACATGTCATATAGTACTGTTAGAAACAAACGAATGTAAATATTGCATAAAAAGTGAAAAATACTGTATAACATGTACAGACCTAATGGAAAGAAAGGGGCTTTAATATTGAGCACGGGGAAGATACAGGGTGGTAAATACACTAAGTATTGCCTGTCAAAAAGAACCTATGACATAAAGTAAAGCCTGTATTGCAAAAACTCAAGTGTCTCAAGATATCAGGAGATCACAAACAGCACAAAGGTGAGACTGGAGTCATGGAGGTGCTCTCAGTGAGCAGGGTGCTGTGTATCATCTGGGAGCTTGTAAAAACTGCATTGCTATGGTTGTGGAAAACAGAAGTGCTTAATTTTGTTAATACCCTCTTTGTAGGCAGGCTGACTCCATCTGGAGTCTTATTTTGTCAGGCTACAGTAAATGCATGAAATGGGAAAAGGCCATGGCAGGCTGGAGCACAGTCTGGTCTGCCCTTGCAGACAGCTGTTTCTGTGCATGCAGGTCACAGGCCAACTGGAAAACTGTTTGACAAGTCTCTTGGGCTATATGGCATTATTTCAAAATACTTCTTGACTGTTACTCGGTTGGTGAATTTTGTGACTCTGGGCTTAAACCTCTTTTTATCTTTAGGAGCTTATTTTCAATGTCAATGTATATAAATTGTTCCTTCTCAGTTGTTAAGTTGTACTGACATTGCCTTCAGCTGTTTAGAGTATCAGGATGCCTTCATGCTTTGAGTAGCCAGAACAATGCTCCATACCTGCCATGGGGGAGCATAAAACCAAGCATCTACCAAATAAGTCCCTCCTGAGGTTAACTAGTCCAGGAGTCATAACTGGAAACGGTAAACTTGAGCTTCAAGGCACTACAGTTACATTTGGGTCCTGGGATTGACTGTTCTTTTAATTGCAGGCTCGTGAAGTTGTGCAGCTGGGGCCTGCTGAGCTTTGCTTCCTTCTGGATGACCTGTGCTGGAAGCTGGATCACGTGCTGCCCTCAGGCTCCACAAGGAGGGTGCCCTTCCCAAAGGCAAGAACAGCAGCAGGCAATGGGTCTAGGCCTGGGCTGAGGCAGAGCACATCAGGGGCTTCCAGACTTCTCCCGAGAAATGTTTTTCAGAATTATTTTCACTTGTTAGTTAAATGGAAGTGTGGCACCCATCTGTGTGCCAGAGCAGTACTTGCTCTTTCAAAAGACTTGGGTACACTGCTCATGCTGAAGTGCTTGCAGCATCTGGTTCTTTGCATGCCTCAGGAAGGGGTATTTAACTGAGGGAGTCTTGTAGCCTCAAAACTCAAATGACCCTTTTCTAGCCCTCCCTGGGGAGACTGGCTGTGCTGTTCAAATTTAGCCAGGCCAGATGGCTGCAGCAGCCAGCAGAAGCTGCTGCATCCATGTTCCTGCTTTTTCTGCATTAGAAACCCCCCTGAGTGCAGGGACTCCTTGCTGACACCTTCAGGAGGAAAGTAAATGCATGTCCTACTGCATTAAACTGAGAAATGCACTGCAACTGGCTGGGCTCTTCACATTCATTGTTCTTCTTTTCTTTCTACCTATCTTAATTCCCACATGCAGAGACTGTCTTCTCTTAGTGTTTGAGCAAAGTGTTGGATTCTCTGATGTTAAAGGTTTTTTCCAACCTAAATGATTCTATGAGAGAGCTGTGTGTCAGATCAGTTTTATCCTTTTAGTCAAATGTTATCCACTTGTCTGAGTTGGTGGTGCTTATTCAGCAAAAGCCAACTTTCCTACCCTGTGACCCTTCCTGACCCTGTATGGCATCAGGAATTGCACTGTCTAAGCAGTCCAAGATGTAACAATTGAAGTTATTCTCAAGAGAGGCTAATGAAGCAACTTTTATCTTTTGGGTTTGCTGCAGGAAAGAGGCAATAAGGATATTGGCTTTTCCCATCTGTGTCAGAGATCTCCCAAGGAAGTTGCTATGCGTGTGGTTGAGCTGCTCAAGCCATTGTGTAAGCACATGGAGAACATGCATAACTACTTCCAGGTCAGTGGACAGCCATTTTTAGCAAAAAAAACCCCAAATTGTGTCTCCCGTAAAGATACTTTTAATTTTGTTTGGGGGAAAAAGAGTCACTTTGTTTTCTTCAGGTTTTTTAAACATGGAATTTATGGAAATGAATTATTCTGCCATTATCTTTGTTTGGAATAGTATTTAATGAATTATTTGATCTGTATTAAAGGCAGCTGTACAAAATCAGGGTGCAGAAGATGAACCAGCAGTGAACATCCAGGAGCACCAGCTGATGTCCTCTTGCTACCAACAGCTGTTACTGACTTTTCGCTCCTTATTTGCTTGGTGAGTTTAAAATAAAAGTCCATAGTTGTACCCATTCATTGCTGCTTCTTCCTGTTTCTTTTCTTTAAAGTGATTGCACCCTGCCAAAGGCCTGTCAGCCATGAAAAACAACCCAGTGCAGTGGGTGGAGTCTTCTAAGCACTTCTTAGTTAAGCCAGGCTTTATTGCCTGATTCTGGCCAGTGCTAAAGCTGTAGGTGATGAAGCACTGAACTGGCTAGAATTCAGTCAATGGGCTTTCGGGTCAAGATCAGCATGAGAGGTGTACTGGCACACCTAGCTGTGCAAATTCCAGTCTGCCTAGGGACCTTGGAATTTCTTATCCATCCTTTCCTATTTCTTTCCCCTCATTCTTTGCTAAATTGTCACTGCCTGAATCCTGAGTGATGGAAGAATTTCTTTCGCCAGTGGGAAAGGATGAATGTGTATTTCACTGGCAAAAAGCCAATGCTGTTGATGCATTCAAGCTGAATTAATAAATATCCAACTCAGAAATGCTTGTGCAGCCTGCAGACTTCTGCAACTGCTAACATAATACAGGATAGTATCATAAAAATTTCTTTCTAAACCCCAATTTAGATTTGCATGTAGAAAGCATTTTACCTTAGTTGTACTTCATAAACAGTAGTAACTGCATAAAAAGAGATGTCTGAGGTCTGCCTCCTGTTGACCTCTACTGGAGCCTGAGGGCCCCTGAGTCACTCCTGACCATTCCCAGATTTGTCATTTCCTCTATAGCCAGTGTGAATGTTGGCTGTTCCTGAGCCCACCTATCTTGTAAATCAAATAACCTGGTCAGTTTTCTACTAGACAACTCAAGATCAGTTTTGCTGTCCAGTGTAAAATCTGTTTTGCTGTAGGGCAGACAGCCATGTATATTGGGGTGAGCTGTCCAGCCACTAAAATTGAGCAACCAAATTACAGCTCTTTCTACATTTGTTTAGTCAAGGCCTCTTACACTGCCAATTGTTAATTAACTTGTGTGGTACAGGTGCACTTCAGCATTACCATTATCAAGTCTACCTGTTCAGTCTATAGAATTGGTATGTGGATGTATTTGATTATTTCTAGCATGCATATCCTCACAGACACTGGGAGTCCAGAGAAATAATGAATATCTCTGGAGTTTTCCCCCTGTTAGGCTCCTACCTGTTGTTCAGGAGATGATCACCCATGATCACTGCATTTGCACAGCAACTGTCATTATACATTGTCTTAGTATATATGGACCTCTCACTTATGGGAAATAGATTCTCCTCACCAAGCTAGATCTGCAGTCTAACTGAAAAAATAATATTGTTTGTGCTCAACGCTTTCCATTCCCATTGAGTTTTCAATTTTTTGTGTCCCTTTATAACTTTGATATTGCAGGACTTGTCTTGAGTATCCAGTTTCTCTATTTTTCATCTTGCCAAATAGGCTTAGATATGCATTTGCATCTGATACTTCTAATCTGATGATGAACTGGATTTTCTTCCCCCCTCAGGAATGGTTTTTCTCAGCATGAAAATACTGACTTGTTGAGGTCAGCTCTCCAGGTGCTTGCAGACAGGCTAAAGCCAGGAGAGACAGAGTTTCTTCTTCTTGAGGAACTGATAAGGTAGAATCTCTGTTTCACAAGGTTTGAAATGAACAAATTTCAGGGATTTTCCCTTGCTTTGTGTGGGCATTATGGGTAAATGTGTGTTTGGAAGCTTTCGTAGAGATTACACTCACTTCAAACAGAGCTTTGTATTTAATTGAATGGCAGTGTAATCAAACCTCATTAAAGGAGTAAAAAATGTAAAATATGCATGAATCTGTAGATCTCATTTGTTTGTATGCTATTTGAGACAAGGAGATTAGCAGGATTCACAGAAGGAATGACTATGTTCTGTAAAGTTAAAATGCTTACAGGTACACTAGACAAAAGCAGTATGTAAAGCTGTTATTAGAGTGGCTGGGGTTTGAGAGAATATTTTCAGTGATTCAATTCCTTTGTATTAGTGGCTGATCACCCCTTCTTCAGAAGGGCACTGCCAGAGACAAAACACTGGGATATGGAGACCTTGGATCTGAGATAGTCTAATGCTTCCTTTTTATTTATGTGTGTCTGAGACATTACCCTGTCTGCACTGTTTTTACCTTTTCCCTTTCCTGTCATCCCCAGTGAGAGTTTTCAGTACCTCCTGAATTTCCAGCAGAGTGTTCCCAGCTTCCACTGTGCCTATATTCTCACTCAGCTCCTGATTGCCATTGCTGAGAAACCCATGTCTGGTTGGAAGAAGGAGAAAATGGGTAATGTGTGAAGAGTCACTAATCTCAGATGAGCTTTTGTGTGGTCTTTTGACTTTTAAGGGAGAAATTTCCCTTTCACATCCTGGTAATCTTACTGGGTGAACAGTCCTAGCCATTTATAAAGGGAACAGCAGTAAATATATTGGACCCTCTTTGGTATTTGTTCTGCTGTGCCTCAGTCACATGCAGACAGGCAGACTCCCGCTCTCTCAGCTGGTGTTTTTAAAAATCAGAGCTTCACAACTTTTAGGAGCTCTAAGCATGAGCCTGCTGTTCAGTGTTGGTACCAGGTTAATCACTGGTTATGGGGATGAGTGAGTATTGACTTGACCCGATGTAACTTCCTACTGTAAGTACAGATGTCTGTGACAGCTTGTTTCCAAAATGTATCAAAATGAATTGCAAATACAGCTGTTACTCCAGGGCAGAGAGAGGAAAACCTGTAAATTCTTAATGCAACAAATAATTCCCCATGCAACAAATGTTTTCAGTTAAGAAAGCTTCTCTCATAGATTAGGACCCATTATGTAAGATAAACAGCATGTAAAGGACAGACATGGTTGCAGGGAATATACAAGAAAACTACTTGATCTCCACTTCAGCACACACTGAAATAAAGGCTCCAGACAGTTGCCTCTCTCAGCCATTCCTTGTCATACTAAGACACCTCTGGAATTTGTCCTTCTCCAATCCCCATAGCTACACAGAACTGTAAGTTCCCTCCTTAAAGACAATTTTACTATTTTAAACAGTCCCATGTTGGGAGAATGACTGACTGCATGTGGCAGGCAATAACCTATTTTAACTAATCATTTCCTGGTTTTAAACATTTCTGCAAGAGACAAGCACGTTTGTTAGCAGTTTTGATTTCAGAAATCTGTAGACTTTAAACTTGTCTGTTCACATTTATTATTATAGTGCTGTGGCCAAAAGGCCAAGTCAGTTGTTGTTGGAATTCCATTTCTAGAGATGGATACCCTAAGAGTTGCATATGGTCTAATTAAAAACAAATAGATGGCACACTCTAGGAGTTACCAAACAAATAAGGTTTAACCTAAGTTTGTCAGAAGTGGCCAGAGGTGGATTAGGGTTCTGATGTGAACAAGTATTCCAGACTAAGAACATGCTGGATGTACAAATACTTTGTTATCATTATATATGTCCTTGTGGCCTTGCAGCTTTTTAGGGAAAATGCTGCAAGGCCACAAGGAAAATGCTGACTTAGAAAGTTCAGGCACATGAGGGATAGTTGTCTTGTGATCTTTCAAAAAATCATTTGAACATGCTGCTTTTATATGGAAGAAGGAATTTTTTTTTTAAATTCTTCTTTCACTAAGTTATCCCTTATGTTTCCCAGCTTCTCTAGCAAAGCAGTTCCTGTGCCAGTCCTGGGTGAAGCCCAGTGGAGACCGAGAGAAGGGCAGCCAGTTCAACAGTGCCCTGCACACCCTGCTCTGGTAAGGCTCAAGCCATTCCCTTAGGCACACCAAGACACTTTTTTTTGGTGATTACTGTTGCTACAGAGGAATGACCCCTCTGAATCATAACCCTCATGCTTGCACAGCTTGACCTAAAGCCCTGTTTCTACACAGTTCCTAAAGCACAGCTTTCTTTCATGTTTTGAAGTGTGAGGTCCAGCTGAGGACCTTTCCTCATCAGGTCCTCTGTCACTTGTGTCAGGAAGTTCTCATCAATGCCCTCTAGGAGACTCCTAGATTGCTTATGCCCTGCTGAGCTGTCCTTCCAGCAGGTGTCATGGTGGTTAGTCTGCCATGAGGATCAGGGCCTGCAACATGGGGGTACTCCTGGCAGTCTGTAGAAGCTTTGTTGGCTTGTTCCTGATCCAGGTCACCTATAGCAGACAGCCATTTCAATGTCACCCATACTGATTGGGTGTTTTCTCTTACAAAGGGCAATTCCATCTCATCCTCTCCCCAGTCTGTCCTTCCTGAACACTAAAATGAGAGAATACTGATCCATGTATGTTTCAGATCATGGTACCTTTTAATGACATCACTGTGACAGTTCTAAGTAGTGCTTTGGGTTTCCAAAGGGAAGAGTTTGACTGTTTTAGGCCACATGTTTCAGGCAGGGCAGTGTTCAAGACCTTGTTGTGTCATTCTGCATAGTATCTACTGATCAGCTATGTTGGTTTTGGATTTAGTGTCTACCTGGAGCACACAGATAACATCCTGAAAGCCATAGAGGAAATCTCCAGTGTTGGTGTTGCTGAACTGATGAACTCTGCCAAAGACGGGTGTTCTTCTACTTATCCTACCCTAAGCAGGTAATTGTAGCAATAGAAACTTTGAATTCTATGATATACATAATGATAATTTCTGCTTTTAAATATTTAGTTTTCTTATTTTGTGGCCTATTGTGATTTCATGTTGGTACTGTGGTGGCTACTCTGGACACTTGTAAACATTGTTTTGGCACTATGCAACAGGTAGCATGGGGTAGCTTTATGTCAAAGTGGAATGTCCTGTGCTTTACATGGTGTTGAGTTTATTGCTGTGAGCCATTTTAACTGGAGAATTAACTGCTGTTTGTCATCAATGTTGTCTCTGTGCTACTGTGGTGATATAAAGCACTCCAAAAGTCAGCCTCAGAGGCCTGAGGTGGCTGTAGGCAATCTGGGCTGGTATGCAGTGTGCAAAACCACACTCAGGGTGCTTCTGCCCCAGCATAGGAATTTGGAAGCAGGGATGAAGAAAGTTCCTGCACTCTGAAACTTTCAAAATCTTCTTATGCTGAGAGCTGCAATCCTTTCATTTTACACCCCTACAGCTACAAGCAAGTGGTGCTAGTGACTTTCCAGGATTCTCCATCTGTCTGGGCAATTGGTCTGGGTTATACCTGTTTATGAGTCCTAGGACAAATCTGTGATTTCCTCTTGAGAAGGAAGCCCAGCTGGTCAACCTTTGAATTTTCAGCATCATTCTGTTGACAAATAGCCCATCAAAATGCTCAGAGCTGACTTGCAGTTTTTTCATTTTCTCTATAGGCAGACATTCCCAGTTTTCTTCAGAGTAATGATGGCTCAGCTGGAGAGTTCAGTGAAAAGCATCCCAGCTGGAAAACCATCAGATTCAAGTGAGGTAGGAAAATGAATACACTGGACTCTGTAAGGGGAAGAAAACTTAGGTTATATCAACATTTATATGCAGGGTAGCATAAGTAGCATCTTTTTTTCCTGATTTGCACCATGTCAAAAATATAGTAAATCCAGCAGAAGCTGCAACCAGAAAATAGGCATTAATCAGCAAAATACTAAACTGTGCAATTGATCTGCATACCTGTGTGGGAGCACAACATTATTTTGCAACCAAGAGCTGCTCTGAGAGCAAGGAAGTGAGTTAACTCCTGGCACTTAAAGCCACTGATCAGCCTGGAATTGCCATGAAGTGTTTCTGCTGTGGAAAAAATGCTTGTGGTGAAGCTTTGTTCCTTTGTCTTCAACAACAGTGCTTTGGGTACAGCAAATGCTGAAAGGACATCCAGCAAAGTGAGAGGAAATGCACCCTCTTGGGTTATTGTCCCCTTGCATCCTGTAGGTTCAACTGGAGAAGCTGCTGCGCTGGAATATCGCTGTGCGGAATTTCCACATCCTCATTAACCTGGTCAAGGTGAGGTTCTGGTTGTTTTTCTGCCTTTGCCTCCAAATTCTAAGTAAGGCCTGGTGTTCCCAGGCTCCTGAGCACTGGGGAAAAATGTGAAGCGTGATTGACTAGTGGAACAACTAGTGGAATAACAGGCTTTAATTATCAACCTGGCGGTGATTAAATTAAAGCCAGTTATAATCTGTGCCCAGTCCCACGGGATGAAATATCCCCTTCTGTCAGTTTTGGAGCTGCTTCATTCAGTGTCTGAGTGTGATGCTGTTTGGGCTAGAAGGTGATAGGTACAGCTCCACTTTTCTCCTTGCTTAGGTTGATCATTACTATTTATTTTACATATCTGAAGTGATAATTGGCAAGCCCAGGTTTTTCTATACAGCAGCATTCACTAGAGCCTCACCTGTGCTCCAGATGCCTTTGGAGAGCATAAAGGGTAGAGCTAGACCACTTAGTTCAGTTTAGTCCATAGCAGCACCAGGGTTACCTTCACATTATTTTGCTCATCTCAGTTTTGCTTTGTCTATTATGTGATTATTTGCCCATCCACTGGGCTTGGGTCTTTTGGGTCCCAAGCTGTTAAGAACTTTAGACTTTTTGACATAATTTTGTGCAATCTGCAAAAGGTGCACCTTAGATCACTGAACAGCAGTCCTGCCAAGGGCTTCCACCTGAGAGCCACTAGAGTTAATGTGGTTATGTGGTGTTCCTTTTGAAACTTGAGAATGGATGTTGCCTTAGAGCAGGGTTCACACAGGGGTGTGCCATGAGGGCCGTTTTAAATTGGGTGCTGTGCTTACATGATTTTCTTTAGACTTGTGGACTGATCTCACTCTTTTTTCCTTTTGTCCATGTAGGTATTTGACAGCAGGCCTGTGCTCAGCATCTGCCTGAAGGTAACCAAAAGTTCAAGATAACTGGAGAGAGCAGTTTAAGTACCAGCTTTCTTGAATCATTGCGTCTAGTGCAGTAGAATGGGTACTGGATTCTCTGGAAGAAGCAGATATTGTGTTCCTTACACCTTGCTATACATATATGTGTATAGTGATTCTAACATTTTGCATTTAGTTCAGTTTTTTTTTATTCCTAGAGGCCTGGTGGATAAACCAGGGATGTGTATGATGAGACCTTGTCCTTCTAGTCTCTCTTTGCAGTGATTAAAGACCCTTTACTGATCCTATGTATTCCAGTACAGCACATATGTACAGTACATATTCACATGAATATAATCTTTTTCTAAGCAAGAACAGTCTCTGGGGTAGCTTGGAAGACTATATCATTATCTCATCTGACTTTGTGATGGTTCTTTGAGAAGGAGTTTAAATTTGCTTTCTGGTATATTTATCTCTCTTTTATAGTACGGCCGCCTCTTTGTAGAAGCATTTCTGAAGCTTGCCATGCCTCTCCTGGACCACAGCTTTAAAAAGCACACGGTAATCCTGGGGACAGAACTGGCTGCAGCCAGTTGGGAATCATGACTGATACTCCTGCATACACACATCTTACCTCTATCTCATAACCCTTTGAAAGGATTACTAGGACTAAGGCTGTTTCAATATTCTAGTTTCCCTATGGAAAAGTCCTTTGAGAATGATTTGCTGGTCTGCTTATTTATTGCAGGATGATGTGCAGAGTTTGCTGAAAACCTTGCAGATGAGTACCAGACAACTTCATCACATGTGTGGCCATTCCAAGGTAAGATAAGTTCTAATTGCAGCACAAACTCCTGTCCTAAAATGGTATTATTTTCCTTCTAGGGCATTTTCAGGTTCTACTTGCATGCTTCCAGCAGTGTCTGTGCAAGCAAAAACTGAGAGAAGATGAAATAGCCTTGTTTAATGGCCCAAAAGTTGAAGCATTTATTCTGGAAGTGGCTGACTTGGATGTTAGGTCAGGTTGGCATAATATTTTTTAACACAGGTTCTGGACATCTTTAGTTTTTGGCATCTGTAAGGGATTGTTTCTGAGGACACAAGCTAAGATCTTAGAGACCTTGAACAAAGTACAAATGCCAGATTGATAATATAGGAGAGAAGCTTTGCCAAAGATGAACAGCATTGTGAGTCAGAAGAATCAGCAACAGGAGGTGGATGGGGAAAAGCCCTGCTCAAAGTCCTCTTGAGATGGCTTTTATGTTATGTTGGTAAGGGCAAAGGGAGAAGGAGGATGGTAGTAACAGAGTCTATCCCTGTAGGAGACTTGGGGCAGGAAGAAAGGAGGGGATTAGAACTTTGCTTACAGTGTGAAGAGACAGTGCTTGTTGCAAGAGAGAATCACACAGGAGGAGACAGAAAAATCTTCATGTGTGCTGCTTTGTTCCTGACTTCTAAAAGGTTCATGAACACTTGTCCAAGAAGGGAGCTTTGCCAAAGTAGTTGAAGGGAGAAAGCCAGCTACCAGCATGGCTCCCAAGCCAGATTTGCTTCTCATTTAGGCAAGAGCTGCCATCAGGAGCATAGATATTTAGCTGAATATCAGAACATGCTGTTGCATCTCTCAGCACAGGGTGAGAAGTGGAAGCTGACACAAACCTTGACAATGCTAAGAAGTCCTCCTCATGTTTGAAAGTGAAATCCTTATGCCTGCTTTAAAGTCACAATTCACCTTGTTAGCAGGATCACAGCATTGCAGCTTTTCATGCATGTTACCTTTGTCTTTGCACTTGACCAGCATTTTCAAGTGCTGTGTCCCATGGTCCCTGTCAGCACAGAGCTGCAGTTAATGAATGCCTGTGTTCTACCACTTCTCTGGTATAGGTCTCTGTGCCAAATCATTTTGCAAGAATGAGATGGCAGAAACTGAAACTGGGACAAGTAAATGTATGCAATGAATGCTCCTCCCTGTTTGAAGAGGAGCTCACACCAATATTTGTTAAACCAACCTTGATTTCACTTTCATAGAAACCTCAGGGATGCTTGCTAACCCATCGTGCAGTGTGACCTAGGATTTGTCACTCTCCGTCAATACATGTGTCTTTAAAGAGCATTACACAGCAGGCAGTAGCAATCAGCTTCACCTGTCATTTCCTAAGTATTTGTCATTTCCCCTTTCACACCAAGCCTCTTTTCTGTTTACATATGTAACCCTGGGCATGTGGACTGTTTCTGGAGACAGATTTTTGCCAGTGCTGTACTTTGTTGAGTCTCCAAACTGCCTGCTACAGTTGGGCAGGTCCCAGGGCCCAGAGAGCACTCTTGATGTTGATTGTGTCATTAGCAAGGGTTCTCCTGATTTGGTTCTGATGAGTGCTGATGATTGCTACCTCATTGCCTGTTACATAGGCTAGAGAACAGCTTGCTGTTGGTAATCAGTTACCCCATTCCCTGTTGGCAGAACTTGAAGCAAAGCAGTGTCCCTGTGCCCAGGCATGTTGAACTCCTCCAAGAAATGCAGGTGACCTGAATTCAGAGTACAGCTAATGAGAGCATCTTAATCCCAGAAGATTACTAAGTATTCTCATGAAAGAGGAAAATACTTAGTACAAAATAATTGTGAAGGTTTGGCAGGTTGACAGGATTTCTGGTTTAGCAATGACTATTCTGTACTGCAGATTGAAGCCTAGCAGGAGATGCTCACCCAGAGCTAAATCTCTTAGGATACCTGGCACAGCTGCCTTTCCTTTGGTGGTTTTTGCTTACAGCAACTCCATCTGTTCCTCCTGTCCTAGTTCTCCAAAAGCCAGTGCTTCTTTGCTCCAGAGAAGCTGGCTTTGGAGATTATAGTGCATGCACATTCCAGGTGAAGGAATTGCTTGAGGCACTGAACAAGGAAAGGTTGTGATGGAAGTGGTGTATTTGACACCCTTCTCGTTTTTCTTTTCTGAGCTTGGGAATTCAGCAGAGGAGTTACTAGCGTCTCTCTAGAGCTCATGACAAAAATAGGCTTCTTTTATTTTAATCCAGGTGAATGTGGGTATTTGGATTGTTGTAAGGGATCAGTTTAGACAAAATACTGATCTGAGCTTTATTTTTTAACAATAGCTATAATTTGGCCAAGAAGTGATGTCATCTGGGCAAGCTTTGTGAGGGTCATGTCCGTCCCACCTGATAACCAATGGCTTTTAAACAGCTAGAACACTTAAGCAAGAATCAATCCTCATCACGTTTTACTGTTGCATAGATTCACCAAGACATTGGACTGACCAACCATGTGCCTTTGTTGAAGAAGTCCCTGGAACAATTTGTGTACAGAGTGAAGGCAATGCTGGCATTCAACCACTGCCAGGAGGCCTTCTGGGTCGGCATCCTCAAAAATCGGGATCTTCAGGTGAGAATCACTGCCTGCCTGAGGCAATTAAAATCTGAGACAGGACAATGCTCATCCTGTCCAGACAACTCTAACTCTCTCCTTGTGTGTGGGTATAGCTAAAAGGCCAAATTGAGTGTGACCGTAGTGCAGTCATGTCTAGTGCAGGAGAAAGAAGCATTTTATTTCAAGATTTAAGAGTCTGCATCTTTAAGCTCTTGCACTGAGCGTTCAGATTTGATTGTAATGAACAGGTACAGGGATTTTTTGGCTGTTCTGTGGCAAGAACTACATGCACAAGAGAGAAGAAATAAAGGTCACTTGAACACCTTTGCATACTTTATGTGTGGCTTTAAAAGAAGCCAGTTCTGGCTCTTCATTTCACTACAGAAGCAGGACAATTAAACAAAATCTGATTTTTAAAACTCTAAAACTTTTTATTTAAGAAGGCAACAAAATACCATTTTCTTCCATCTCACCCTGGCACCTTTGACTGCTTCGCATACGCTCAGTACAGATCTTGTGTTCAACTTAGGGAGAAGAAATTTTGACTCAGGCCTCGGAGGAGAGGGGCTCGGATGAGGACGAAGAGGACTCGGCGGAGGGTCCCACTGAGGAGGTACTTCAGGGGCCGCGGGGCTGCGCCTCTCCAAGGCGAGGGAGGGCGGGAGTGCAGCCTTGGCGCTGACGGCGGCGCGTCCCGCAGGAGCCGAGCGGCAGCGACACGGACGACAACGACGAGCGAGGCGGGGAGCGCGGCGGGGCCGGGCGGGGCCCTGAGGCAGCGCGGCCCTGAGGCATCGAGCGGGCGGGCGGGGCGCGGCTCCCGCGCAGGCGCGGCGGCGGCGGCGGCCATGTCGGTGCAGGAGGACCCGGTGCAGCGGGAGATCCACCAGGACTGGGCCAACCGCGAGTACATCGAGGTGATCACCAGCTCCATCAAGAAGATCGCGGACTTCCTCAACTCGTTCGGTGAGGGCGCGGGGCGGGGGCTGTGGGCGGGCCGGGCCGGGCCGTGCGGCGGCCCGCGGTGTCTCACTGCCGCCTCCCCGCAGACATGTCGTGCCGGTCCCGGCTGGCCACCCTGAACGAGAAGCTGACGGCGCTGGAGCGGAGAATCGAGTACATCGAAGCCCGGGTGAGCAGCGGGGCTGTGGGCCGGGTGCGGGCTGGGCCCGGGGCCGGCCTTGTTTGAGGCTTTTCCTTTTCCTGTAGGTCACCAAGGGGGAGACGCTGACATAGGCCCGGGGCGGCCCCGGCCCCCGCCGCCGGAGCACCGCCGCCCCTCACCCCGCCCGGGGCCCGCCGCCGCCACCGCCGCCGCCTCTGCTCGTGTTGCCAATAAACCGCTGTGCTCCTGCCCTGCCTGCTCTCTGCGTGCCTGCCTGGGGCCGGGCCGCGGGATGCCCGGCTCCCTGCCACCGTCCTGGATGTCCAGAGCCTGCCCTTCCATCTGCCTGACCCACAGGGTTTGGGCACACGTTCCTCCCCACATGTGGGGGCTGTACCACAGGGGCTGCGGGCCAGGCTGTTGTCAACTCCTGGAGGCACCTTGCCGGCCTTTGGGGTGCTTTATACTCCTGTTGGGATCACAGCAGAAAATCTGGTGATCCCTATGGTCTGAAGGGTGTCAGCCTTCACATGTGCACTTGTCAGGGCAGCGTGGGGACAGCAGGCTCACCTGACGTGGTGCACATGCCACAGGAGAGGGCCCTTTGCCAGCACCCAGGAAGAGGTGTTTCTCCTCTCCGCGAGGCAAGTGGCAAGGAGAAGGAAGTCTCTCAGCCCTTCCCACCACTCCTTTATTTATCTTGGTTTTTCAGTGGGCATCTAGATCTGCAGAGTCACTGTTCATATTTAGTGTTTGTTGGGGAGTCCATGGAATTGGTGTCAGCAAAGGTTTTATTACTTCCCAGCAGGCTTTAAATGTCTTGGTATATTCTGCAACTGTAATCTTAACTTTTTCATCATGGCATTGTCATGCCTGCAGTGTTTACTGAGCACCTGGGTTACTTAATGTTTGTTATATTTTTGTGGCTGTCTGACATCAGCTGGTTCCTTGTTGACATCAGCTGGTTCCTTGTTTCGCTCAGCTCTCATGGTTTCTCTCAGGTTGGGCTGCATATCAGGGAGGCTTGGCTGCTTTTGGAACATAGTACCTGTGGAAATGAGTGCTTTGTAGCAGCCCTGTAGTGGAGTGGAACAGCCACAGGTCACTGCCCTTAGGTGTAGGGGCCATATCAAATTAGACTGTTGTCATATGAAGATTGATTGATAGATCAAAGGAAAGCAGCTCTCCCTTGGCTCCAGGGTGGCTGCTCTGTAGCCCAAGTACATCAGAAGTACTGCCATGGCCCATGCATTGCTTACTGTGGATGTGCTGGAGTCCTGAGATCTCCATCATTGGAGATAACTCAGTATTGTCTGGAGTATTTGTCTGGAGAAGGCCCTGAACTAACTGGATGTTGAAGTTGGCCCTGCTTTGAACGGGATGGGGTTGAGGCATAGACTGCCAGAGGTTCTTGCCTGAATTATGCTGATTCTTCAACCCAAAGGCTGAATGGAAGACAGGGTACCACAGACATCCCTGAGACTGTGTCTGTACTGGGCTGACCCTTTAAGTCGAGATCCATTGCTTGTTCTGTTCCCAGCTAGTAGCATGGTGTGTCTCAATCCCTTCCTGGTCTCCTGGCTGACTGTTGTAATGGCTCTTTCTCTTCTCATACCAGGATTTCTCAAAGGAGTAGGTTTTGCCATGCAGTTGGTGGGATCTGCTGGAAGGTATCACTCCTCCCGGAATATGTGCTCTTACAGAGCTTCAGCACTGTGGGATCAGTCTGTCTGGTTCATCTCCCAGCAGGGACGCTGGGCAGCTCATTGCAGTACAGAGTTCTGCCCTTTTTGTTTCAAGAAGTCTTACTAGTTCCCTAAGGAACCAGGTTTTCTGGCTGGGTGCTGCTTATTCCAGGCAGTCTCTGGGAGTTGAAGCCTCCTGGTCCTCAGGCTGGTACTGCTTCCTCCAGCAGCTGCTGTGATGTGCAGCCTTGTAATAGATGGAGCTTTGATACATTTCACATTTCATTATTTTAAATACTGGGGAATTCTGTGTGCCTTTTTTCTTTGTACTGTATTTTGGTTTTTGGTTTTCTTGTTGTTTTTGTTTTTTTTTAAATATGATGCCCCAGGAACCTACATTAAACTTTTCTGGAGTGGATTTGTGTATTCTAATTTAGATGACTGATTTACGTGGTGTGTTAGCGGTGCTGTTCTTCCCACCACACATTTGATGTAGCAGGAGATGGCCGTGTCCTGTGTCCTGATACCATGCTGTCCTCATCTCCTGAGAGGGCTGGGTGCTCTACTTATGGTCAGCAGAGACCTGTTGGTGGTCTGAGACCTTTTCCCAGAGTCTGAACTGCAGAGAAGGTGGTTTGAAGCTCCTTATCAAGGTGCCAGAATTGACCTAGAGAGCCTGAGCCAGTCTAGCTTGAGAAAGGTTTGCACTCTTGGGTGAGAGGCAGTGGGCTTGTAGTGCTCACTGCCTGCTGGACAGGCAGCCAGGCCTCATGGAGTGATTGGAGCAGTCCAGCAGTCCTCATTAGAGGCTCCAAGGTTTGGGAATGAGCTGTAGTGTTTTGATCTGGGTGGAAGACAAGGTGTACTGGTGTCACCCTTTGTGTGGTGTCAGCAGAAGAGGGATCTAGAACTTGATTCAAGCTTTGCGTAGCCCAAAGAAATGTTAGTCTCTGATCCAGAGTACATCTTTTAAGATGAATGGATTGGACCAGACTTCTCAAATAGTTCTAGCTCTTAGTAAATACCCTTTGAGCTCTCTCAGTGCCTACTGTGAGCAGACCCTTGATTTTAGGAAACAGTTTTAAAGTGAAATGTACCTTCATCCCCTTTATGTTTCAGGTGATTGAACCTGATAATTCAGTGAGCTGAGGAGATCCCAAGAGAGGAATGTTTTAGGACACAGCTAAGTTGTTGAGGGAGAGCTGCACTTTGATCCTAAGAGCTTTGCAAGGCTGAATTTTAAAGATCCCAGAAGATGGTGTGTGCTTGCATCCTGATGCCAAGGTGCTGACAGCAGTGGATGTCACTGGAGTAGTTGTCTCACAAAGAGAAGATTGGACCTGCCAGCCTGGGATTGCTGCTGCTCCCCAGGTCAGTGAGATGGGAAGGTCACAGGAGTATGGGAGGTCTCCAGATTCACTGAGATTTTGTGTCCAGTTTCCAAAAGCTGCCAGCAGTACTGCTCTGAGGTCTGCAGGTCCTGGGACCTGGGAACTTGGCCTTGGAGTACATAAAAGCTTTTGGGTGGCTGTACCGTGAGCTCACCTTTCCACTCACTTTCCCCATCCCTCTCTCTGTGCAATCTGACACAGCCTGTATATTTTCACTTTATATCACAGAAGTGTGAAGCCAGTCATTTACAGAACCCTCCTTTTGGAGGAGAGGATTATTGTTGGGTATATCCTGAAGCAAAAACTTGAGAATTACATCCTGTGGAAATAATGGGTAGATCAAACTCTGAGTCCTACTGACTTCAGAGTCAGGCGTGTGGGAGGTCTGAGGTTCACCTTGGCTGGGCTATGCCCCAGCTGGTTTGGTCGGTGCTGCACAGACCTGCTGGCCCAGCCCCAGCCCGGCTCTGTGGCTCTCCCTGTGTTGCCCCTGTGCCAACAGGTAACTCCACCAGGTACCCAACCTGTGCCTCCTTACCTTTGTAGGTTGTTCTGCTTTGTGGCTGTGCCATCTCCTGGCAGGTACGTTGCTGACAAAGCAGTGGGGGACAGGCCTCAATCTGCCTTGCTGACAGGGTTACAAAATGGATTCCAGGACCAAACCCATTCCACAAAACATCAGGATTAAATATCGAAATCCTTAGTGTTGCCTGTGCTTAGAAGTGCTGAGGAAAAGGGCTTTATCAAGAGGAAGGATCAGCTGAAGTTGGGAATTGTCCCTCAGGCTCTGTGTGCTTCCCAGGGAGCATCTGTGATCCCGTGCCTTTGGCTCTGCTTCCATGAGGCACTTCCAGCCCTATTGCTAGACCAGAAGACTGGGGATGGAAAGGGAGCCCAGTGAACTAGGAGAACAAGGAAGAAGAGAGGAGCAGATACTGGAGCAGATGTTTTTGCAGGTTGCCCATGGAAGCAGTTCTCCAGTTAGGGCAGTGGGTGGGGAGAGCATCCTGAGACCCCATGTTGATCCTTGTGCTTGCTGCAGCTCAGCCAGGCCAGAGGCTGGGAAAAATTGACAGTTCCCTACTTCTGTCAGCCAGCAGCCTGCCCTTTATGGATCTGTGCTTTGTGTTGTGGCCACACTGTCCATCCTACTTGTAACTGGAAGACTGCCCTTGTAGCTAAATTGGAAGGACCAACAGCCAGTGCCCCAGAGGCCAGACACCCCCTTCCCTCTCATCCCTCAGAGCCCATTTGTGATGAGCCTGTAATGCGCTGACCATAATAAGGGAGAGCTCCCATAAGGAAGGAATTTCCATCATTACCTGTAGCCATGAAGGGGAGGATCCTGTACTTATCAGTACTGGAATCACTCACTCTTCTGCCTCTTGAGCTGTTGATAGCAGCACCTGAGGAGGTCAGTAATCCTCCAGGAAGTGAGTGATACATCCTGGCCTTTGATTTAGCCTGCTCAAACAGGCCTAGTTCTTAAATTTAACAGGCTTTAGCGAAAATTTTACTGTGTTCATTTAAAATCCTATCACAGTGAGTTATTATGGCAAGTAATTCTACAGAAGGGTACAGAATGAGAAAAAAATTTCCAAACAATCTTAGTAAGGTACAACATGATCTACTTTTGTGATTCCACAAGCTTTCATGGCTAAACCTCAGGCTTTGTCCCAGCCAAAAGCAACATCTTTCACATGATTTTAGTATAACAGGGGTCAGTGATGGTCTGGAAGGTTAGGAAGTGGGTTGTATTCACTGCTTATTGCTTGTTTCTTCTCTCTCAGAAGTCTCATAGTTTAAAAGCAGAAAGGTAGCTGTAAACTACTTGTAGCCTGCAAAGTACAGCTGTCAGGCATAATCCCCCTGCACTTAACCTGTGCTTCACAGGCTCACAGCAATGGTTGAAGCAGACTTCATTTAAAGGAAAATAAGTAGCAACTAAGTAAATGCTCAGGAGGGAGTAATTTAGCCAACCCTTTGGATGAAAGTCAGGGTAGGGCAAGAGGAGTCATGGGAATGTTTAAATCTGTCAGAAATGTGGTGACTTAATGAGCAATAACTACTCTATGTACCATCACTGGGCCCCTCCTACACTCACCTAGGAGTATTTGTACATTTCTCATGCAACCTGCCTGTGTGACAAATCCACTCACACATTGCACCAATTAGTGTCAAGCATAAGAGCCTGTGTCTCACCTCTCTAAACCTCTGCTGGAAGCAATTTTCCCAGCATACAAAGGATAAATCACCATTCTCCTAAATCTCTCAGAGGATGGTTCCCAAGTAAGGGCCAAGTAAACACATGTAATACATGATAAAGCATTCTGATTCATTAGATAATCTTCCCAACAGTAGATACAGGTATTAGCTGCTTTAAGTGTTCAATGTTACATGTAATTAAATATGTCAGGGGAGGTGAGACAAGGGACTTAAATAGGCACCTGTAGAAAAGTAGAGGAATACCTGGCTTAAAAACACAAACCCCAATCCTTTCCTCCTCTAAAAAAATACCAAAAAACCACAGCAAACAGCCAAGCAAACTGGAAAAAAAAAATAAATGCACACACCTACTCTAGGAACTATAACTTACTTTACCTGTGTCCTAGTAACTCCAGAAGCATCAGGAGATGAAGAAGTGAGGAGAGCAGAGGGAGGGAATACAATCCTTCCTGGAGTACCAACTGCACCAGAGTCAAACGATTAGCTGAATTTGACAAATGACTTACATGACCACACCTTGTGTAATCAATAGCCACTGTGCTGTTGGGAGTGTCCCAAGGAGTCTCCTTTGACACTGGCTGTCACTCTTCGCATGCATCTTCAGGTGACCAAACATCTGCCACCTTCTGCTGTGGTGTACTGGAGGAATTTGACCCTTCCTTTCCTACTTTCCTTCTGGTGAAGGCTGGCTGGCTCAGAAAGTGTCACCTGCCAGTGAGGGAACAGCTGCCCTGAACAGCAAACAGCCCTGGGGTGGCTCCAGATAGTTGTTGTGCCGAAGAGATGTGTGTCAGAGGTGGCTGAGAAGGGCTGGAGGGGAGCACCAATGACCTTATGGCAGGTATAGGATGAGCAGAGCCAGAGGCTTTGTGTTGTCAGCATCCTCTGTGGCTGCTGGGGACAGGTGGGGTGGAGGACACGTTTTCCTTTGCTGTCACTGGCCCGACTGCACAGGCATTCCACCTGTGCCTCCCTGGGATGCCCTGAGCAGGAGGGGAGCATGCTTGGGCTTCCAAACCCTCATCATGGTGTTCTGCTTAGCTTTACCAGAGCCCAGGGCCTTTTCCCACAGAGTGGATTCTACATCTCCAGTGCCCTCCTGATGTCCCAGAGAGGCCAAACAAGCAGGCCTGGGTCTCCAATGTGAGCAGGGGCTGTGCTGGAGCAGGCACAGGCAGGAGTGAGGGGTCCTGGCTGCTCGGGAGGGGGCTGCTGAGAGCCATTAGTGCCTGAGGCAGGCTGGGAGCTGCACAGCTCCTCTCTCCGTTCCAGCGGGACCGGCCCTTGGCCACCTTCCCCAGGGCTCAGGGACATGGGACATACGCCTGGAGTGTGACCTCCATAGCCAAAGGACAACGGAGCCAGCCGCTGTCGCTCACCCCATGAGTCAGGGGAGGCCACGTGAGGCCCCAGCCCCGCCGCCTTCCCGCCCAGGGCTGGCACTGGGATCCCTGACCCAGGATCCTGAAGCGCCGCACAGCCCTGAAGGTGAGTGCTGGGGAGGGGTTCAGGAGCTTCCTAGGGTGAAGCCTGAGGGTGTTTGGGGGCTGCGTGCTGGCTCTTGCTGCACTGCTGGGTTATTGGTTGCTGTTTGAGGCATCAAGCCACTGTACAGGAAAAGGGTTCTGATGCTGTGGGGATTACAGGACTTCCCTATAACCTCCCTTCTTGACTCAACTTGAGTCTTTTTGACACAACTTCCCCATCTTTTTAGGTTTTTTTTCTCTAAATCCTCAGTGGCAAGCGCAACACCTTATGCAAAGAGAAAGGTTTGTGTGCCTTAATTTTACTCAGACATGAACATTCTGACTTGTGATGAGTTAATATTCTTCCTTCAGAGCTTTGCAATAACCACAGAGAGGCACAGGGCGTGAAAGGAAAAACACAAACCAAGTAATTTCAAATGTTGCGCGTCAATGCTTGAGACAGAGCTGGAAAATGGGCCGCAACCCCCCAGGGCTTACAGGTGTGGGGCTGGCAGCAGCTCAGCCATGTGTCTGGGCCTGCCCTGAAAGCCAGGGGAGGAAGGAAATGCTGGAGCTGCTCCTTGCTCACCCCCATGGGGCTGTCAGAGCCAGCCTGGGGAGCTGCCCTTGCTGCACTGACCTGCACTTGCTGGGTCTCTCTACACGCCTGTCTTCAAGGAGAATGGAAAGTCTGAGTTTTGCTACTTCTGTGTCATATTTCAGCTACATTTGACAACAGGAAAGCTAGCAGAAGGGTAGCAGAATTATTACCACAACCCGAGGAGGCTGGATTAGGAAGGGCTTCAAACGGAACTGGTGTGGATCTGTTTTTGTTGTCTCACAGGAAGAAACTCAGCTTCCACCACGGCCACGGCCCTCCAGGACGTCTTCCTGTGGAACCAACGGCTAGGACCAACCTAAGACTTGCAGGTGTGCTTTAAGAAGTTGGTTTGGTTTGATTTGAGAGAAGGGCATTGAGGGACATTATATTTAAAATAAAATTTAGCAGGTTTAGGTGTCAGCATATAATTTAAAATGAAAGGTAAAAGTAGTTTCAAAGGGGAAAAGGTTTGGTATTGTCTGATTTTTGTCTTGAAGTTAAAACAACCTTATTTTATTTTATTTACATTTTTGTATCCCATTGAGGAATTTCCCTCAGATATACTTCATCAGCTAAGCAAAACCTCATGTATGGAAGTTGTTAACCTCACTTTCTAAATCTGACTCTGCACACCAATTTTATTGTAACATGTTAAAAAGACCTCACTATAATTAAATTCTGATTTACTGTGAGGAAAGCAAGGTGAAGTCTGTTGTTCATGTAATTCCCCAGTGAGTTCATGGCCAGGCTGAAATGCCTGTGTATCATCATCTTTCTCTCATTATGTGGTATAATCAACTAAGTAACTTTTAAAACATACAATAATTAGGCACCTATACTTATCCTTTGTTTAGATCTGATTTTCTTTCCAGAAGAGCCACAGGGGAATTAATGTGCATAGTGTAAGAGAAATTAGGTACCCAACTTCCTTGGTTAATGTAAATCTTGGTGACTGACTAGGCTGAGCTGTGCTGGAGGCACAGAAAGGGAGATGGGAGCAGATGCTGGTTGCTCCTGGATCCTCTTGTGGCATCCAGGTCTTACCACAGCGGGATGCAAATTGCATTAGGCAACTGTGTTTCTGTTGCTGTAACAGCTGAGCAGTCTGCTGGCTCATTTGTGCCAACAAATGAGCAGTTTTGAAGTAAATCAGTCTGATAGCAGATGATGGTGACGTTGACAGTGTCTGCCCTGCCTTCAGTTGAATCTGCTCTTCCTGTGTGCATGGCAGGACAGGTCAGGTAATGCCAACTGCTCACTTTGTCTTTGGGGTGATGCAAAGCTGGAATAGGACAGCTGCTGTTACAGGTTCCTGTCAGGGGAGCAACAACCTGCCTTAAAATGCCACTGGAAGTGGCCTTCACTAGGTATTAGGAATCCGAATGACAAATCTGAGTTTCACTTGACAGTAAAATGTCAGGATACTTTTAAATTATTTTCTGAAATTGAATTAATCAGCTGGAAAAAATGTTTATATTTAAAGTACTTTTGTTCCTTTAGCCCTAGTGTTTTGACTGTGTGGTCCGGAGAGAGGCCTAAAGGATTTAGGTTAAACAACCAACTGTTGCAAGGACTAAATTGAGCAAATAGAAAGACAAGAAAGAGACTGAAAAAGGCAGAAAACCATGTCTGGAGGTATATATGTGCCTATGAACTGACATTCTTGATTGAGTGGCCAAGAACGAGTCTGTCCAGGGTGTGGTGTGCTGGGTTCCTACATTTCCACATCAGCTGATACTTACCCACAGAGGGGACAGATGCATTTCCTGCATTCCCTATCAGAT
Organism: Irena cyanogastra; assembly: GCA_013397155.1. NCBI lineage: Eukaryota > Metazoa > Chordata > Aves > Passeriformes > Irenidae > Irena > Irena cyanogastra. Next base: position 2,660,916 of record VWZV01004333.1, read on the forward strand.
GCTCACAGGCTCACAGCTCCCACAGGGCTGCTGCCACAGCTACAGCAGCAAAGGCTGGATGTAATTTAGGGAAAGATCTGTAGATCTTTTGCATAGGTTCATCACTGGGAATAATTTCAAAATGTTGTTAAAATACTGTTTTCTCACAATACGCTTTGGAGACAGGTAAGCCAGGTTTCCTGAGCTGAGTCTTTGAAAGTGGTTATGTAGTTTTCCCAGAAGTCTTTTGAAGTCTGTTTGTGTCTAATTTCCTCTGTCTGAGAACTGACACCCTAAAAAGTTGTTCTGTTTGAGTGTTTGCTTCTGTGTTACAGTATCCTTCTGAAGATATTAACTGATCTGTTTTGGGTTTCGTATTAGAATATTTTTTGGACTGATATGATGGTCTTTAGAGAGCTGAAAGTGCCAGTAGGAAAAGAAGCAGGTTTTCTGGAATTTTCTGGAAAATTTGAAGGATATATTTAGTGTTCAAACTGCTTTATTGGAAGTGTTTTGTTGAATGGATTCAAAAGTCATATTGTAAGAAAATGTGTGGACATATAAACTGTTTTCCTATTGCATCCTGCATAGTGGAAACTGTGCTTTAGGCTTCCCAAAAACCTTCTTTTGCATTTCTCAGTACAGCTGTTGGTTAGTTGCAATGCATGAGGGGAGATGCATTAGTGCAGAATGCCTGGACCACGCTAGGCAGAGGCAAGAGTTCAGAACCACAGCCACCACAAAATGTGCACCATCAGAATATTCCAGCCTCAGCCCAAAACTTCTGTGGCAAGTTTATCAAAACAAAAGGAAATGCTGAATTTTGGGGATGTCAGAACATTTGTTTCTGTGGCAAATACCAGGAATTAATCTGAGATCAGCACTTAAAAATTTGTAATTCATAAAGCTAAAGTTAATGGAAAATTCCTTTTCCTGACAACTTTCAGAAAAACAGATGATGCTTTGAAGCATCAAAGCCTTCTGTGAGACAAGAATTCAAAGTCTTGTGAGACTTTTCTAGGAACTATTTCTGCTATTTTTCCTGGCTGATACATTTTAAGTATTAGGATGTGAAAGGTACAGGATAATTGTTCTGTTTCATGAATGGAACCTGACCTGTTAAGTTACTCACATCTGTGGTAAATATTTAATTAGACACCTTGGTAGCTTTACAAAACAAGGATGTGAATGATCAAGTCTGACTTCTTTTTGTTTTACTCATGATGATCAGACTTTTGTTCTTTCCTAATAACCAAAGGCAAGTAGAGTTCACTCGGAGGAGTCAAGCACTGGATCCCAGGAGGGTAAATGAATCATGGTGTGAAACAGAGAAGTGATTTCAAAACTGAAAGGCACAGAGAGAGACGCTGTGTTTGCAGAAAATCAATGACAGAATACCGGGAAGGTCAGTGACCTGATTCTAAATGTGCTTTTTCTCCCCTTTCAAACAGGCACAGCAATGGAGAATTTGGATGTCTCGATCCCAGATCTTACTGAAGAACAGCAAGGTGAGGGAAGCACACAAAGATCAGAGCTTTGGCTCATGCACATTGCACAGCAGTGTTTGCCAGGGTGGGCATTAGTCAATGAAATTTGTTTCCTCTGAAAACACACCCTATCCATCTCCTTGCTTGTAAAAGAGAGACCAGCAGTCTTCCCAGCTCTTCCACAGGCTCCTGTTAGGCTTTGTGCACATGCAAGTTGAATTTAGATACATGAAGGAGACTTTACTTGCAATAAATGCCTGATGAGCAATCTCAGTACCTTGGTATCCAGTCCTTGGGGTCTTTGTGCCTGTCTGTAAAACAGCATGGTCAGAATAAACCTGTTAAATAGCTAGGAATACTTTGTGATCACTTGCCATGCTTCTCTAACTAAGACAACAGCATCACAGAGACATCAGCCGTTTATATGGACTGTTGACATTTGTCTACTGTTTAGTGGCAGACTGAGATGCTTTATGCAATACAGCACCACTCTCTTTCCTGTGTGCTGGTATTGGGCAGTGTGTTAGAGCCTGGTGTCTGTCTCCACACCTGCACTGAACACCACAGGAACATTACCATGAAACACCCCTCTGCTCCTGCACAGTGACAGGTTTGTTTTCCTTACAGACATTTTTCAGAGAGTTTTTGCTGCTGATGCCAAGTACTTGGAGACTCATGAGAAAATGAACCAGTCCTTCTGGGAATCACTTGTGAAATGCTTGGCCACTACTGACCCACCCATCCTAAATACTGAAGAAAAGAACAATGTAAGTTACCAAAGAAACAGTTTTCCTTGTTATTCTACTTTTCTACTATACTCTAGGGAGAGAGAACATACAGTCCCGCTCGCTGATAAGCTGAAATATATTAAAAAGTGTAACAGGCCACTGCTTTTTACTTCACTGCTCTCCGTGTGCAGAAATAACTGGCTCTGTATAAATTCCTCAGGATCAGTTCAGCTTACTATGTTCTAGGCAGGACAATTGTTAGTCACATTTTGCTGTAAGATACTGCAGCAGTTGCATGGCCATTTTCAGACCCTGTAGCTGTATTTCTCCATCTCTCTGAATAGTTAACTATTGCCCACCGTGCTGTTTTTCCCAGTTGATGACTCTGCTCTGAATTGCTGAATGGAGTTTACATTCTCTTCCCATCTTTGACATTACTCTTTGTCCCCAGTTTTCTCTTTGTGTAGTAGGAGCAGGGGGTTACATTTCCCACAGGGTGGGATACACTCATTTGCCCATCAGGGTGTGCTTCTGCAGGCTGTGTTTTATTGGAAAGTCCACTTGCTAGTTACTTACCTCCTTTTCAGCTCCTTAACAGCTGTGATGTCCTCCCCGAAGGCTGTGCTGCCTGCCTGAAAACCATAGAGAAGAAAGGAGTCAGGGCAATGGCTCTTCTTTACCTTTTGCTGAAGACTTCCAACCCATCTGGGTACAGGCAGCTGCCCAGCTCCAAGGGAAAGGGTGAGTCCTACCTGTCTTCCTGTTAGCTGTTTTGTTAAAATTACTGCAGGCCCAGTGGGACTTGACAGCAGCTTGAACACTCTGTTATGTGCTTGGAAGTGATTATTAGTGAACAACTGAACTGTCTGGAAGTACTGCTCAGGAAAGGCAGTTAGGTGTGGTGGTGATGGGAGCCAAAGTCAATATTTTACTGCAGTTAGACTTGGCTTCTTCTGGGGAAAAAAACACCTGTGTTTAGGGAGAGAGCATGTCCTGGGATGATGCTGCCAAAGAAGTTTCTCTGATTTGGAAAGTTTTCCCTGATTTCTTTGCATAGACTGTTATCCAGCTAGCCAGGACCCCTCTGAGCACTTGTAGTGGTAAAAACCAGAGCTGAGCCAGGGAAAATATTTTTACAAGTAATTCCCTAGCAGCACATGTGAAACTTAAAGGAATGGACAGGGGATAGCACACAGGGTGCTGAACCTGGCAACAAGATAAAAGAGACTTATTTGCCTGGTTGTGCAGTAAGAAACTAAGGGCAGTTTCACAGGGTCCATAGTCATTAATTGTCTTTAATAGATGGCAGAGGAGCACTCACTTAAGATGACCCTAAATTTAACTGGAGACCTTCAAGGACATCCTGTTCCTGCTTCTGCCTTGATTAAACGTGTTCCTGAAGGGGAGATACCTTCCAGCCTGGCACACAGCCCAGCTTTGGTTATCTCTCAGAGCAGGAATGTTGGTAACAAGACCCTTGGGCTGTGAGCAGCCTCGAGGAGCTGGAGGAGAAGGAATCCTATCTACCTGCCTGTGCCCAAATCCTGCACCTCCTGATGAAGAGATGCTCAGAGCCCCAGCCCTGAGCACAGAGCTGGGTGTGAAGCTGTACAGAGTCACCCCTGGCCACAGGAGCCAGGACCAGTTGGGATCCTGCTGTGAGCCTGGCCGTGAGGGCTGTGCTCCTGTGCCACGAGAGGGAGCTGGAGCCGCGGCGTCGGCACAGGGAGCCCTGGCAGAAGTAGCCCAGGGCAGGGTGAGCCACTCCTGTCCTGCTGAAGCATGGTTCAGCTGCAGCTGCTGCTGCTTCAGGGAGTGGGAATTTGCACAGGGGTAACATTATGAATAATTAAATGCCAGAATATGAAACTTTAAGTGTCTACCACAACCATTTGAGAAGGTCTAACTGTAGTGTATATGATGCTTTCATTTGATGCTTTGTAGTACCCTTTGTGTGCAAAAAACACAACTGAAATTAGACAAAGGATCTGATTTCCTGTCAGGCAAATTTTAATAAAGCATTGTGAAATCCGTAATTGTAAAATAGAAAATGTAGTCACCGATAATGTTTTTTTCTCTCTTTATAAAAAAAGATGAAAAATTGAAACTCCTGAAGAGTTTGGAAAGGAATTTTGTATATTCAGAAGAGGACAAAAAGTCTGAAAACTCATCCCACGAGTCCATGGATGAAGATACACAAGGTAAAGAGGATTTATTTTATTTTCCCCAATACGTAACTTAGTCTGACTCCATGTTTGTAAGGACTGACAAAAGAAATGTGGCAATTCTGTAGAACTCTGAATAAAGTAAGAAATTGTGCAAAAGAGAGAACATAGAAAATCATCAGTACCTGATTCATAATCAGCAAAATAGTGGCTGTCACCCACTCTTGTGCAAGTTGGTTTCAGAAACATAGAAATCTGCTGCAAGATTCCTTCCCAATTAAAAGATCCTAACCTCTCTCTACAACCCTTTATACAAGTTAATCCAACTTTCGCTGAGTTTCTCCTGTTCAGCCAGCTTTGAAGGGAGCTGTGAGGCAAAAGCAGCCAGTGGTGATCCTTGCATTTCAAAGCCTTAGTTTTTACCTTCGTATGGTTGTATTATGAGCAAACAACTACAGTGCTGTTGTTTCTGGTGCTGCTAGCACATTTTTATTTACTCTGATGAACAAATACTTTCTCTTATCCAGACAGTGATGAGGAAGATTTAGAAAGACAGAAGACTGAAGGCCAGTTACTTGGAGGTAGGACAAAGTGACAACAGTATTGGCTTTTACTAGAGGCAACCAATGTAAACCAAAAAAGGAATTTTTTTTTTGCATTCTTTGGTTTGGCTGTTGAACAAAGGTATATTAACATGTGTAGATGTAAAAGTAAAAGAAAGACAAGTCAGAATTTGGCTGTAGGAAAGACATTTCCTACAAGATGGAGCTCAACTAATGCTGACACTCAGCCATGCCCTGTGCTCAGAGTAGAACCAGGAAAGCAGCAAACTCTGCTGTTGTGGGAGGAGTCCTGCTGCCTGGATGTGCACAGCTGCCACTGAAATCTGGCAAGAGAGTCCTGAAAACATCTGTCACACCCACTACTTAGAGAGGCTGCAGTCAGCCCACAGCACTGACTGGAGATCATCAGCAAAACTCCTTGTTCCTGAGGCTTTTCCTTTCCTACCAAAGGAAAAATGGAAAATAAGTACAATGCAGATAAAGGAAATGTGCTGTGTCGATACGCAGAAATACCTATAGAACTATGGATGCAAAAATGTAAAGCATTTATGTTTTAATTTATGTCTTAAACTGAGTTCAGCCCAAATGTAAGAGCAGCTCATTTAAAATTGACATTAGGAGATCTAATCTGTCTCACAGGAGTCTGATTCTACCTGACTCCAGACACTTGGAGAGATGGAATATAGGGGGGTGGGGGAAGGGGGCTAAGAATTCAGTCATTTCTCACTTTTTGGCTGCATGACCCCCAGCAGAGTCACCCTCTTTAAGAAGTTAAAGTTGGTCTCTTGTCTCTGTTGCACACCCACACTGATTTCAGGGAGCTGATGGGCTGGCACCAGACACACTCACTGCAGGTATTAACCTACCTCATCTCTGTGTCATGTTTTAGGAATACCAGCAGAGGTGGTTCCCTACAGAGATTCAGGTAAGTGCTCCCAGTTCACCTCATCCTGCTGGAATGACTATAACTGCAGTGTCTTCTTTCTGACATGCTGAGACATTAAAGAATAACTCTCAGGCTGTAAATCCCTTGGTTTCCAGTTAGCCTGGTGCTGGACCTGGGCATGGTGCAGACATGCTGTTGCAAGGCTGTGGTGGTGACTGGCTGACAGCAGGTGATTTGTACAAGGTGTTCTGGCAGATTAACCCATTTTTGTAGGCCTGACAGGTTCTCACAAGATCAGGTCATAGCAATCATTTTTTAGGGGAAAACCCAGCAGTTCTGATGGGCAACTGTTCAGTCTTAGCCAAAAAAGCTAGAGACAGTTTCTAGCATTCCCTGAAGCCCTCTATCTCCTGCTGAACAGGGGTGCAAGGCTGGGAGGGACCTGGAACCTGGTTTCTGCAAGCAGTGAATGCCTGGCTCTGAATGCATTCCTGCCTGCACAGCATTCCCAGCAGGAGGTGCCAGGTGAAAGCCAGATGTCGGGCAACAGAGCAACAGTGCCAGGCAAGAGGCTTGCACAGACAGGCAGTCTGAAGGCAGACTTCCTCCCACCAGACACTGCTGCACAGCCCCAGAATGTTTGTAAAAAACCCATAGCAGGAAATTGGCAACAGCTTAATTGCATTACTGAGCTCATCCCTCCTGTGCCCAGGCCAAGGCCACAGGATGAGTTAGGAGAGGCAAAGTGGAGCAGCCTTTGGAGATGACATCTGTTCCACTTCTGTTCTGTGCAGTGGAGAAGTTGTAAATTGGAGTATAATACCTTGGGGAGGTTTTTGAGTTACCTATCCCCAAGGAGCCACACAGAACACCAGGGCAGAGGGATCCACTGCAGTGCCATATTCTCCCCACACTGCCAAGTGCAGAAAGGGTCATGGTACTTTTCCCCTTGGTGTTTGGCCTCTTTACCACTCAGCCCAGTTTTGTTGCAGGTAGGTGATTTCTCATTGTGCTTCTTGGTGCTGACTGTGGTGGGGAGCTCTATATTTGTATTTTTTCCATCAGAAATAACAAAACTATATTTCTTTTCAGAGATTGCCAGAAGAGACGATTCAGATGCAGATGGTGAGTATAAACATGCAAACAGAAGTTTATTTTGTGAATGTTCTTTCAGGACTGAGTTTTGCTTAGTGTGGTGAGCACAATACCAGCTCCTTGATGCCTAGAGATTGTCTAATCAAAAAGTAGAAGGTTGAAAACATGGAATGCTTTAATAGAAGAAATACTGTGCAAGTCATTCCACGATGCCAAGTTACAGTGGGACCGTTGCATTTAGGAAGTAGAGTAATACAGGACAGACACTTGCCAAGTGTGAATTGATGTTCTGCTAAATTTTTTATCTATAGATCATTCATACAACTGCACAGAGTTGTATCTGTGAGTCAGAATAATGCAATGCTATGTTATTAATAGGAAAATAATTGAGCTTGCCCCTAAACCAGAATGTGATCAATCCAGACTGCTCAAAGAGGCAAAAATGTGATGCCTGTATCAGGTGACCCGGAGCAGAGTTTCTTTTCAAGGTTTAGTTTCTCTGTGGTTCAAAAGCATCAAAGCAAAAGTCTACAGCTCATGTAAAGGACCCTTCCAGTACTCACCTGTTACATCTTTAGAGAAAATTCACTGCCAGGCAGGGGTTGCCCAGTGTAGGGGAAATCAGCATCTGAAACTTGTGCTGAATCAACTCCCAGAAGCTTGGGTGCAGCAGGTGCCTCAGAGGCTGCTCAAACCACCAACAAAGAGGAAAGGCAAAAACTGCTGCTTTGAGCCTGTTGTTGGAGAGATGGTAAAATACTCAGCTCTTTCTGGCAATACAAATAGAGAAAAAAGAGAATTTGGCAACTCTGGTCATGACAAAGATCCAACTGCTCTGTGTTTAAACCTCTAAAAGACCTCATTTGTTCTTATGTTGTTTTTTCTCTATGCCAGTGTAGCTGCAGGAGAGTCATTTCAGCAGCAGATCTCATTTTGGGAGGTGCAGAAGTACTTGACATCAGGTGTTAGTAGAGGAATGGTTCTCACACCCTCAGTAATGAAGGGGATCTTTTTACTGTAGCTGTGGTTGTGCAAAACACCCAGGAATCAAACTGAAGCTCCCTTGTACTATGGCTTTACTCCCCCACTGTCATTCTGAGACTATGGCTTGTCCCAGAAGAGGCAGAAAAAACCCAGAGTGCTTTAAAACAATTCAGTATTGTTAATGCAGCCATCTGGTTATACTTTTTAAAATTCCTTTTTAAAACCATGTTCTTTGGAGTGATTTTAAAATTGCTAATTTGATCTTTCTGAAAGGTTTGCAGACCAACAAACAGTTTTACATATATTCTGCTCTGACAATCTGTTTCAGATATAAAAAGGGAAATAAACTTTAAACTCCTTAATTTCACAGTTCCATGGTAATAAAAGACTTCTCTTTTTTTGTAGCATATGAGAAGGAGACCACTCACCCCCCTCAGTGGACAGTACGGTGGATGGGCATACGGAAGGATGGTAATTGATGTATTAAATCAAACTGATGTCAAATCTGTTGAACCTTAGTTCAAGAACAAGATCTCTGGTTTAAAAAAACCTTTTTTTTTCCAACATGAGTGCTTTGTTGATGTCCATCAAGGCTTGGTGATGAAAATCAACGAGGCTTCTCACAACGTGGAGCCTAGTGCCTGACAAATCTCAGGGAAATTGATTTCATTCCGTGAACGATACTCTATACCAGAGGTGAATTTGGAAGGGCCATGGCTGCAGTTGTGACCTAATCTTCTCTCTCAATTTCAGATGAATTCTTTCATTTTGTCATTCTTTGCTTTGCAATTGGAGCTTTACTAGTTTGCTACTACTACCACAAAGGTAAGGCAAGGTTCAATTGAAGGATATATTGTTGCACTGTAGAAAAATGAACAAAGCTAACATTTATTTTGTTGCCTTAGATTGGACTATTTCTCTTGGGATTGGTTTAATCACCTTTGCTTCCCTGGAAACCACTGGGATATACTTTGGTCTAGGTAAGTGTCCCTCCAGCAGCAGCTGTATCCCTGCGCTAAGGACAAGGTCACACAGTTGCCACAGCCCACAAAACTGCCGGGGCTGAGATTCCGTAACTCACCACGAACCTCCCCCCAACATCTCTCAATTAAGGCTGCAGACAAGCAGCCTTAATGCTACTGAAGGGAGAGGTTGGCTCATTTTTCCTTCCCAGTGATCACAAGACCCTGAGTCACCTCTTTCTGCAGCACTGGCCAAATGCTCCATTGCCATGACAACATGTAATTTTAGCAGCAAGGCCTGTCTTCCCAGATCCACTGGCTAAGATGCTGTGCATCCCGGCTGCCATGCATTCCCCTGGGACTGAGGATGAGCTCAGGGCACAACTTGGATGGCAGCAGCTACTGAAAATATTAAAACCCCGGCATTTTGACAATCCCTAGGGATGGTATAGGAGAGCTGCCACCAGCAGCAAGTTATGGCTCCCCAACCAAGAACTTGCCTCCTCTGTAATCTCATGTTAACGTAGTGGGAAGTTGTGGGTGGTTTTCTCATGATTCAGCCTGATCTTTCTCATTAATGATATTGCAGATGTGCTTGTTTAAACAAGTGTCAGTGTTTGGGTTTTGCCGTTTTTCTATTTTTTAATGTTTTATGTTGCTTATATGTTTGTTTTCACACTCAGTGTACCGAATTCGGAGCGTCCTTGACAGCTTTATTCCTCTGATTGACAGACTCAGGCCAAGAGGTAACAGTGCTCTTTTTCCTGACAGCATCTGTCTTCCCGGGACCTTGGTTTGTTCAAAAATTAAGACCAACTCATTTAAATGACAGTTTCCAATCTTACTGCCTTAAAAAAAAGGAGTATTTTACTACAGTTCATTACAGCTGCTCGAGTTTGAAAATGAATTAGTCTTGACTCTTTCCCTGTGGGAGAATGTTTTCACATTTTTAGTACTCCACCCTGTATGGGGTACTATTTCCTGGCAGTGTCTGCATAAGAATTCTATATGTTAAATAAAAACTCAAGGAGTGGAGGGAGTCTTCACTTGTTGGGTCTCAGAAAGACTTATGGTTCACGTTTATCCATATTTATGGACACAAAACATGAAGAAATCCTTCATGGATACAGCGCAATCTGAACACAGCAGTCCTGACAGCTGTCTTTTTCTTCATCCCACAGGCATGAGGAAAGCTGCCTAGGAGGAGTATTTCAGGAGAGTTCCCCAAACCTGACTGACCAAATTTCTAAAGGAACTGCTTTATGAGGTGAACTTAACAACCAAATGGCCAATGTGAAATACTGAAATGTGAAACCTCTGACAGACATCACTCCCTTCCCTCCAAAATAAACCTGAAACTGAGGCCCACTCTGGATTCCAAAGCAGTTTGGGGCTCAGCAGAGCTTGGAAGACAATGGAGATGTAGCTTTGTGTTCAATTCCATTTAAATATAAACAGTCACCTTCTCTCTCCCCAGGCAGCCATGTAGTGGTGCATCTCTCATTTAACAAACCACACCAGTCTGCCTGTGGTGTACCAGAATCAACAGACCAATGTCCTGTGCTGGCTCTGGCTTAGGCTGTGGCTGTTTCTGTAGGGATTCTGGCCTCCTCCTCCTCCCCCTGGTGCTGCCCAGAGCAGGCAGAGGCCAGCACTGCTCTCCCAGCTGAGCCCTGGTGGTGCCGGCACTGGAGCTGATGAATTGATTGTGGCAGTGGGTGGGCAGTGCTTTCACCCGAGGAGAGCTGGGGAGATGTTACAGGCACTGACAGAGTGCTGCAGTAATGAGATTATTAACAACAGCAGATTTCATCTTTTCTCAGGGGAAAAACAAAGTGCTTGATTTGACTCATCTCCCAACCTTTTTCTTTCTTTGAGCAAAATAAACACAAAACTTTGACATTAGTTTCATTTTATAGGATGTGTTACACATTGCAAGAACATAGGGGTACTGCAACCATAGGAAGACTGCAACAAAGGGGGTATCTTTATATTTTTAGTAAAAATATAAGGTCTTCATACCCACAGAATGATGAAGGCAACCAGTTGAACAGAAAAAGTCATAAACATGGACTTCTAAGGAAATGTAAATCTGAAAGCTGTAAACTCAAACAGCTCAGAGTTTTACAGGAACAATTTCAAGCCTTGCTCAGAAAATTAGAAAGGTTACTTTTTGTTGTATGTAATTTGAAGCACCAGTGTCAGTCACTCTTGCCTGCAGTTCCAGCTGCACTGCCAGAAACACCAACAGTTGCTCTCAGGCCTGCACCAATACAGAGCACAGCTGCCACTCCATGCCTCAAGGGCTAAATTATGCAAGGATTAATACAAGTTATTTCATAGTATTTATATGCTCATTTACCTGTCTTTGGAGAAATATTCCACCATCCCAAACTACTGTATATTTTGTGTTAGTCTGCAAAAAAAGTCCTGCTCAGACCACTGTAGCCATGCTAGTGGCAAATGGCTTTTGGGTGAACTGGAAACTACACAGAGTCACTCTGCTCTGATGAAAAGGGCTTTTTTAGCGTTCTCTGCTGTCTAATGTCTTTCTGAAAGGCAATTTGTGGAACAATCAAGCTGAGAAACATGTTTCAATACTTAATGTTTTAAATTTGGTACTCTGCAGTAAACATAAATTTTTAATTTTAACAGAAACTGCTTAAGGGTAAAATAAGCAAAACATTTAAAAACAGCAAAACATTTAAAAAGTCACCAAGTGCATCCCACTATGCGAGATGAACAGCTAAGCCACTTACAGCAGGTCCCAGGAGAAAAGCCAGTTCTCAACAAAAAAGCAACTTACACATTGAGCTGCATCCTCTTGAGAACCTGGGAATTTCCTGCTCTTCTTCCAGATCCTTTAGTCCTTCTCAGCATCATCCTTGCTGTAGCATCAGCCAAGCACTCAAAACCACAAGTTCCTATGAAGAGTTTCAACTTCCTTCACTTGTGCTGTCTGCACTACCATTCAGCATTCAGCTCCTACCTGAGCCCAGGGCTCTCCTGGGCCCCAACTCCCCGTTGGTTCCCCAGGACCTGGAACATCTCATTCCACTTTGCCATCACCCAGCACATTGGGTACTCCTCCTTGCCTTTGGTTTTAAATGGCTGGGGGCAATGCAGAGAGGAGCTACTGTAAATATGCAGGTACTGCCCCACAACACCAAATCCCACAGAGAAAAGAAGAGATTAAAACCCAGAAGGTTTTTTAAGCTGGTATTTTTATTAGAACTCTCTACATAAAGCACCTTTGCCTGCCTTAACCTCTCCAAACGCAGCTCTTCTGTTACGCAGCGCGAGATGCTCCGATCTACTCCGCGTTCCTGGATTTGGACACGGCTGCCCTCACCGCCTGCATGATGGCATCCTTGTCAATGCCAAACATCCTCAGCAGCTCAGTTGGCTTCCCACTGCGGGGCACGTGGGACACAGCCAGGCGAGTGACAGTGACACCGGGCTCGCCCACGACAGCGGCACACACGGCTTCACCAATGCCACCTGTGGAGAGAGGGCAGACACGGCACTGATCGAGCATCCGAGCAGGAACATCCACACTGTGTGTCTGTCTGAGCAAAGGGGCCTGCAACTTACAGCCTCCACTCCCAGCCTCAGGAAAACACCAATCACGCGTGTCTGATTGGGCCAACTGCAAAATGAAAACCTTGTCCCGTGTCAAAGGCATTCTGAGGACAAGCAGGCTGCCATTTCTGAAGTACTCAGCCATAAGCAGCAGGACACACCTGCCTCTCAAGGGCACAGGACTGTCAGCAAGCTCTCACCACCTCGGCATCAGCCACCAGGAACCAGATTTAAAAATACACTTTGACTGAAGAGCATTTACAAGTGTACTTAACGTGCTGAAATTCCAACCAATCTCAGCAGCACTTCAGAGCTCCATCTTTTCATGCCTGTACGTGCTGCTGGGCACCTCTGTGAGTTATGTAATATATTCACAACCTTTGCACAGAGCTCAGCTCTGACTCACTATCAGTCACAGGGACAAAGGATGCAATGGGAACTGCATGGAGGCAGGACAGATACTGGAAGCAGAAGTACTAGGGAAGAAGAAAACAGGACTTGTGTCAAAAGCATGTGCTGTGAGACCTGGTAGAAGAGACACCTTAGTGCTACCCTTCAGCCAGAGTGTATCCAGGATCACAGGGCTGTCCACAGCTCCAGGCATGGTGAGATTTTACCAAACAGCCTGCAGCCAGATGCACCTCTATGCATGCAGCTGGTGAGATCAGTGTGATGAGGCCTGCAATGCACTCAGGGTTCTGATGCACAGACACCTGCCTTGCCTGCACCACAGAGCACTGTGCCGGCACAAAGCCCCTGTTCAGCACCTCACAGTTAAGACTGCATGCTGTCTTGCAAACCTGCAGTAAAATACTCATCCAGAGCTAAACACTAAGCTAGAAAATGACAAGGTTCAGTGATCTATCACCATCCATAGTCTGGGACAACAGCATGGTGTATCCAGCACTTAAGGTAGAACCAGCTCACTTCAGGTACCTGGCAAGAGGGATGCTCACCTTAAATTAAGATAATATTCTCATAACTATATCTACTAATTCTATTAGTAGATACCTATTATGGTGGAGAAGAAAAAGGGACGAATTTATTCCAGAGTAACTGTGGAAAAACTGTGGAAACTGCCCAAACCATCTGATTTCAAGCAACCTGGAGCTAACCAAGGTTTTGGACACATGGAATACTTAAACCTGCACACAGCAGTCTCTCTCGCAATTTCACACCTGCAGAGAAGCTGCTGTACAGCCTTTCAGAGAACATTCTGAGCAGAACCCCTGCAGCACAGCAGGGATTTACAATTTCACTGGGCACAAATGAATCCAGACTTCACTTGGACCAAGCACACAAAGGGCACACAAGGCCAAGTTAATCAGAAAGGCAGCCCTGATTACCCCTTAAATCTTTGGAACCTTTCAGCCCTCAGTGTCATTTTATAACCCTAACAGCACCAAAAAAACATGAAATCTCTCTTTTGCTTTCATGGGATGACAGCATCAGGTCTCATACACCTCTGTCAGGTCAGAAGCTGGGAGCTTCTAGCCTCTGAGGGCTGTGACCTCCCAGACCCTGCTCACCTTCGTGGTAGTGGTCCTCAACAGTGATGACTCTGCCCTTGGTTGCTCTTGCATTTTCAAGTATTGTCTTCTTATCCAGGGGCTTTATAGTGAAGGGATCAATCACACGGATGTAAATTTTTTCTGCATAAATAAATGAAAATTATTTGCAACAATGAATTTCAACATGCAAGACAATGCCAGTGGTACCGGCAATGGCTGTGATCTCCTAGACCATTATGAGAACTGCCCACATGAACTCCCATGTACCTATACCTATGGCTCATCTACCACAGAACCCAGCCAACCCTAATTTTTATATATATTCTTTCCTCATACACCTTGTGGAATAGTGATACCCATTTATTCACAGACATGATGGAGGAGGCTTGGATGAGGGACTCAAGGTTACCAGGAGCACCCATCAGCAAAACAGTCATCTAACTGGCTTTCCCCAGGTAAAAGAGAATCCAGTCACCAGAAAAATCCTCCTAACTCAGGCTTGTAATTTTTTTCCCAGACCTTTATTGTCAAGACAAATACAATTTCCACCTGATTCTTTGGTGTGTAGGCATTCTGAATACTTTCTTCACTGCAGGCTGCCACCTCAGGTGTGCTTGTCTGAGCTGCCCAGCCCTACCAGGGCACCCTTAAGGTTGGTTGGCACCAAACCCAGATGTGCCCTACCCTCATAAGGCAGGCCCACATGGCTCATTAAAGCTGCACACAAATGGCAATTGTTTATAAAGAATTGCAATTATGTGAGGGTGTCTCTAATCCTGGCTGGCTGAACACTGGGCCTACTCCGACACATGAAGAGGCCCTATTGTCAGTTTTGTGACTGAAGGCTCTTTAGTGGCCAATACATTTTGGGTATTAGACCCTGTCTCTGCACTATGGGATTATCTCTCCAGAGGTGATTACTCAGACTTCAAGATCAGCAGAGCATTGTAAAGCATGGTAAGTGTAGAAAAATAACAATGGTTCTGAAAATACAACTTTCAAAATGTCCAAAGCCTGGTGACTCAAGGTCATGACAAAGTCCACCCAGATGCTGCACACAAAGCTCCCCATAAGCTACAGGCAGCATTACTGTATTATCTCCTGCTATTTGTAATCTCTTCCTGGGCAGAGGCCCCTGACTCACAGATGAATTTTTGATAGTTTCTTTCTCTTATTTCATTGAAGGATTACCATTGCTGTGAGATGTCAATGACTTGAGCACTGCCACAGATTTGTGCCCCTCCCACGCTGGTTCAGAGCTGCTGCATTCAAAGGAACCCAGGTCAGCAGTGAGCCCAACCTGGGGCCAGGTGCCCACGGACACACACAGGTGACAAGCTGTGGTTTGGGACCTGGTTCCAGCCTGGTTCCAGTCAATTGTTCTGTACCTGGCCCAGCCAGACCAGGTGCCACTCCTGCTTCTCACACAGTGTCCCCAGGCCTCTGCCCACAGAGCACTATCACAGATCAGCAATTCTAAGGAGACCCTGATGTGATCTGTTGTCAATTTTCATGGTTACTAATGCTGCTAAGGCAACTAAAACCTCCTCCATTAGGCAAGACTGGCAGCTGCATGCTGTGTTGTACTGTATCAGCTAACAGGTGCCTGACTAGCTGCCTGAACAGCGTAATTAATGCTTACCAGTACAAAGGGTGAGCAGTTAGGCTGACTAGTATTGAGTTTTTTCTGTGTCACATGACAAAAAGGAAAAAAGCCCCACCTTTTCTCAGCTGCTCTGCTGCAGCCAGTGCTTCATGCAGAGTGACTCCTGCTCCAATCACAGTCACTTGGTCATCCTTACTCTTCAAAATCACCTGCAAGAAAACATGTCCATGTGTTTTTAACACTTAATCTTACTGGGGTTTTTTACATTTCTAGAGATTTTAATGAAAATATCAAATCTTTGCAATACTTTACAGGGAAAAGGGCTTTTACAAAAGGAACACTGCAAATTTTTCTGATTCTGTTTATCTGTGCAGTATTTACCTTTGCCTGTCCAATGTGGAAGTCCTCATTGTTGTTGTAAATGACAGGGTTTTCAGGACGACTGGTTCTGATGAAACAAATGCCCTGTTTCCAAGGTAAACATGTTAGAAGTTAGGAAAACAGAAAAGTGTTGACATTCTAGTTGATAAATCCTATGAAAAAAAATACCGCAAAATTACTTTTTCTATTTGTCTGATGTTCACCCTCCTATGTTGCCTCTGGTTCTTATAAGTAAACTCTGCCCCACCAATTCCCATTAGTCCTTCTGGCAGCTAGTTGCTTCAAATAGTACAAAACACTTCACCACCTCTTAAAGCACACTGATAACTTACGATTTCCTTTCTGATTCCAAGATATTATTTCTTTTTTGTACTCTTGTGGAAATGGAGAATCCTACTTGAGTTAGTTAGACTCTTAGAACCTTACCAAACATGTGCAACTTTTACTCTGTCAATTTTAAATTAGAGAAGAATGCTGGGTTGAGAACAAAGAAAAAAGCCTTCCATCAGTTAAAGTTCAGATACCCTGCCAGAAGAAGTAGCAAACTTAGACTTTAATCTCTTCTTCCCACTCCTTTCCCCATCTCCCATCTCTTTTTTTCCACAAACCACTCATCACATTTGTTACATACCAAATTTCCACACTCCTTCATAGAAAACCTGTAGTAGCAAGATTGAATTTTTTCAGATCATTTGCTCCTTTCTCAAGAAAAACTTGTATGGCAGCCAAGGAAAATACTGATCAAGGAGATGATCAAAATCCTCAATATAGAGATTTATCTTTCCATATCCAGCTTCAAATTTGATCCCAGAGATAAGGTACTAGGAGAGCACTTTTAGGTTTGCTAAAGACCTGCACTTACTCTAATTCAATATAGATTCAAACTGCACTTGTGTAATCATTTACATCTCCCCACATCTGGCCCACAGCATTCAATGTTCATTCTGCACTAGCCTGGACAGAATGTCTGCAACCTTTCCCTGAAAAGAAAACATCCCACTGCCCCACTGGAGCCTCGGGAACAATTTACGTGGGTAGAGACATGCAAGAAACATGCCAGAAGCAGCAAGAGTAGTACAAAAGACAGAATTATTCTCTGGCTCAGAAATACTGTGATGCAAACCTTGGTGTTGGCAGCTATTTCCACTGCTTTTTCAGTGGCTACAGCATCACTGGGGTAAAACACAGTGGAGTTGGGAATAGCCCGGAACATGCACAGATCCTCCAGTCCCATCTGAGATGGCCCGTCCTCACCTGAAGGAATTAAAGCAGGGTTACAAAAGAGCAAGTGCACATTTTTGACAATCACTCAATATAGAAGTGAGGTTCAACGTAAACCAGGCAAAAAAGGAGAAAAGGATTAAAATCAGGCACACACACGACATGCAAGTCTACCTGCTTGAGAAAAGAATCATCTTCTCCTTAAAGTTGGAACCATCTAAACAGTAAATAAGGATAGAAAGAGACTAAAAAGAAAGAGAACTGGGATTAAAAAGAAAAAATAGGAAATAAAGTATAACAATAAAACAACACAAAAGGAATACAACCAAATAGGGTACAGATAGAGAAAGATGGTCACAAGATATCTGAACATCTTCACATTTTCATGTGCTGAGGTAAAATTTATACTTGTCAATAAGTGTTCCTCCAGATTTAAACTGCTGGAAATGTGAAAGGAGAATTGCATGTGCCCCATCAGAAATGGGGAGTGCAATTTCTACAACTGCTCTCAAATTCTTAGGCTGATTTCAAGATTAAATGAAGGGTATGTATGTATTTTTTAATGCTGTAAAAAGGTCTTTTAAGGAGCAATAGGACATCTGTGTTGTTAATTTAACAACTCAAGCGCCTGATGGCATAACTGCAGCTCTATGAAAAAGAATCGTTAGCCAGGACACGTGCTGGGTGCCATGATTTTCCATGGTTAAAGAAACAACCACCACAACACCCCCCGCCCCCAGTGACCTTATGTAATGGAGCTTTGGGAATGGCACTGCTCCAAACCAACCATGCACAGAGCTCTGAATCCACTCATGTCACAGCCTGCAGCAGCAGGGCCAAGAGCCTTCCCACATGCACCCGCTACCTGTTATTCAAGAAGGACGAGTTCACGAGGAAGGAGGAGAATATTTTCCTAAGAGCAGCACAAAATTCTGAAGAACTTTAAACACGTTAAAGAGATCAATCATTGAACTCTGCCACTGCATGTTACTAATAAAGTAAGCACAGACCGGGAAAAGGGAGTGTCTTGGCTTTCAATCATGACATGAAAAAACCCTCTCAACATCAGTTTCTAAGTGTGTGTACTCAATGAGAGGGATCCAGTGGGCATTTTCCTTTCCTAAAATGCACCCACACAATGAAGACATAGAAGGAAAATGAAATTATGAAGAATAAAATTATCAGGTGATAATTTCAATATTCTGAATCGGAATCTTACCCAAGGTAGAGAGTTACTCATGCTTGCCCTGCTTTTGCTACGGTGGTGCCAATACCACCAACATTCAAAGCTCCTCAATTCAATTCAATTCAATTCAGTGTAACTTAAAGACTAGCACCAAGTTGAATCTGGCCCCAAGTCTTTAAGAAAATCTCAATTTATATGGTGTTTGAATACCATAGATCAAATGAGAATATAATTCTTAATTACATCTCCAAAACCTACATTTGTAGCTTAACAAAAGAAGTAAATACTTAATATGAACAGTAGCAAATGTCCAGGATATCAAACAGTCTAAACAATTGATATTTCTATTTCTGACACATGTACACTATGATTTTTTTCCTATATATTCAGTTTGAAAAATACAGATTTTTCCATTATTCTCTTATGACCTTAAAACTTATTCAATGTTTTGGTCCATCAGCAACTATTTGTCTAGGAGTGAACTTGTACAAGTTCAGAAGGTCATTGTGATAGCTATTTCTCATAAATTTAACGGTTCAAATTTCAGTGCAGCAGAAGCCCAGGTCTACCTAGAACTGCATACATAAAACTTCAATTTTCACCACAGATCAAGACTGAATTCTGAATTCCATGCAGATTTGGAATTCCATGCAGGTCCAAAGTTCTAATAGGAAGTACTCTTCATTCATACCCTTTCATTTAAAATTGAATTTTTTAACTGCTAAAGGATTTCTCTGAATACAACTCTTCATATAAGTTGCAAAACTTACATTAGCATCATATAACTCTTTATATAACTTTATATAACTCTATATAAGTTGCAAGACTTTGGGTTGAAATTCTTTTTTGAAAATCAAATTGAGGCTTGAATGAGATTTGTACCTCAAACAACTTAATAAATCCAAGTCTGCACTTCACAGTCACAGCTCCCAGCAGAACATTTCATGTGCTGAAAATTGAAACTTGGAAGTGTAGTTCCAGGAGACAATTCAGGTAACCCAAATGAGTTTTATCTTCTTAAATCAGCAAAGACCAAAATTAATTGGCTTTTGCATCAACACCCTGCTTGCTAAAAGTCTGAGGGTAGAAAGACTGATTTTAGTAAGAGGCTTGTAATAGAATCCCTCCCTTAATTACATATAAAAGCCATAATCTGATACACAGTACATACAGTCTCTGCTCCAGAGAACTATACTGCTACAAGTTAAGTTTGAGGTTTGGGATGAGATTAGATGTGTTTATGAAGCATCTTTAAATCTTTACCAGTATTAACCATTAATGGTTAATAAAATGGTTAACCAAATTAACCATTTTGTTTTAAATGGAAAAAAAAAAATCCAGCTCTCCTCCAAACCTTACTGCCAGCCAAAACTATTAAGTCAACTGAAAAACTGATGTATGCAGAGAACCTTAATTTACTACCCTTGTCAGCTCTCCTTCTCTTTCGCCTTCCCTAGAAATACCTACTAGTTTTTCAAGCATAAATGTCTACTTGCATTTCTCTTCTTAGTATGCAAGTCTGTTCCTGTTTTCATGGGTCATGTCTATGCATTTCAGATGAAAAATAAAATTCTCTTCCTCCTTCAAACCAAAGCCAACCCCACTATGATCTGACGTGTTCCGAACAGTTACAGTGGGAAGTCAAGACCAGAGAAGGCTCTGCTGGTGAGGGCCCTCAGCCAGCTGGACTGAGATGTGCTGGCTCTGCTGCCTTGGTCTCCACTGGCAAACCCTCTTCCCACACCTCTCAGATGGACGGACTGCAGGACAGGGCAGTTCCTTCTGCTGTAAGATATCCTGGGTTTGGCTGGGATAGTTCATTTTTTTCTTAGCTGGTACAATGGTGTGTTCTGGAATTAGGATGAGAATGCTGTTGATAACACAACAACGTTTTGGTTGTTGCTGTGTGGTGTTATTCTAAATCAAGGACTTTTCAGTGTCCTCATGCTCTGCCAGTGAGGAGATGCACAAAAAGCTGGGAGGGACCATGGCCCAGACAGCTGACCCAAGCTGGCCACAGGGACATTGCATACCACAGAATGCCATGCTCAGCACATAAACTGGGGGGTGGGGTTGGCTGGAAGGGGCTGACCACAGCTCAGGCACAGGCTGGGCATTGGTCAGTGGGAGTTGAGAAATTGTATTGTGCTTGTTTTTTGGAGTTTATTTTTATAGTTACAATTTTATTAGTAGTAGTATGTTTTACCTTTATTTATTAAACTGTCCTTAACTTACAAGTTTTTTTTCCTGATTCTCCTCCCAAGCCCACTGCAGGGACAGGGAGTGTGTGAGTGGCTGGGTGATACTTGGTGTCCAGCTGGGATTAAACCACAACAGATCAGGCTGGTGACCTCCTGAGGAACCTCAACATACAAGAGTCCATGGGAGCTGACCAGATGCATCCCAGAATCTCAAGGGAATTGGCTGATGTAGCTGCCAAGACACTCCCCACGAAAAGTCACAGCAGTACCAGGTGGAGTCCCCAGTGATTGCAAAAAGGGAAACACTGCACCCAGTTTTAAAAAGGGGAAAGAGAGAATCCTGGAAACTACCAACTACCACTCTGTGCCTAGGAAGATCCTGGCACAGATTCTCCTAGAAGCTGTACTAAGGCACATGGGGAGAGGGAGGTGATTCCAGACAGCCAAGGGTATGTCCTGCATGACTTTGAGCAACCTGGTCTGGTGGGAGATGTTGGAAGGACCTTTAAAGGATAACCTTTAAGATCCCTTCCAACCCAAAATTTTCTATGATTCAATTTTCTGAATTATGTAACAGCTTCATAGTTCCTGTTTCATTAGTATGTAAGAGGTTTTGGGTTTTTTAAAATCACGATATTAACAATTTCAGTAGTAAAAAATGCTGGGATAAGTTGAAGCAGTTATTTCAAATGTGTGATCTCTAAAGTGTTTTTGAGATTGATGAACAAGAGCATCTGTCCAAGAACAGCATCATTAGTTTCTCATTTAAGAGACTGGGAAACAAAGGTACAGTAAGCACATAACTATTCTCTCCACAGAAGACATCAACTGCAAAGATGAAATGGAACCTAAACCCCGCAGTTTCAGTCCAATCCCTTTATATCAGTCTTTACTTGTACCGTAGGAAGCTTGTAGGGCAAAGTCCTATTTTCATCAGGCCAAAGAGGAAAAACAAGCCGACGACAGCTTGAAATTTTCCTCACTCTTTCTAAATACAACAGAAGTGAATTTACAAATACAACTTCCTCCTATCACAGCTGCCACTGTTACACCATCCCAGCTATAGTACAGCTTGCCTCCACAGAGCAGGATCCATTTGGCTGCCAGACACTAATGTCTGAGTGGAAGCCGTGGTGCCCTTACCGATGGAGACGCCGCAGTGGGAGCCGCAGAGGTTGATGTTGCTGTCAGAGATGGCAGCCATGCGGATCTGGTCGAACGCCCTCGTGAAGAAGGTGGCAAAGGTGCTGGCAAAAGCAACGGTCCTGTCACGAGTGGCACAACCAACTGCAATGCTCACCTGAAAGAGGGACATTGGAGGAGAACAGTGAATTCCTCATTTATCGGTGGATTCCAGGACATTATCTGTGGGACTGCTTGCCCTAAAAATTTAGGCAAAAGCTGTCAACGCAGATTAAAAACCTCTGTTTAGTCCTGCTTCTAATTGCTGGCATTTCCAGAAAGGAAAGGAGGCAACTCACCCTCCCAGTATCTATTCTCCTGCATCTCCTCTGCTCCATGCTTCAACTGCTAGCTGTTAATGTTGACTCTTACTGGCAGCTTCTTTTCTTTATCTGCTTAAAGCAGCCATTCAAAGATTTTTAAGACTTATCTCTCTCTTTCTTCTCCTGGGTCAAAGGCTTAAGTTCTCAGTCCAATGGACATGGTCTTGCTATCTCCAGAAGACAAAAATCATCGTTAGTAAGAGGGAATGGATCTACCTGTATTATTTGGACTGGTATTTACTAAAAGGGCCCTTCTTTAGCAAAATGGAAATTAGAACAAGGTTCCAAAGTTAGTTTTTGCTACAGTTACCTCACAATTATTTGAAAAGCAGGTATTAGACCCCCACTGTAGGGGGACTCACACTGAATGGTCATACTGAGCTTTCAAGAAACCCAAGGGAACAGTTACCATGTTCTGCTCAGCAATGTAGCACTCAATGTAGCGACTGGGATGTTCCTTCTTGAAGAGCTCTGAGAAGGTGGAGTTCTTTGTGTCGCCATCCAGAGCAATCACTCGATCGTTGGCGTGGCCCAGTTTTGCAAGCGCAACCCCGTAAGCCTTGCGGGTGGCCCACTGCAAAAGGAAAGCACACCAGGGCTGCTGTAACTTGCTGCTTTCTAGAGGCCTTTTTTTTGTTCCTGTTTCATTGTTTTCAAATGACAGCAGTATCAAAAGTACACGTGAGAACGGTGACACACAGAAAGGTAAACAAACCCACAACGAAGCATTAGAAAATACATCTGTGCTGAAACTGGCAGCTCCTCACCAATCTGGCGAGGAAATGTTTAAAACCTTGCTTTCCAATCATGGAAATTCACTGAACCTCAAGGAGTTTCTTCAATTTCAAAGGCACATAAAGTAGTTTAGAAAATTGATAATGATCACGAAATGAAGAGTGATTTGAATCTCCATATTTTAATATATTTATATACCCTTTCAATACCCAGCAAGTTGACTGTCTGTGTCACCACAGAAATAGGTGTCTGCCTACTGAGAAGAGATGGGTAGTTGCAATTGTGGCAGGGGATAAAACAAAACCTCCTGCCATCCAGTTAAACAGTCTCACGCTTTGAAATATCTGACCATCAGTGAAAAAGAAGGGAATACCTTTTCTCCCACTTTGTAAGTTGGTGGAGATGGCATCTTAATGTTTCTAATATTTACTATAGGTGCATCTTCTTCTGGAAGGGCTGGAGAAAGCTTTTTCTTGTTTTGGATTCTGTCATCTATTTCCTGAATGACCTGTTCAGCCATATTTTTTGGAAGGGGCTTTCCATGCCAGCTTTCCTTATCTTCAACACCTGTATGTTTAAAATCATATTATAAGTAAGAAAAGTATAAAAAAAAATTTGGTTTTTAGCTGCAGATTTTACCCAGATAAAAGTGCAGTGGAGTATGACAGTCCACTATTGTCTTCTAAGGAAGAAATTCCTGGAACAATTACAGTAGTATTCAACTGCATTAAGACAGACATATTTAAACAAATAGTAGGAATTTTACATAATCAAATGACATATATTCCAAACTTGTGATGAAATTCCAGCATCTTCTACTGAAATTATTTGTAAATTTGCAGCTAACAGACCTAAGTGTGGCAGGAAGCAACCAGTAAATCAGTGTGAACATTTCTCATGAAATTTCAACAGTTAGTTCTATTTAAACAAATTCAGTTAAGCTTGAAACAACAGTTAACCAAGGTGTCCAATTCAAACAAGATCTGATGTTTCACAGCTTTATTTTAATAGCTTCTGATGACTCTTATCTGTGCACCTGACACTAATAGCCAAATCACCTCTCTGGCTGATACACTGCTTTTCCCTCAGTCACTGCAAATAATGAACCTTGCTTGCTTACTCAATGAAAAGGAATGAAGATATTCACTGCTTACTAATATTTATCTAATATTTATCTGGTTACTAATATTTATCTGGTCAGACAGGCAAGCTCAGAGTGCTGCTAAAAGCTGTGGCTAAAGGGAATCATGGCAACCCTTGACACACTGAGTGTGCATTTGCTCCATCCCATGGGTAGAGCACTCCATAGCTGGCACTTGATAGGACCAAACCAATTTTCTCAGCAATAATGTTGCTGATGTACAGAGGGTGACAAACTTTCTGTATGCTGTTGCTCAGATGTGCAGGTACCTTTCCTGCAGCACCAGGTACACATCATATCTATGTGTGTATGCAAAACAATAATTGTGTTATTACCTGATATGCCTTTGCCTTTAAAAGTCTTTGCAATGATGGCTGTTGGCTGATGTTTGGCCTGGCCAAAGGCTTTGCAAAGCTCCTCCACACTGTGTCCATCCACGATGATGGCATGCCAGCTAAGAACACAAACAGATCAACTGTTTCTAAAGGGTTTTAGCATGTGACACTCTCTGGTAGTCAGCAATAACAATAACAAATACTAACTTCATTCCAGTGCAGTGTCTTTTGAAGAGACCCAAAGTATGCCAGAAACACGGACTAGCATTTATTTGAGACCATAAAAAATAGCACAGCTGCTTTTTTATAATGCAAAATGAGTCACAGGGGGATCAACAACTATGAGCAAAATTCACAGCCCACAGATAACTAAGTTATCCTACATTTCTTCAGACATAATGGCTGTTTTTAATCACAAGAGCAAATCAAACATCTAGAAATGAGATGAAAACTGACAATAGACGTTGATTAAGAAAACCCAAAACGCTCAGGCATAATTTGGTTTCTATTGTATCTGACAATATTTTAGCATGGATTTTGCATCTGCATAGAAATATGAAACTAAATGGAAGGCAATACACAAAGAATTCTCTTACTTTCCATGCTATTTTTTTCTGATCTACTTGCTATAATAGGACATGTGGCCACAGTTATAAAATCTGAATTTAATGTGTTAAAAACAGTTTTAAGCTCCCTAACAGATTTATTTGTGCAAGCAGCCCTTATTTTTTCCTCAAAACCAGTAAATTTTGCTGCTTTCAATATTCCTGCTGCAGCCAAAAAGTTGACCAATATGAGGCATTATGAAAGACCCTCTTCCTTGCTGATGGAATCCTTTAGAGCTGAAAGCTCATTTGAACAATTCTGAGAAGCAAATAGAACATACATTTTCAAATGAGAGATTATTCTGAGCTTCTCCCACTCACATACCCAAAGGCCTCGCAGCGTTTCTGGTAGATTTCAACGTGATGCTGCAGAGGAGCAGGGTCACTTTGTCCAAGACGATTAATATCAAATATAGCAACAAGATTATCAAGCTTGTAAAAGCCAGCAAAGGCCATTGCCTCCCAAACAGAGCCTTCAGATAACTCTCCATCTCCAAGCAGACAGTACACTCGATAGCTAGAAGAAATTAAAAGTGAAAATAAATTGTTTGATGTGTAAGCACTACTAAATCAAAACTCCTCCAATAATTCATAAGAATTCACTTCATTTTTCTATCCCAAACTCATTTCCCATTGTTCAATGCATTCACCTCAGCTAAAGTAACGTAACTTAGACAGATCAAATTAAAATAGTTATGAGCTGTTACAAGTTAGAAAAATAAGATGAGAAATACTGCACTCCTTTTCAAACCTTTGTCTCAAAAAAATCAAGTCTTAAGCATCCCACTGCAAGGCTTGACTGAACAAGCCCATTGAACACTGTCACTGTGACTCAGCAAGATCCTGAACAATGCAGGGACAGTTACCTCTGCTTCCTCCTTCCTCCCATATACCCTCTGGAAGGACAACCAACAGGAATTAATTTCAGGAAACTCTAAATTGTGGATGAGCCCAGCTATGGATTAAAGCATACTGCATAGCAAATTCAGAGTTCAGGAAAAAGATAACCAACATTATATGACTTTGTAGACTATTTCCCAGCCACTGAAGCCCTTTTTTAGGTAAAACTCAGTTAAAAGGAGTACTGCCTCATCTGTACCAAATTCAGCCACAGCATTTGTCTTTTACTACCACTCTTCTTCTGGATGACAAAACTTTGTAAATGTTTATTACCCACTAAAATTAAAAAAAGAATAGTAAGTTTTCCTTCAAATATATAATTTTAAAACAAAATAATAGAGATGGCTGTCAGTGATTTTTTTTTTTACTCAACATAAAGCTATAACAGATTTTTGATCTGATTCCTACCTGCCTTCAGCTAAATGTGAACTCCTTGCACTTAAGCTGCTCCCCAGTGCTGCATGCAAGACCACCTTTTCCTTTTGTCATGTAAGCACTAGTTAGATTTTTTCCACACGTAGCATCTGCTAAACTCAATTAAAATCAGCAAGTCATCTTTCACAGAAATGATTTCAAGCTAGTGAAGTGTAGGACACATTAACTGGGCAGCCTATGCTCGGATGTACTAGAACTGTCAAATAAAATATATCAACCACATCAGGCTATTTTCCTCCTCATACAGATTTGCCTTTAGACATCTTCTTTTCTTGTGCACAGAACAAATGGCAGGAGCAGTCATTTTTGTCTCTGTGAAGTCGAGTGCCTTTCTGATAACATTTTGGAGCCCTACTTTATGATTCAATTATGCTGTTAGTGACCATAACAGTTCCTTATCCAACATTCTCCATTATTTGTCATCTGACTTTGAACAGACCTCTCCAGCTTGCACTTTCCTTCTAAAGGGACACATCCAGTCTCAAAATGGATATCAGCTACTCTGTGGAAGTTAGAGGCTCCTCCAACAATTCCCTGTCTTCTTTGTTCAGGAACATCAGCTTGCAATGCTGTCAGGTTACAAAAGAAACACACTTATGCACTAATTGTTGCTAATCTTTAAACCCTTGGTAGTAGTTTCACTGCCAACAGATTTGTAATTATCTATCATTAAAAACCTGAATGTGAAATCAGATTTGGGATTGAATGAAGGAGAATGAATCTATCTATATATAGATATATGTCTATCTATATCTCTATCTATCCACCCATCTATCCATCTATCTAATTAAACAAAATTTTCCCATTGAATGCCTATAATCATGAAGTATGAAAGTGGAATTACCTGGCTCTGTCAAAGAATTTGCCAGTGTATGCCATTCCACAAGCAGCACCAAGACCCTGCCCAAGGGATCCAGTAGCAACATCAGTGAAGGCTTGTCTCTGAGAATAAAAAGACAAAACAATTGTTTTATAGCTATGAAATAGAGGAAGTAATTTCCAGTGCTAGAAGATGGTTCAACGTACACCAAAATGCAGCTTCTCAGCCATAACAATGTGCAAGTCCCTCTAAATCTTACCTTAAACCCCGGATTTCCCTGCAATGCAGGTTTCCTTCATGATGACTGTCACAAGCTAACTGGGCTCTCTGAGAGGGAATGGAATTTCTCAGCTATGCTTCAGATGGCAACAGTTAAGAATTGATGATTTTGTGTAAAAAAGAATCAATTGAAACAACTGGCTGGGAATGGAAAGACCAATGAGGTGGGCAAACTGGGTGTAAACTCTTGAAATACCTCAAAGCTGCTTAAAGGGCAAGTGAAGCCTGGATGCAATTTACCTAAACATTTATAAAATGGAAAATACTGCCATGCAGGCCTGTAGGGGAACTTTATTACAACAATAAAGGTCTTTTTAACATGCTCATTCAAATACAGTTCAAATTCAAATTCAGTTGTGAAGCCATAAATCCCATCATCCTTCTTAGAAGCCTTTATCTTTCCTGTACTGTACAGCTGGCAACCAAAATTGCTGTGAAATACATACACTTGTTTCACAGAAAACATTCTTTTGTATCAAAGATTATGAGCACTCACTGGCACTGGGTGTCCTTCTAGGACAGAATCAATTTTCCTCAAGTTCAGTAATTCTGCTTCTTGTAGAAAGCCAGCCTCTGCCCAAACAGAATATAAAATTGGTGCTGCGTGACCCTAGAGAGAAACAGAAATTGTAAGCAAAACACAAGTTTCACAATTCCTGACTATCAGGACAAAACTCTACAAAGCTGACAAACCCTGAAATCAGGTTCTTGTGCCCATTAGGAAGGCACAGAGTTATTAAATAGTTTTACAATGCACACATCCACACTGATGCTTGTTTCCAAGCTCCCCAGGCCCCTGCTTACAGCACCCCTGCAGGATGGGCGGTGTTATCTCACTAGAACTTCCTTCAATATGAATGTACTCAGGGTTGAATGCAATCAGTGACAACAGGCAAAGTTTTAAGCTTTGTACACTCAGACCTTTGTGGAGCAGTCATCTTCCACTCCTGAAGTCACCAGGAGTCAAAAGAGCATGCAGAAGTTTGAAGCCATTTAACCACTCTGGACAGAAACACTAATTAGAGAGCTAAAGTAAACACAAGGAAGTGACTCTCGGTGCTTCACCACCTCACCACCACCAGCATCAACTGCTTGCTTCTCACTCCATTCCTTCTTTCAGAGTGGCCACCAGAAATGCCAACAGTTATATCCAGCACAAGGACATTCACCATGGGCTACGCAGCACTACTGCGAGCCACCACTTCAGGAATTCTGACTCAAAGATGGAATGTGCATCACTGGAGCACTTCATCTGCCATGTTTTATGTTTTCTGGAGGCCCCTCACCTGCCTTTATGTCATATGAACAATATATCCCTGTGACTTGCAAGAGCACAATGTAAAAGGGGACAGAAACAGTAACAACCAGCACAGATCGGGATTTAAGTGTTTTCTGACCCACAGTGGCTTCAGATGTAACAGTGACTTTAGTACCATACTGGCACAGTAGGAATGCAATCTACAAACTACTCACTAACCTGCCCTGTTTCATGTAATGCTCCCTGAGAAGCTGGCAGGAATTAGTGCCCACTGTGACATGGCTGCAGGCAGAACAGCAGGGCTGCATTTAACAAGAGAGCACAAAAGCCAACTGCAACTGCCTCATTAGAAAAATAAAACAGACCTTATTGTTTCCTGATAGATTATATAGACAATATAATATTTGTTATTTAACATTACATCAACTTAACATAGTGGAGTTAAGACTTATCAGGATACATTACAAAGATTCTTTTTTAACTGTTTTTAAGATATGCTGCAACTTAATCCAGCCAGCTTCTTTATTTTTGAAGCAAATGCCAGGCTCTCAAATATTTCCAACAGACTTCTCTGCAGATGCAAGTGTATGTAAGCACAAGTCAAAGAAGACAAGTCAATTAAATCTACAGACAGCGCTTTGCTAGCAGACTACAACAGGACAGCAAACCAGTAATTATTTATTTACCTTTGAAAGAACAAACCGGTCGTTGCTGGCGTTTCTGGGGTCTTGCACTTTGTACCTCATGGTATGGAAAAACAGCACAGACATAATCTCTGCTGCACTGCAACATGATGTAGGGTGGCTACAAGTCAAGAAGACCCAAGATTACCACTTGTGTTATTGTTTGCTCAGGACTGCATCTTTAAAATATCACTTTATCAGACTCCAACTCCTCAGCATTAAAATACACAAATCTGAGGTGTTTGATAACCCATCCCTGTGCTGTTCCCCAGTGCCAATCAGCTGTACTTTGAGACAAAGGAGCCTCTGATCTGGTTGAAATGGATGTTCAACCAAGACCCTGCTGACAGCTCAAGGACTTGTTTTTTAGAGCTCTCCCTTCTTCTCCATGCCACGGACCACCACCTGAAGGAGTGGCTGAAGCACAGGACAGTCAGGCACAGGCTGTGTCAGCTGGGCCTGAAATCAGACTCCACTGATTTATCTGGTGGCAGAAATTCACACCAAAGCAGAGGAAACAAGGACAGCTTTCCACAGAACTGGAGCCACTTGCTGAATGGAGAAATTAAAAGCATAGCATCAGGACTTGTTCAGGCTCTGATGCACATGCAGGGATCAGTAATACAAGATTAACTTCTACAGAAAGTTCTGGAACATTTATAATAGTATAACTTAGAAACCATTTCATTGTATCACATTAGAGCTGACAGAATAAGAATTCTGATGTCTAAAGAGAACATTAAATAATGCAATTCTTGTTTTCATCTTCTACTGAAACTGGATATGGAAATTTACTGTCTCCAGTAAACACCCAGATATATGCTGTAAAATACTAAATTGCTTAATATTTGGCTAAGAGGGGAACTAACATTTTCTACATTTACATCTTTATAAGTTTGAAATATTGTATGACTTGGTTTAGCAAACATTTTTAAGTATCTGGTATAGTCTCTTCCATTGAATTGTCTGGGTTAACAGCAGCATGAATTCATACTTCAACTATAACTTGCCTTAGGAATCCACAGGCCCATTTCACAGGCAACTGCGCCATAAAGTACCAACAAGTGAATATAAAGTTATGTGAAGAGGTTATGCAAGTAGCAAATGTGGAGTTATTCCATGACAAGGTATATATTTCATTTGAAGTGCAATAGAAGGGCACAGAATTACTTTTATTTATCTTCATTACTGTAATTTACGTAATGATCACTGTAGTTCTTATGCACCTGGAATGGGTGGCACCACTTGGGAGCACCAGCCTTGGCTTTGCACTTGCCATAAAGCTTAAAAGGGGTAAGGAGGCTCTTCAAAAACCTTTATTGAGTATGGAAAATAGCATTTTTCAGATTTTACTGATGTAAACATAATTCTTTACTACTGAAACATAATTTATTACTACTTAAGTACAGGAAAGTGGATGGTGAATAGTAAGGAGGTTGAAAAAGCAGTTTCTTCTCACTTCCTCTTCTACCAACATTTACTTTTCATCTTTAGTAGGCTATTCTTCAGATATTTGATCCTACTTGTAAAACAGGACAAACTGACTATGAAAGTGTCACTTTTGTTTCCTACATGTACATTTACCATGCATGTTAGGATTAGACAACACTTTCCCTAGAACTTTAATCAGAATATTTTCTTTTGATAGTAATGAACCTTCCCGCCCAACATCCCCAACATAACTGTAATAAGAGAATAAAAACATGCAAAACACTAGCAAAATACAAATTATGGTTAGTGTCCATCCCTTAGTAAGTACTCACACACAGGGAACCAAGAGAATTAGCTTTAAACCATGGTTCAAATGTATTAGTAAATATTTATGTATTCAAGTTAATCAATAAGCCTTACATGCTTGTTTAAAGCTTTCATTCCTTTAATTTTATTAACTTTATACTTAACCATACTTCTATGAACTCCTGGTCTTGATTAAAAAAGTTTTAAACCACCTAAAATGGTAGCATGTGGAAATAAAAAAAAAAGTAGAAAAATTTAATAAATTACCTGAAAATGGGAAAAAAATCTTGTTAAAGCTACAGGTTAATGAAATAAATTTCTTCTATCAGAAATAACAAAAAAACCCTTAACTTTGAAATACAGTCCTTTGTTAGGAAACCAAATCAAAGTACACTAGAACACCAAAATCCTGGATCCACACAAAACGAGGGTAAAATGATTGCTCCAAGTTAGTTTTGTGGGGTTTTTTATTACTGTGCATCAATCGATATTTGTTCCATCTACATGTGTCCACACATTTCATAGGATGGTGGTGGAAAGCTAAAATGGAACACTGAGTCAAAAACAAAAAAAAAAAAAAAAAAGAAGAAAAAAAGAATCTGCAACAAGTGATCACATCATATATTATGAAACTTAACTGCCTCTTAAGAAACTCTTGCAACTTCCACTTTTAAGAATGTATCCATCCTGCTGTAGGAAGCCAAGACGCTGTTTCAAAACTGCAGAAATTTATCATCAGCTACAGCAGAGACTCAACCCATTTCAATGGAAATGTGTGCACTACTTATCTAAAAGAAAAAGCTCTTCCACACCCCAAAGCAAGTATGTTCAATCTTTACAACTAACTTCATTAAATTTTTTGCCCACGTAAGTAATTTTGAGCACAAATTTTTTTTTTCCAGTTCACTGAATTTTTCCACTCCAGCTGATGAAATACTCAAAGTGATGTGTTTGAGCAACTTCAGGATCAGACCGAGTTAGGTCTTGTCCAGGCAAAGACTGTACTTTCTTTAACAGAAGGTAAAACAAGTAAAGAACTGGTGTGACATATCTACCACACCACCACTTGTGTTGCAATACATGCCACAGTTCACAGAAATTACTTCCTTGAAAGTAGTAGGCAGGTCCTGCTTTCTCTGAAGTGCTTTTATTGCAAGTATTTCCTTCAGTTTTTACCAACTACACCTTTAACAAACAATGTATTTCCTTAAAGTCAAAGTCATCATGACAATTCACATTTTTAATTAACTGTAAGCTTCTATTTAAACTTGAATTGCATTCAAACATCTTTTCCCATCCTCAGTGCACACCAGCAATTTAAGCAAAGCACACTGTCTCAGTTTTTGGAAAACATATTAATAACGCACAGCTGCTTTGGAAATGTACATGCTGTGCCTAACTCCACAACAGACTGAATGTCTTCTGGGCACGTTACTACACCATCATCTTGGCAACCAAATCTTATTAAGAAAATATATTACTTATCAACAGAAGCGTCTCTCAAGAGCCCATCTTTCATAATCTGCTTGTTATCAGGTTGTGTAATAATTTCAGACTACACAACTCCAGTGGCAGAATAAACCAGAGGGATTAATGAAATGCCTTTGTGCTGGAAGGACTCAGTATTGTAGCACAGATGAACCAGGGAATAAAAAGCTTGAGTAAAACTACTTTTACTGTTTCTTCATCAGTATGGTGAGAATGGTTCTACTGGTGAATTTCTGGGACCACGGAAGAGAAACAGAGGCTGTAGTATGACCCTTATTCTTTAACAGCACATCAGACAAAACAGAGAAATAATTTTATATGTTGATAAGACAACTGATACCATACATCTCCGCAGCCTGCTTAAAATACTTACTGGAAGCTGAACACAGAAGCCCAAGCTCTACAGAGCACAATTTTTCAATTTACACTTTCACACAGACTTGTGTAATACTGTACACTCCAGCTCTGAAACAAATCAAGAACTAAAAGGGCAGCTGTTGGTATCCCACACTTCTCTCTCCAGACTGGACCCAACAAGATGCAGATTTGTAAAAAACCACTGCTCTGACTTGCTGAGAGGTTTCCCGCGTCCAACACCCCATTTCAGGGAAGAACCACAGCAGCACTTTCATTTGCTGTCTGCAAACGGAACGAGTAAAGTTCAGCTTCGAGAGCCATGTGAGGGAGCTCATGCCAGGCACAGGGTGGGGACTGTAAGGCAATTCAAAGAAGCTTTATGATATTTTACACATCATCCTCCTTCACACAAACCTCAGCATCCAAGAGATTCCTTCAGATTTTTTTAAACACTGCAGCTAGTTTCAAAGAAGTCCAAAGGAGGAAATTGCAACAAGACGGGATATATGTAAAAAAAAAAGCCTAGCACTTTATATGGAAGCATTCATATTTTTCAAGCAGAAAAAATGACTTTAATTTTACATGACTAAAAGCGGATTGTTTGCAGAGATTTTTGTTTCCCATAGGTAAAGCACGATGAAAGAAAGGATAACCCTGGAATCTGCACACATCAGAGCCCACACTAAATCCTGTCCAGAGGCCTGAATAAACTGCCCATTGGAGACCGCGGGCATTGCACAGATAATCCCACTTGGGCTCACTTGAAATTCTGTGCAGAATTAGTTCCAACTGACGGGCACGCAATGAAAAAGAAGCCGCGTGCGCCTCGGGCACAAATTCTTTGGTTTCCAGTCCTGCCCCAACTTAGCATTCCTGGCCTGTCTCGCAGTCACAACACCCGCCGGCACCGGCGACCGACGTGGCCCGGCCCGGGCGGGCTCTGCCCGCGGAGCCCCCGCCGCCATTTCCACACGTGCCACCTCGCATCCACCAGCGCCGGGGCTTCGGCAGGATCAGCCCTGCCCGCTCCCCATCCCCGTGCACGCCGCCCCAGCGCTCTCGCGGGCGGCACGACCGGGCCCGCAGCATCTCCGCACCGCGGGCGGGAAGCGGACCGCGGGACCGGAGGCTCTGCCCCCGGGGCACCGGAGCGTCTCCGGGCAGCGGGAGCTCGGCACGGCCCCTCCCAGCACCATGCCGAGGCCGGATGCAGCCCCGGGATGCGGGAGCGTGGCTCCGGTGTGCGGCCGGGGGATGGGTCGCTGCACGCCCGCCTCCCTCACTCACCCGGAGCCGGCCGCGGTCGTGGCCTTGATGGAGCTGATGCGGAGCCGGTTGGCCGTGTCCTTCAGCGACTGCAGCGTCTGCTGGTCGGGTTTGTGGTAATCTTCCATGTGGGCGACGCGGGTGGGCTGCGGCGGCTGCGGGTTTCGGGCGGCGGCGGCTGGACCTGGTCTGAGGACGGGCTTTGCGGTGCGGCGGCGCGGCTCACCAGGGCCGAGCGCTGGGGCGGAGAGAGGATCGCGGGGGAGGGGAGAGGACCGAGGGGGCGGAGAGAGGAGCGGCTAGCTCCCTCCATTCTCCCTCCCTCCCTGCCGCCCGCGGGCGGGGCGGGCCCCGCTGCCGCCCCGGCTCCTCCCGCGGGCGCCATTTCCGCGGCGCGCGGTGAGGCGGCGCTGAGGCGGCGCTGAGGGCGAGGGAGCCGCGCTCCTCGCTCGCCACCGCTCAGGGAATCCCAGCAGTGGTAAGGCTGGAAGGGAGCTCTGAAGATCACCCAGTCCAACCCCCCTGCCAAGGCAAGGTCACCAGAGCAGGTGACACAGGAACGGGTCCAGGTGGGTTTGGAATGTCGCAAAGAGGGAGAGTCCAGGCCTTCCCTGGGCAGCTGCTCCAGTGCTCTGCCCTCCTCAACGTAAAGAGGTTTTCTCATGTTGAGGTGGAATTTTATGTATTTTAGTTTTTGTTTCCTGTTGCTGGGCACCACTGAGAGGAGTCTGGCACAATCGTCTTGGGACCTGTCTTTGAGATGTTTGATGTTTATATTCATTAATGAGGTCCCCTCAGTCTTCTCCAGAGTAAACAGGCCCAGCTTCCACAGTCTCTCCTCATAAGAGATGCTCCAGATCTCTCATCTCTGTGGCCTCCACTGTACCTCTCCAGGGGTGCCTCGTCTGTCCTGTACTGAGGAGCCCAGAACTGGACAGAGAACTCCAGATGTGCCTCACTAGGCACACTACCAGTAGAGGGGCAAGATCACCTCTCTCGACATGTTTGGTTCAACCCCTGCTCCATAAAGCTGTTGGTCTTCACCCCGGTTTGTTTCTGTCTCTAAAGAATGTTACAGTATCCCAGAGCTTAACAGTAATGTGGTTCTTCCACACAGGAGAAACAGTAGCAGACTTGCCCCGTGTGGTTTCCTGTCAAGAGATAATTCATATTTCCATAATATATGTTAAAAAATTTGATGAACACAGGGACTTTTGCATAAAATATTGACTTTGCCAGCCATCAATCAGCCAACATTTTCTCTAGCAATTCTGAGCACAATGACATTAACACTAGACAAATAGGCAGGTAAAATACTTCATATTTGTTCTAGAAAGCTCAAGTAGCGCTAGAAGTCACAATCTAGAAACAAACAAAAAGGTTAATCAGACAACAATGACAAAAAAGTAGTTGTGCTAAGTTGAAGGTTGGAATTGACTTAAAGGTATCTTCCAACCTTGATGATTCTATCATTCTAAGATACCTCAGATGTTCTGTCCACTGGTAGTTTGTCCTAGAAACTATGTTGTATTGATTTAAAAATATCCTAGTTACATGTAGTGAACTAATGCTATCATCTTCTCCTTCCAGAAGATATTGAACCACCCCCATTAAAAACTCTACACCTTCACCTTCAAGGCTGTGCAGACTTTGGGTTTTAGAAACAAAGGAAACCACCTCCATTCAGCCATGCTCACTGGGCAAACTGCCAGTAGGAAGTAGCGTGTGAAACTCTTAGCACGGTGAAACTCTTAGCACGGTATGATAAATTGTTGTTGTTGTAATTAACCAATTTGTTAGAAGAAGTAAAAGCAGACACCACAACCTAAGCTTAACTATTTTATTAAACTGTTTTATCAGTTGTCTTCTTGAAAATCCTTTTAATAAAAATCTTCAGAAGAAAAACTGGACTGGAAATAGGCCAGGAAGGTTAAAACAGAGCCAAATAACCAGAACTGACAGTAGCAAAGTGCAGAGGTTGTTCTGGAGAGCACTATACAAAGGTTAACTGCTGCAACTGCCATTTGCTCTGCTCCAGTCTTTATTCGACCTTCATATAATTGGGTAGGGTAGCCAACTACCTATTTGGGGTTTTTTTGTTGGTTTTTGTTGTTGTTGTTTGGTTTGGTTTTGATTTTTTTTTCCTTTCTGCAGAACCAGTTACCAAAATCTTTTACTTTCAGTAATACACTGAAATTATATGGACAATAAAATTGAGATACAGTAAAGCCTGATGAGAATCACACAAGCCTTGGTTTAAATTTAGGAACTCTGAAGACATGGGCTGTAATGCCAAGAGCTTTCAGTGGCAGAGCAGAGGGCCAAGAAATGAGAGTATTAATGCACTTTCAGGGTTATTGCGCAGGTTTCCTCTCAGGGTGCAGAAAGACACCTTGTACACCTTGTAACCCACTATGTTTAAACAGCAGCTTGGAAATTAAGTAACACGTGATAGCTAGAAAGTAGCTACTTGTGCAGAGAATCATACCGAAGAGATCCTAGCTGAGGAAACAGAAACAGGGCTGCCGACACAGTGGACACAATCAACAGCCATTCTTAACAGCAGTTTCCCCACAATACTACTGCTAAAATCCACTTTGGTACACCGAGATAGGGACTTCTTTTGTCCTCCTGCAGCTCTGATGCCCAAAGGAATATTGTCAGTAGGGGAATATGAAAGATCTCAAGAGTCACAAGTAGCATCTAGGAGAAATACTGATTTTTTTTTTCTCTTCTTCTGCAGATTCTTAAACTATAGAATCTACCCTAACTGTTGGTGAGGTAACAGTAAATTCCAGCCTAAGTTCCCTGTGCAAGGAGCAGAACCTTAACTGAACCTTACATATGCTACACACCAGCAAATACCTTGCTCGGGATCTGGTTGTGCCATTGCCTCAAATAAGCCTAGAATCAAATTAATATTGTAGAATGCAGGTGACCAACTTCTCTGAGCATGTTGGACAACTTTTCTTCTTCTTCTCTGTCCATTCTTGCATCCTTTCCACAACCTGTCAGCCTTCTCAAGGCAGCAGCACAGATTCTGTCTGCAGCCATATGGTCAGAAGGTAAGACCAAGGCAGCTTAAGCCACCATTTTGGATCAAGTTTCCTGGTTGTTCCTTGCTCACTGTGCTCTGGCTTTCTCTGCTGAGCAGTCCCAGAGCTCATGAATTGGATTCCTTTCAAATAAAGATGAAACAGAAGATTCAGTCTGAGAAAGCAGCTAATACATACCAGCTGTTAATGAGTATTCAGTTCAACAGGACAGACAAGAGCCAGTCTGGAGCAGAATTCAAACTCCCTTAGAGTGCAGATGGGGAGTCTTCAGCACTTTCTTATGTGCTCTATAGACCGGCTCTACTGGAATCTCCTACCTGCTGGTGTAGTCAAAGCCACAGAACCATTTTAGCAGCACAGCAGCATTTATTAGCTTGAGCTCTGTACCATGCTCACTGATTTGAGAGCAGTTGTTAAAATACTGGCTGTGCTGAGGAGCAGAATGACACTTTTTCTATCACCCCTGCTGTTTAAACACTGTTCTTTAGACAGATGTTGACATTTGGCTCAACCATCATCTCAGTGACACAGAGTTTTCCATGTTAGTTGAGTGAGGTTAGGCAGGATAATTTGGTCTTCTTAATCTGTGGTTTAGAAGACGTGTATAAAGTAAATTCTTCAAATGAGGCCAAGCATAAGTGAAATCACATTTAGGATGCCAAACTCCACAGTATTTTATAGTGACCAAAGATACATTAAGAAAACGTGTCTGTGCACCCAATTTCAGCTGCAGAAAACAAATTTCAAAAGACTTCATAAATGCATTCGCACCAGGAAACGAAAGGCTTATTTTAGAGATATGGTTACTTCATCTTTCTGGATGACTGGTAGTATTAACAAACACAGGAGAAAAATATCAAAATGGAAGCAGGTATGAAAACAATGAAGTAATTTCTGCACTAAGTTTTTGTTTCCAACAGGTTAATTTACTCCCTATTTTCTGTCTACACAGCGTGATTAAGAGGTGAGCATTGACAGGCTGTTACTGTTCTTCTCTGCATAAATCATTGATAGTGGCAAAGTGAAATGACAGTCAAGTAAAATGGAGTTCAGTGGCTCCCCACTCCTTTGTCAATGTCCTTTGTTTTCTCTCACAATTCTATTAAATATAAACTGGCCAGATCATAGCCTTGCTCTTTCTTGCCCTTGTTGGCCCAGGCTGATTCCATTCTTTGCCTGAAGAGTAAGGCCTGTGGTCAAGTCTCTGTGATCACAGTGATGATGTGCTCTTGAGTTGCTTTGTGAGGATGGCTCCCTCACAAACTCTCCCAAGTGTACTGGCAACAGCAATCTTAGCAAGTGCCTTCTCTGGCTGGACATACAGTGCTGTCTTGTAAGAAAATAAGGGGGATGATCTGGATCAGTCCAGTATTACTACAGCTCACAACTTCTTTTGTTTCCTCTATTGTTACCTGAATGGCAAAAAGACTTTAAGATAGATTTAGCTTAGACAATGTCATTGGAAGATCACTGCCCATAACTCTCCCTCCTTTCCCTGAATCCTTGTGCTGCATCACCGAGTGCTTATTGCAGTATTGTGTTGTTAAAACAGCAGCTCAAGCATTCACAGGATGAAATTCCACCTTGTGTCAGTGCCTCCACTTTGATCTACTGAAGAGGCGTGTTATTTCTACAACTCTGACCTAGTGTGATGGACTGTAAAGCAATAGCTGAAGTCATGGTATACATTGCATACAACAGTCACCATTTCTTCCACATTCCTAGGACTTGCCTCTGAAACCACGTACAATGTGATTAAACCAAGGATGCAAATGTATGGGCAAACAGTCTTGCTTCAGAGCATACAATCACATCTCATTAGCTTCAGTATTAACTACTAGACTAGACAGCTTATTAAATACATACACAGGATAACTGGATTTTTCCATCCCTTCGTCCACGTTTCAGTGTCAGGGCATTATGTGCAGCAGAAGCATAAAAGCTCAGCTATGACTGACATTTGCTGAGATACTGCAAAAATGCAATGCTGACATAAGTACATGCAACCCTGTTTACCAGAGCAGAGCTGCATGCACTCAGCATTGCTAGAATTCAGGGCAGTTAGCTACCATGGGGTGATGTGCCCAATTTTGCCTTAAAAACTGTTCTCAAAAGATTGCCAAATCCAAATCTAGTAAGAGCTCATCACTACAGAATCCAAACAGTAGTGAGTAAAGAAAATGCATGGAGGTGTGGGAGGAGATCATCAGGCTGTGCAATTGCAGTTTGAGCACTGTATGGATTCCAAACTGAACTGGAATTACCAGTCACTGCTGTCCTGGACTGTAACCTTGCTGTCCTGAACACCTCCATGTAGTGCATGAGTTTTAATTTCATTTGCAGAATACCTTAAAAAAGAGAAGTGGAATTCCACTCACTGTGGAGTTGTGGTGGAATCCCAATCATTGTAGCCTGATGGATGGGAATGCATTACATTGTCAGACCAAATCTGGTGCTGCAAATTTTCCAGAGACTCAGTCCTTACTGTCACATCTCACTCAAAACAAATTCTATTCCTTCATCAGTGATAGCAAGTGGTTTTACGTAAGCACAAATGCATACTCAAATGCATACCGTGAAAAGAATATTCAGCAGGCTGTGAAATAATGATCAGCTCTGCAGTTCCCGTCAGAGCATGAAAAACACTCTCAACATCCTTTAGTTGCCATAGAACAGCAGTTTGTGCTACATAGACTACAAACAGCTATAACCAGCAACCTGGAAAAGGCAAGGTTCTTGTGCAGCACCTGATGCAGAAACATCCAGAAGGGAAATCCATCCACCTCTGAAGTCTGTAAGAGTAAGATACAAGGACAAACAGAACAGATTCATAGTTCAACTCCACTAAAACCTCCTCAGCTGACAAAATTTTCTGCAAAAGGAAAAGTGTATATGGAAAGCTTCATAACAGAACAGACCATTTTTGAGTTACACGCAGGCAAATGTTGAAGAAAAACAATTTTAAACCATAGTTATTTTTATATTGCCTCTAAATAAAAGTCATTTACTAAAAAAAAAACCAAGCCCAACCCAAAAATTGCGAAGTTTCCAAAATATTTTGACAATTTTATAATACATAAAAATGTTATGTATTTTATAATTTATAATACAGAAAAATGTTCAGATTAAACCAAATAACTTGAGACTAGTCTTACACAATGAGACTTTTATATGTCTATCTAACATGTACCCTGCCAGAGAAAAGCATTGTATGTCTCACACAGTTAAAAGGAACTCACAGTGACTAGGTTTGGTCTTTTTGATGATATTTGGGGTAGTATTTCCACTAGCAGTGCAAGAAAATTACAGTATTTAAATCAAAGTTTGCAATTCTAATATTGCAGTATTTTGGGGTATTTGGATTGGTTTAGTATAACCAGTTAAAGATATTATTTACAAAACTATTTAAATTTATAATCTGACTTTTCACTTGTTGCAATTTCTTCTAATTATGTTAAAATAAATATGAAAGATAAGATAAATATGTTAAGATAAAGATAAATATGAAGTACTTATGCAGTAGGAGTTTGAGGCCTTTGTCTCCATCTATGCTCGAAAGGCCTACTGAATACGTACATGTTCCACAGTTACTTCACCATGTTTGCTTTCTCTGTTTGATTCTTGACTCAAGTTCTATGACAGTCTTCAAACAAGCTCAGAAGTTATTAGTCTCTTTAGTCTTTGTTTAAATGAATATGTGTTCAATTAACTGAATTTGACAAAGTTAAAAGGATAAAGATACTGATGACATCTTTTCGTGTGAAGTGAAATCTCCCAAACAGCAGCACTTTCATAGGGTGTGCACATTTAGAAAGAAGGTGTAAGAGATCTGTAGTGACCAAATAAAGCAGGGTTTATTTGTGCTGTAATGCACAGGAGAGAAAGTGAAAAAAATCCTCTTCAGCCTGACCTCTGCAACACAACAGGGTTTGACTGTTCTTGCCCTTTGAAAGAAGGGCTGCATTAGAAGCCCTTCAAGAAGGAAATCATTCAAGAATGGATGAAATGGATTGATGCCAGAGCATTCTCTGATTATGCACCACCAGCACATCCTTCCACATGCAAAAACAGTGACTTCAGTTAGAAATGGAACAAATTATTCAGCTCATCTTCTGTAATAACATTATTTAGCTCCTTAAATTAATTTAAGAAAATAGAAAAAAGAAAAAGCCTCCAATGTCTGTGCAGCACATCACCAGTAATTGTAAGAAATTATATGTACTGCATGAAAACAGGTATAGAAGCAGTAACAAGATCAGGCTTTTTTATCTCAAATGATGTTACAGACAAAGCTACATCACAGGCCCAGGCTCAGGCACTACGGACTGTGAATCTACATTACTTTCACATATGTCTGTTATGTTAGCAGTCTCCCTCAAACAGCTGTCTTCACATCTGAAGAATATTAATTCATTTTCAAACCCTTATTAAAAGTACTGCATGTGTTTCTAACCAAACCTTTCGGTCTTCTGTAAAAGCTCCTGTTGTGGCAGGATTTTCCTATTAAACCACTGAAAAGTAGATCTTTCTCTTTATAATGGGCCTTCCACCTGAAGGTCACTTCAGGAGCAGGGCTTGCTGTAAACCACACCAGACTCTGTACACATCCAGACCCTGCAGGCTTTAACTGCACTCCTGTACCTCAATTCTTGTGGGGAGTTTAAGATGACAGAAGCTGCCTTTGCAGCAGTTTTGTTATATGGGAGAAGTGTGTCCCCAGAGGACAGAAGTGAATTTGTTTGATGCTTAAAATGTAAACCAGAGAAGGCACTTAGCATTACCCACAGATCTCAAACCTACATGAGAATGCTGGATAACCTGCTAAGCCTCTCTGATCCCTCTTCCCAACCACAAGAAGTATGAGCAGGATGTGCAAGTCACATATTTTCTAAATTAAGACCAACACAGAGTTTTGTTTACAGGAGCCAGGCTGGGTGATCTTTGCTCTGTAGATGCTCTTAAAAGCTTCATAACTTATTTATGAGGAGAAAAAAAGTAAAACTTGTGCATTTACATCACATCCCTGTGAGTTTCCAAGAAAGGCCTAAGGGCAAGTACTTTCATTTCAGCCAGCATATAAAGCTTATTCTTTTGTGGTTTTACTTCCCAAGGTTGATTTTGTAAAATGAACCTGCTTGAATTTTAAAGAATGGATTCTGGTAGAAATATTTTTAAAGGTATGTTTAATATGAAAGACAAAAGGCAATGAGGTATGAGCAGCCTTGTTCTACATAGCAGATTTTGAACTGTAATGGGAGGCCACCAAGCAAAGACAAAAATTAGGTACTGCTGTGATCAGTCAGCTCCACTGTGCTGCCTCCTTACCAGAGGTTAAAAACCCCACAGCAGACCTAAAGAATTAGAGCAAGGAAATCATGCCTACCCAGTCATTTTCTGAACACACCCTGAAATACTCTGAATTCTTACAGGCAATCTGGATCTGAGCTTTGAGAATACCTGAAGACATGCAGCAGTACGGAAACAAAACTCCAGCTTAAATTCTTTTGTGCTTCAGGAAATACCTTCACAGGCTATACTTTTCTCTCTGCAATATCCCCTTTCATATTTACTTGAACAATTTTGCTATTCCTTCCCTTGTTTTCTTCCCAGGAATCTTCTATTCAATTGTCCTTTCCCTCTTGCTTTATTGACAGTGCTCTTCCACAAATGCAGCAACTTATAAAAATCTCTCTTCACTTCCCTCTTTTCTCAATGCTTTTTGAGCCTCATTAGGAGTGTCTTACGAAAAAATTGTTGTGTAACTGACAAGGATGAGCTTTGCAGTTCATGGCTGTATTTTAAGTTACAGGTCTATCCCAGAAGTTTAATTCTCCTAAATTAGTAGGTCAGGTCAAAAAAATAAATCCTCCAATCAAAATCTAGAAGATGGGAAAATGCTGATTCACACCTGAAGTTGGATGAAGATAAGTGAAAAAGTTCCACTACTGGGCACTGGAAATATCTTTTGATAACAGATATTATAATTTCTAATATTTTGATAGAAAACGAAACTGAAATTTACCTCAGCCATAATAAAGACTGTTTAGTAACTTGAAGACATCCTATTAACAAATGAAAAAAAACCAAAAACAAACTGTATGAATGACAGGTTTCTAACTCTCTATATTACCTTCTATAGTGAGAAGGAAGTGTAGTTGAACCCTTACCAAACCAAGTTCACTCACTTCACTTAATTTGGCCCATGAACATGAGCTACAACTTGTTGCTATTTCATTCTGCAAGCCTGTAAATGAAATTTGAATTTTAGATGATGAGCTTTGGGAAGCCTAATGCCTACTCTTGGATTCTAGCCAGTACATATCCATTGTAGTAGGGATTGATTTTATTCTGTTATACACTTCCAAAAAACATGGCTGTAGAGCACACAGGATCAAGAGAGAAAAAGCCAAAAAATTTTTGGTTTGCATCAACTTTTTGTACAGTGCCTGGTTTAGCTGGAGCTACACAAAGAAATTCAGAAGTTCCCAAGAAGTTCCCTTGTTCCCAAACCAAAAGACAGCACTTCATGTGAGTA
Organism: Irena cyanogastra; assembly: GCA_013397155.1. Classification (NCBI taxonomy): domain Eukaryota; kingdom Metazoa; phylum Chordata; class Aves; order Passeriformes; family Irenidae; genus Irena; species Irena cyanogastra. The sequence continues at coordinate 2,704,588 of VWZV01004333.1, forward strand.
ACAGTGAAAAGGAACACCTAGACCACAGAGGGCAAACAGATTAACAACACTGAGAATGAAAAAAATCTTATTGATATTGACAAGACAGGCAACACACCTAATACAGGATTTAGATCTAGATTCCAGAATTTAAAGTTTGATTCTAAGCAGTTTTCCACTTTTTTTTTTCAGTTATATTGCAGTAAACCCATGACTTCTGTATCTCTTTTAGATGGTAGTCTTCTATTATCTGCTTCTGGACATAGTACAGGCATCAGTCCAATATGAACCATCAGGGCAACAAATGCCATTACTCCAGTGGCCTCCCATGACATTTCACCTGCCCTGCAATCACCAGCTCCTATGGGTAGTTAGAATGGGAATTAGCATCTGACTAAAATTTAGGGATTTAGGCCTAAGGTTTTGTTTAATTTCAAAATCAACTTCTATGCTTTTCTTCCTCATCAGCTTCCCTATTTTATTTTGTGAAATTTGGATCAACCAGTTGCATGATATCAATCAAATACTGTAGGAGGACAACTGCAATTTCCAATATCTTGGATCAAAGACCAACACCAGACTGAGAATCAAATGCCATGTCTAGATGGACAGAAGAGGATACCATAAAAAAGTGATACAGAAAGGCACTAAACACAGAGATGTACTTACAAGCCAGTGGAAGTGCAGCTGCATTTCTTAATGTGAGGGGAAACATATCTGTTTATGGAATTCAAAACACAAGGCTGCTGTCAGAAACAGGGGGCCTTGTAGAAGCTGCTCCCCACTGCCCTTCAAGCAGTCAGGATGCATTTTCTATGTGGACAAATGCAATTTGGTTCTACCCCCAGAATGGAGTAAGGAATTTGAGTTTCTTCTCTGGAAAATATTAACCCTAAATAAAAACTGAACCTTCCAGTAGGCTAGTAGAACTCTAGAAATAAAAGGAAACATCACAAGATTTTAGGAGGTGCTGAAACATTTGTTTTGAAGTTTTATTACAAAAATATATTTGCAAACATACAAAATTTTGGATGAAAAAATGCTCATTCTTAAACATTTATGCAATAACTTAATAACTGCAAACATACATAGGTGCTATAAAACCCACACCATACCAAAAACGTTAATGATGCAGTATCTACATTTTTTGACTTACAATTATTCTGGTTTCCAGAAATCTTTCCTTGAAGCCCCCCCTCCCCCATGGTCTTCATATTGAAAGAACATGCAAATGGCTACAACTGGTGCATATGCAGAAATGATAAAACTCAGAAATAACTAAAAGCATATAATGTACGTAAAAGAACCTAACTAACCATACACCCACACACTGAATAGATAAAAATAAATACACCACCAAATCAGAGATACTGCAATTTTTCCAGCTTGAAGTGAAAGGAAGATATTGCATCCTAACATTTTCGTAACATTGCCAGACAAACATGAGGTGATACATATTGCACACATTCCTCTTGTTAAGATATGCTGTACAAAGCAACCCAAATACCTGGCAAAAAGGTGCCTGATTTGCTTAGAATACTTTTAAAAACCAAGAAGTCCCAAATTAAAGTTTGCTTTCCAAAACATTTCAGAAATTCCGTCAGTGACTACACATGGCACAATGGATTTCAGAAATAAATCAAAATGAAGCAATTAGAAATGCAAGCAAAAATGATACATCCAGCAGTAAGTGTTTAAATATTGAGTACTTACACACAGAATTACACATTTTATATTAAATCAGGATGAATCACTTGAATTTTTTTAATCACACATTCTGCAAATCTTGTTTAATTTGGAAAGATATTCTCCTTCTAATGTTAATAACTGTTAGGCACCTTTCATATAAACTTTGCATTGTTAAATAACAACAGAAAGTCTAACTACAAAACTGAGAATTTTGATTTTCCTGAACAAACCAGCAGCTGTAGATTTTAAAACTGTCTTTGATTAGGGAAAAAATAAAAATCCAAACTCAAACCTAAAGTAACTTAGTGTGAACCACAAAAAACTTGCTTAGGTAATAATATGAGGAGTGTAGTCTGAACTAATAATCTTTTGATTCCCAGAAAGAATATATAAAATCCCCATTAAGCCAGCAATTAAAAAAAGAAAAAAAAGTTTAAAATGGTCACAATCATTTTCTGTGATGCCCCAAGGTAACTTGCTACACACTAGTTATCCCTACATGTGGATAACACAAATCAAGCACTTCAACAAGCTGGTTATTTCAAACTTACATAAAAATGAAAAAAAAATAGGGAAAAAGGTCTTTGAATACAGAGTCCACATTAAAAAAAAATACCAGCTTTTACACTGTAATTGAACTTGTGTTTTACAAGGAGTGTTTAATTAAAGGAGTTTATCTGTTAGAGGCACTCCCCTGGCACTTGTCACACCTCTGCACTGGGGTGGGGGGAGTCCTGTGTCTGCTGGTCCCATGCAGAGGCTGGAACAAACACATGCAGTCATTCAAGGTGTTAAGTTTGCTGTGGACACTACAATTCCAACTCTGGCTCTCTGCCAGTTCATCTGGAAAGTCTGGGCAGGGAATAAACCATTAACCTGTTGCTACCAGGACACTAAAAAACCAAAGCAAAGTAAAGATCTGCCAACTGCTTGTTTCCAGCTGCACAGGAGCCCTCACAAGTTAAGGATATTTAAAGTATTATTACTTTTGTATATGGCTGAAGAACTCAAAATACAACTCCTTCCTATAATTTCTATAGATCTTTGGATACGACTGTATTTAGCAAACAGTACCAACATGCACTATCAGCTTCCAACACTTCTGTTCTTACAAATTTTTATCAACTCTTTCACTGAAGAAACCAGAAGCTGTCCATGAGAAGTGAGACACTATGGACTCCATCTTTGCTAAATCTAGGTAAGAGCAACCCTTTATTTGGCTTAGACTGTCCATTTTTGTTCAGAGGAACTGCTCCCTGGGTCATCCCTTCCAGTGAAACTTTTCCTAAAAAGCCCAACATAAAATCAGTTTAGACCATGAATCTAACTTGAGTCTCACTGTTTATGTGCATACACAGAATTTATGGAAGAAGCTCCTATCCTCTTTAAGAAGTCTGAGTTTGTATTGCTGAAATCAAATGCTACCATTAAATCCAATATATTTCTTGAGGAATGCACATTAGCATCTTTCCCTGAATTCTGAACATTTTTTTAACATTATACTATATATTTTAATTGGAAACACTGAACTCAAAGGCTGAGAAGAGCTTTTCAGAAGACAGGTAGTGCTAAACAAAATATATTTTCCACTAAAAAGCTAGGAAAAAACCTAAAATAGTTCAAATACATAAAAATATTTGAATTTATGTAAATATTTGTTTTATCTAAAACATCCTGATTTGTGAACAAGTCACAATTAAAGCTCAATTACTGGTTTCCAATGAGATGGCCATGCACCTTGACTATGTCAACATTAACTAATCCTTAGGAGATCTATACTTATATATATGTTGTAAGGAGCCAAACAGTATTTTTCTTCATATTTCAATAGTGCTTGAGGGAAAAGAATGAAGCAGTGCATCATAACTCACTACAGATTATCTCTTTACTCAATAACCCAACACTTTTCTACTGAAAAAGCGTATTTTAAAACTACTATTGCTGGAAAAGGTTGGGACCTGAACTCAGATTAATTACCTTTGCATGCCTTTAAGAAATAAATACAACCCATGGGTAAACTAACACAGCAGCCTAAGAAAGTATAATTAAAAATTTTCTGATTTCAAATGGGAAATTACCCCGTTAAATTCTTAGTGACTAGTGACTTACTAAATCACATACACAAAGCAGTAACATTTAATTAGATAAACTTCAGACTATGAAGTGTACACTAATTATTTGGGGAGAGAGCAACAGAAGAAAAGCATGCATTTGTTTCCCATCTGCACAGTTTTCAACACCGCAGTTCCAACACAACTGAGGAGTGAAAGCCAACTATGGTGTGGTCCATCCTTAAGCTAAAAGGGAACAAAATGTTTAAATTTTATCAAACACTGCTGAACAGGAAGAGAGTCTTCCAGTGGTGGTCTCCTAACTATAAATTTAAAATGAGAACTTCAACATGCAACTACTTTGTTGCTTAAAAAAAGGTACAATCACTGAGGATTTTGCATATTTCAAATTTTGCCTTTTTAGAGAAAATGGCCTTACTCACTTGGGTGTTTTACGTCAGTAATGCAGAAACAAAACTGAAATACTGAAAGGATGAATTTACATGCATTACCTAGAGACTGCCAATGTATTGAGCTAATCACATTTTTAGACCTTTTGTTAAAGATTTAGCTCCAATGGCCTGGCTTCTAGACCCTTTCCTTCCCCACACTTGCCAGCTTAATCACAAGACATTTAGCTCTCATTTTCCTTAGTCCTTCAGACAGGAACTAGGTTCCCACAACTGAATTTGGTTCTGGTGTCCTGTAGTGTACTATACTGTGCATTTGCTGGTTTTGAGTCTGTAATCCTTGAACAGTGAATACAGCCAGGAATGAGAGCCAGAGCAAACATTTGCACATTCACTTAATGCTAATGAGAGCTCAAATGCAACTTAAGTCCCCTCCCCAATAAAAAAAAAGGTTTGCTGGTGATGATCACAGTGAAAACCTAGATCATTCTGAGAACATTACTTTCGTAAGTATTTAAGGAATAATCTTTCCTAACAGGTTCAAATTCAAGACATTGAAAACTAAATAATCTTTTACAAAAATATTAGTTTTATAGATGAGGCATAATTGTTTCTAAAATGAACATATTTTAAGTAGATTCAGCTTCAATTATAGCTTGATGTTGTCTGTACTCTTGGTGAGGACTTGCAAGTAGACTTCATGGATAGTGCTGAGAAAACGGGAATCATTCTGCAGGAAAAATAGAAACACATTAGAAACATTAGTGAAAACATGCAAAGAAATGTTTAATTTCATGTCACTTCAGCTGTGATAAGGATTCCTTGCAGCTGGTAAGGGAAGGAGTTGTGTGCCTGCACAAAAAGTGCTTTTGGAACACACACAGGCTGTGAACCATGAAGTTGAACAGCAGCTGAAGGCATCACCAGGCACTCTGGATGCTCAGACAAACAGACAGGGGTCACTTGGTCAGCCTGGCTACATTTTGCTTCCCTCCGGAGTCCAAGCCATACTCTTAGGCATGAAGAATCCCATTCTGTGTACGGGCTCCCAAATCAAGTCTGCCTGAGTGTCAGATGTGATGTTGTTTGTCAGGCAGACCAGCCCAAATGGTACTGCAGTGTGCTCTACAAGAATTCCCAAGTCAAAGCATGACTGGGAAACGAATTGGTTTCATCTATGGACAACATTTACAGATATTCCTTGAGTGTAATTCCTTCAAATGTCAAGTTACAAAACTGGTATCTAATCAGTTAGCTTGAGAGTGTAATACTGTCACACAAGATCTGAGCAGCAACTGGTGTCCTGCTTAGAGTACTGTGTGAGTACTCCCATGCTGCAGGATATGCCTATTTTGGTCTTCATTCAGCTTCCTCTCTGTAAAGACTGGAGACAAATATCCCTGTCAGCTCTCTAAAATCACCACTCAGAATATTAGCAGGTGAGCTCAGTTCCAAGATTAGTTTAAGTCTTTAATTAAGTAGAAGTATGGTTCTACATATCAGCAGAAGAAAAGGTTATGTAAAATGGAACAGATAAATCAGGCAACCTAATGATGGGATCTGGTAATGACTTTTTTGGCCTTAACAACTTGGTCACTGGGAAGATACTGTTTGTTATTTTTAGACTTGCATTTTGGCTATAAGCTCTACTAACACCAGCATGGAGTGAGCGAAAGAATCCTGAGCTAAGAAAGAACTGTTTGGCATTCATGGCAACTTCACCATGACATTAGAGGTCAAAATCATCTCAATGCACAGCTGCTCCAAACATCACAGATTTAATTCAACAGAACTTTTTAGTCCCCTAAAAATAGCAGAGCTAAAACTATGCAATTTCCATTTCAAAGAAACACACTAAAAGTAAAGATGAGGAAAGGTTCTAGGGAACTGAAAACAGGAAATCTCTCCTTGGGGAAGTGGAACACTTACAAAAGCAGCAAAATCAACTCCCCCCCCACCAGCTTCTACTACTGCAAGTTACTCCTCACTTGTCTACAAATTCATACAGATGTGAAAGGACACATCCCAGGTACTCTGTTCTTCTAAGGCTTCCACATCTCAACAAAAAGGAGCAAGCTGTGCCATCCTCTGTGTATAGTGTGGAGTAATCTGCCCCTTCCAACAGAAAAGAACATTTTTTGTAATCTTTCAGGGCAAAAGGAGTTACAGGGGTACAGAATTTGTCAGTGCTGCCTTTTGTGCTTGGAACCCCCTCCCTCAGAAACTCTGAGGTCTGTACAGACACTACCTTTATTAGATGTATCAGTGCTTCTTGAAGCTGAGACCTACTGAGAACAGTAGGAGGTGTAGTCTGAATTTCTGTTGTTCCAAGTGTTAAAGGCGAAGAAGAACTGGCTTTATTCTCCACTTCAGTAGCTTTTGTAGCTGATTGCTGAAACACACTTGGAGACAAGAGCACTGAAGGTGTTACTGTTGTCGTGGCTGTAACAAACTGTGGAGGTGCAACCTGTAAAAGAACAGAAAACTAATAAGCATTGTGTTCAGTACGAATGAATGATGCTGTAAAGGCTGGAGAGATAACCATAAACAAAATGAAAAAAATTGCAGCCACAATTATTCAGTCAGATATTGCAAAATAGCTGCTCTTAATCAAGAAATATCTACCTATGAAGATTAGTATTAGTACCAATAGTACTTCTCATTTCCAAAGCTGAAGAAGGTAGTAGCCCTGAATATTCTTGTATGCAGACTCCTTCCTACTCATGTGGTTGCTACTTGACAGAATTTTTAGAACATACAAGGAAAGTTGAGTTTTTCACCTAAGTAATCAAACGAACCTGTAGCTGTTTTGCAAATTATTTTCTGTCGGAGTTTTCAGAAAGATCAGTTCTGCTTCCTGCACCCCCACTTCTGTGGTCTCCCACAAATACTTTACTTCAAATTTGATGTCCATCTCAAACATATTTAAAGAAAATACTGAATTATAGCTAAAGCACTGGAATACAGTGAAATATTCTCATTCTGTTTTCCCTTGGAGGGATGTAGGATGGAAATATTTTGAGGACCATCTTTTCACCTCATCGTTCCACAGGTCTGTCTCCATTTCATTACAAAAACACCCATACTGCCTTTACCACTTTTTCTTTTAAACATAAATTGCACACTTAGAGGACTATTACATTTGCATCAACTGGACACAAATAAATGTCCTCCCTGAGTAACTCTGACATCTCCTGATAACTGCAATTGTTACTCAGGCTGATAATCTGTGTCTTGCTCAGGCTTCCAGGATGACCAACGTGGTGAAAAAAAAAAAAAAAAAAATCCAGTCTCACTCCAAAGAAAAGCAACACTAAATGTGATTTGTAAAGATGTTTGATATATCAGCATAAAGAGTTCCCCTTGCATAATCAACAACCTTCAGAGGAAAAAGCCCTCCAAAGCCATCTAAAGTTAATGTGTATAAAATAACATCAACAACAGCAGAACTAGAAAATTGATTTTCTTGTAGTCAAAACTGTGAAGACTCACAGCGTAGGATTCCAGCTGAAGACAATGTGTTTAAACTGACAGTTTACTACACAACATGCACATTCTGCTTAAAATTCCCAAATCCATATAAAATGCTTTTAATTAGGTAATTATTTACTAACTGGGTCATGAACAGACTGTAGAGCTTATTTTATAGCAGCTCAGTAGCTAAAAAAGCATTTTACTTCAAGTAGGGCCATCTTTTTGCCTTCACAATCAGATCTGGGCATGCTACTGTTTTCATGGAGAGCAAATTCAACAAGAATGAGGCAAGAGATCTGAAAAAGGAGTGGGTGCATAAGGGAAAAGCAGAAATAAAATACAGATGGTGTCCTAAAATGAATACATAACACAAAGGTAATTAAAACCAGTTCTTGAACACTTGACTATTATCAAATTATTTTGTAACTACAACCTGAAACTTAAAATTGACTTTCTTTTACACTGTTACCCAAGGCAGTTCTAAGAATCTTAAATCTGCTTTTAACTCACTAAAACTTGCTATTACAAGTTTTGCAGTAGCAGTTACTTTTTTTTTTTCTCCATCTTCAATTTTTTCTGCTTTGTATCTGTTCATAAGATACAAGGTATCTCACGAAAACTGAGACATAGTAAGGCAAGGATTGCATTTTAAGCCTCTGGGGTGCTTAACATTGGGCCAAGGCTAATACACCCTACTGCACTATTACGGCATTAGTACTCCCTGCTTGCAACATAAAAAAACCCAGTTCAAATGGTGCAAGCTCAGTGCAGGGCTGCAAATCCAAAAATGTGTTTTCATTTCTGCATTAGAACCAACAATAAAAGCAGTGCACTGACAGCAGCTCCCCCTTCCTCCAGTACTGTTTCATAACAGCTCTATTTGAGATATCAACTGGGTACTGCAGCTGGGTTTTTTCTCCCCCTAAGAAAACCCCTAAGACCAATTAGCAGAGGTACTTATCCACTTACTTGACTTGCTTTAGACAAAGTTTTCGGCTGTGGAAATACTTCGGATTCCTTGTTTTGTTGTACAGTCTGAGTTAAGGGAAAAAAAAAGCAAAATTCACAGGTTACCATCCACAGCTCAGTTTCCAGAGATGGTTCTCTGTTTTTAAGAAAGCCACAAAAATGCAAATTTCATGATTTTAGATATAACATGAACAATTTTGTAAAACAGATATAATCAATGGGAAGCTGGAAAAAGAGGAAAAATTTGAATTTATGTTTTATGCTTTCAATATTATGGCAAATGTATAAAGCTGTATCTCAATGTAGCCCACACGTACTCACAGAAGAAGTGGGTTAAAACTGAAGGAGTACAAAACACTCAAAGCAAAATAATCAGAAAAAGGAAACTGTTAATTGTACACTTTCAAATAAGATGCAGGCTAAACTTCCACCACATCACCTCTCATCACAGTGCTCAGCCTGCAACCTTTTGTCCTTTCTTAGATCCCCAGCTCTGAGCAGAATTTTTCTGACACAAGATGAAATCTTTAGGACTTATTCACCCACTAACAGCAGCAGTTTGAAAAACCTCCTCCTCTACAGACAGGTCTGTCACTGACAGCAGATGCTAACGATACAAAACTAATGGAAACGGATTTCTAACTTAGCCATTCCATCAATACCACACAGTGGAAGCTCTTCATTATCTTGAAACAGCTAATATATAACAGCACAGTTTTCAAGAGAAAAATACATGTAGTCTATAAAGCTTCATGGATATCAAAGCCCACAGAATACCTGAAGGGGAGAGATTATCTTGCTGTTCAAGGCTGATGGCTTACAGTGAGATTCTTTGAAGCTTTCTGGTGTTGCAAGTTGGCCAACCGAGGCAGAGATGTTTGGTGTTAAGGGAGTCTTAGTGAGAGACTGCTGTGGTGTTTGGTCATGCTGTGGGGTCAACCTGAGTTTCTGGAGAAGATCAACACTTGTATGAGATGCATTTGAGACAGTCCCTGTGTTTGCTGTAGTCAAGGGTGCTATGAGCTGGCTTTGGCCAGCCATTAGATTCTGTGGAGCGTGGTTCACTTCAGATGGTGGCTGATTCACCAGTGGGGATATTGGCTTGGCAGCTTGCTGCATAACTTGCATTATACTGTTGCTTTGTTTGAGGCCAGGAAGCATCTGAGCAGGGGCAGCTTCCATTGTTGAGGCTGAATTAAGAACAGGGCTTAAACGAACTGAATAGCTTGAAACGTTTTTCAGATCAGGCTGGGAAACTGAAGCTGGAGGTATTATCATAGGTGTTAAACAGTCCTGCTGGTTGGCACTGGGTTTAATGCTCGGACTTTCAGATTTCCCCAGGGATTGTTGCATTACTGGTGACTGGTCAAAGGAAAAAGGCAAAAGCAAACTGTGCTGCTCTCTGGTAGATGCATCTGTCTGCAGCTTCTCCATTCTCTCTGGATTGGGATATGGAGCTGCAGGCTGCTCCTTTTGGACAGAGGTTCCAAACAGTTCCTCCAAAGTCAGATGCTTCTGCCTTGACTGAAATGGCTAAAAAGAAGGGAGAACAAGTTTTCAGTTTAGAACTAGATGCAGCACTGTACAACTCACACAGTCTTACAAATTCAAGGAAGTTAGGAGAGACAACTAGGTCAAATGCATGTAAAATAGTTTGGATACCAAGGGTGCCCTATTCATAGGAATTTTGAAATTAATTTATGAGGAACATCCTAGCTATGTATGGCTTTTCCTTATGGCCATCTCAGGACAGTCTCTGCAGCAGTAGTCAGGAAGGGGGATGGCTATGGATTCTGCCAGGAACATGGTACCTGCCATCATCCATCAGCCCTAACTACACAAGGCACTTCAGGGAGGGAAAAACATACACATTGAAAAAAACCCTCGCAGAATCTACAGAACTGGAAATAGTTAAATGGTCTAAAAGATGGGAAAGGAACATAAAAACCAGAAGCTGCACAACTAAACTAGCAATACATGCCTAGACAGCTTTCCTAACCCTAGTGCAGTAGATATTACAATAGGTAAGAGAATTTCTACAAACCTAAACATGTATCCCCTTGAAAAGTGTGTATATGCACACAGTTACATCTACCAGTCCTTCAGTCTCTCCCAAAAATCTAGCCTACACCATCTAGCCTACACCACTGACATTGACAGAAAAATATGGTTTTAAAAATATCATATTTTGCTGAAAATATTTTAAAATGTGTTTCAGTAAAGAGAAAAGAAACAGCTATTAACACCAGTGATCTCAAAACTTTCCTTTTTTTTTTTTGAGGTTGCACAGGACCAGAAGTTACGTAAAACAGCTGGACTGAAATACAACATTCTGTTCAGAAGACTGAATGGCCTGAAGCACAACTCCAGTGTATTCTGATGGTATGTCTAAACAAAGATGCTACTTCACAATGACAACCACTGCACCATGACATTGCTCTGCTGGCTCTGATTTCCCCAGCAGAGAGAACAGCAGCCAAGGCACGGCAGCACAGGTGCCACAAATAGCCCAGCAAGAACCCCTTGAGCTTGAAGTCACGCTGTCTTTTGCTCAGGTTAGTCATCTCTACTGTCACTGTTATTCAATCTTAGTTAAAAGACTGGCACCCTTTCATTTTGGGGCTGGGACATTCTATAGTTTATAAACCTTGTTATGTTAAGAATATTTTCCTAGAAAGATGTTCTTTTTTCCACTTATCCTACTGTTCTGGAGACCCGTCCTTCAACCATAAAGATTCCATTAAGAGAAAAATCACTGTTCCAGATAATTTCAAACTCAGCTGTTCACTTCAGTATGATTAATTGACCAGCCTTCCTTTATTAATACATTACAATAGTAAAGTAATAAACTGAAATTCCTACCATCCCCTGACCCAAGTCAGACTGGACAGTCTCAAACATCAAGTTACTTTGCAGCATGGAATATAAAACACCTCTTTTGCCTTGTCTGGTTGAGGTGTACTTTAAGCATATCATCAACTCAGTGTGTTTATGAAGACCTTTATCACAAGGGGCTGCATAAAAGCCACAGATCACTTTATCTGATAGGAACAGAATGCTGCTGCTGCTGCTCAGAGGGTTTTTCAAAAATTACTGCAGATAAATTAAGCTTTATAGTCCCAGCTCTGCTTATTCATGGTTCAGTACCAGTGTTCTGGTTCAGTTTTGCAGACTACTGGCACAGAAGCATTTAACGATACAACTGATTTTAATTTTGAATTGCCAAGATACAACACTTAACTACACAATATCATACAGAAGACATTTATTTTTATTCCCAAATGTGTGGTATCTTTAGCATGAAATGAAGTTAATCAACATGCAAGTGTGACATTTTGGAGGAAATTTAGCAATCTCACTGTATTTAGCACACTATTTTTTTATTTCACTGGCCATCTGTTTTAATTAGATGAAAAATGTATATTTTTATAGTTGAAATGGAATGTTTTTCCAGTAGTCTCTCAGTTGTCTATGTTACAAAAAATGTGGCTTAGAACCAACACATTTGAGGTATTTTTGAACCCAGTTAACTGCCTTTACAGAACTATCACTTATGTTACCAATTAATTTTTTCCAATGTCTCTGCAGCCATTATTTTAAATAGCTCAACAGACTTAAAAATATGACATTTTACATGTTCTATAAATCAACTTTCCCTTTAATTACTTCAGAGCAACTTGTTAGAATCTTATCTTTCCAGTTTTTCCTTTACTAGTTAATTGATTCCTGTTCTGAAATTCCATGCACTGTCAGGTGGAGCATTTCAGTTGATTTTGTACAGTCTATACGTAATGACCCAAAGAAAACATGTGCTTTGAAAGCAAAGCCTCAGGCAGCCTTAGTGCCAGGTCTCCAGGCACTGCATGCAGCAAGCAGAGCTGGCTGCCAGGGGTCACTCCAACACTGACCCAAAAATAGAGGTGCTGCTCAGGGGCTGGAATGGATGTGATAGAAATAATCCCAGCAAACTCCCTGCCCCTCATTTTAGTTCATTAACTGTTACTACCCTATCCCTAAATCAGATTCCTGCTGCCCCGTCCCAGCCCTAACCTGAACTAGGACTACAATTACTCCTCTCAACTGTGTATTTTATTAAGTACTAAGCGTAAATTTGCCCCCGTTTTCCTAGGGGATTTCATTTCTCAGGCACGGTGATTTATTGCACCAGAAGCACCCCAGAGAGCCATGTCAGGGAGAGGAGTTTTCCATGGGGCATTTTCCAAGGAGCACCAGCAGTGCCTGTCCGGTGCCCGCTGGGTGGCACTGCAAGCAGGCCCACGGCACTTCCCTGTTACAGGCAATTCAGCTACTGCACAGTTTACTCACTTTTTTCACTAAATTTAACTCTAAAAAGTCTTGTATGAAGCCCCAGCTTCCTTGTGCAGGACCACAGCTGTGCCTCTGAAGCACAGACAAACCTTCAGTAAATGCCTGAGACAGAAGACCAGGGCTTGAGTTCCTGAGTGAAAGACCTGACCACCAGGCTCGGTCATCTTTTCTTGCCTCTTCTCTCTCCAGGTCATCCCACACATTACCACAGAGTGACTTCTTCCAGAAGCCAAGCTGCTCCATTTAAACGTAGATATTCACAGTAGTGTGGACATAACCTCTTATTTTAAAATGCTAAGTCAAAAGACAGAATTTAGGATCCTAAAATTCTTCAAACTTATTTGTTTAACAGTATTACATTGTGCAAACACTGAAGGCATCTTAAGAAAAAAAATCAATTTTGGTACCAAAACAAAGTACTAAACCAAAAAAAGCCCCTAGTTTAGGGTCGGATGAAGCATACCTGCTCTTGCACTTGTAATGAAGGCTTCTGTTCTGAAGGCTCTGTGCTTTCTGGTTTTGCAGGATTTGAATTCTGTTGCATTCCAGAACTTGATATAATACTTAGGTCACTAATCTGATTCTGAGGAGGAAAAAAAAATTAAAAACATTAATATAAATACATGAGTTTTAGTCTACATTTACCCACTATACAGTCCTGTTTACATGGCACTTGGGACTCAAATACAGATGATGTGCAAAGCACTGGTTTTTGTAAGACACTGTGGAATTCACAAATCTTAGGAAATAAAAAGCATACCAAGACATCCAGAATCTGGTATGCAGTCATAAACTTTTACTTTTTATCATTATAAGAAAAACAAGAAAATACAACTGGCTTTATACTTTTTCACCATGAATGAAAATGATTTATTAAAGAAAAGGTGGGCTTTTCACATCCTGTATCTGTGTTGGCCACTAACAGCAAAGTTTGCTACACTTCATTCAATCAAGAACCCAAACTACAACTGCTTAGAAAAAAAAAATCCTGTTAGAAAGCACTCTAAGTGGATGGAAAGACAGCTTGTCACTGACTTATTTCCACCAGATTTAACCAACCATGTACATTTATTTTCAGGTATTAATTTGGTTTTCTGTGAACAAGAGAAAACCAGGCAAGAGAGTTGCATTACAACACAGTATGTTTCAGATGGATTTGACTTTCATCTTTAATAAACATAAAAATAAACAAATATAGACATTCTATTACCATTAAAAACACCAGTGGAAAAACTCAGACTGTAAAATAATCCAGCTTTCAATGGGTAAAGTACACCTGATGCATACAAGAGAGCTCAGCCATTGGTATGACATGTGATGATTGCTCTGCTTTCTTACCCAAAGCAGTAAAATATGGGTTAAACTTTTTAGCAATGGATTAAAAAGCAATCTGAGCTTTATTCTTTTGTTTTCAAATTCTAATTGAAAGTAATAAATACAAAATCAAGCCTCTATATTGTGATTTAAGGACAGAGGAGAGAAGCAGACTCTTGCATCTCTCTGACTTTTAGCCACTAACTTGAAGTTCAAAACTCCTTGTGCCTGAAAGGCTGGAGGCCTTTTAGTTAGAAAATCAGGAAAGGAAGAGTTTTATTTTCACAAGACGATAAGCTGCAGTATGTTTCCCTACTCCACCTGAAATACACACACAAAACCACACTATAAAAAGCATCCATTCACTTCATTAAAAAAAAAATTCTCAGAGTTCATTCATTTTCACATATGGGCTTGATGTAGTGTGTACTTGAAGGACTAAGCTGATTTGGAATCCTAGATTAAAGCACTCAGACCTTCATAAATCTCTTTTTCACTCCCTCTGCCCCCTTCTCATGCTGACATTCTGCCAATCTCATGTGGGCTGCACACAAGGATTACTGTATGATCCATCTGGAATGTACCAGCAGATAAGTACTTTCTGCTCCTAAATACAAATTCATGCATAATTACCCAGTGCCATAAAATTATTTAAAAAAAATTAAGACAGGAAAGGTCTCTCAAGAAGCCATCTTCCAAACAGGTTGGTTACTTCATCACATTAACACTGGCACACATTGCTACAAGAGCTCCAAAATTAATTGCCAGGGGTTTGTTGCTAAAGCTGAGGTGGTCAACAGAACATTTTCCAAAGGAGTTTGCTTGAAACGTGACCAACATTGTTCAGTTCTGCTTTTCTGACAACTGTACAGCACTACAATCACAGCAGGCTCTGATGGGATCACCATGAACAGGTTCATTTATGGTTCATGTACACACAAAAAGGAAATGAAGTAATTATTCCAGTTTCCCTGGTGTTCTAAAAATATCAAGAAACAAGCACACACATATACAACAGCAAGAAGAAATAAAGATACAAACCCCTCAATTTTAAAGTAGCTCTGCTGTAGCCCACGCCCTGCCTATTTCACTGTAGTATTGTTGGCACCACAGATGTTGTCTGTCCATTAAAATATCTGCATACCAGTTCCTGTTCATCAGAATTTTACTTGTCTACAGAGCTTCATCCATGATGTTTAGGAACTTTGTTTCTAGAAAAAGCTTTTCAGTACTCTCATATGAAAAAAAAAAGCTGAAAATTAGAAGAGAAGCTGGAATATCCCAAGTCATCCAACAGCCACCTGTTGGAAACATGTATTAGCCAATACTGCAAGGACAAAGAGGGAGAAGGGCTTCATCACATCCAGGAGGGCACTACCAAAGCACAAATCCTGTGGTATGGGATTTTTTCCCCTTCTTTGCAAAAAAGACTTCAATTTCTTCAAATCTGTCTAAATTGAAACACCACTGAAAGATGAATCATGCAGGTTGTGATGTTTCTATCTGTGATCTCACAAAAGCTGCTACTTGCACAATGCTGGTCTTCATACAGAGACACCTTCTACCCAAACAGCACTGACACGCATTCCAAAATAATTTTTTTAATCTGTATTTTAAAGCACTAAAAAAAAATATGAGTGGTTTCCAGAAATTAGTATCTAGCCTGAGTCAAAGATACTGTATTGCTTATCACAGTGACCTGACCTCAATGTACATCAGACAGTGACAAGTTAACTTGGCTCATCTAAGGTTTAATCCACATGCTTACTCTTTTCTCCTCATCCCACACTGTGAGATTCTAGATGGTCACAATACAAAGACTCAATTCCAAGTACTCAAAGGAACTCTGCAGCACAAGCAACTCCTGGAAGGAATTGAGCACTGGACAAATGTGCTCCCTCTTCTCCCAGCAGCACAGGCACAGAAGCCACACCATGGTTCTGCAATGCAATACTCACACACTGCTTTACTATGGCACATTTCTGTATTATTACTCTGGGGAAGAGGCGTGTTCAGAATCTCCGTTTCCATTTCTGGATCTCCCACACATTACCTTTATATTCACCCTGCATGTATGAATTTGGTGCTCATGACTATATAAAGTAATTCTTTCCTAAGAGAATTAACATTCCTCATTATATAATCTCATGAATTTAGCACTGGCAAAGGATAACAGACTTTTCCTTCTGAGATGAATTATTTTATTAAAGGGAAAAACAGCAGACAGGACAGAAGTAATAAACTGAGGAACAGAAAGACAAAGTACTGTTACACTTAGTCTAGAGCTAATAAGAAATATGCTTCATAGAGTCTACAAATGTACTGAATGCCTCAGTCTCTAATACCACAGTTCATCTTTTGAGACTAAGAAGAGACAGATGCTGTTGGGCACAATTTTTATTTGCTATTCCCAGAGACAAGATTTTCTCACAGCAGGAGAAATCATTATAAAATGGGTCCACCCTGCTACACTTCAAGTTGGACCACATGATCGGGATTCAATCCATCTTGCCTGATATCAGAGAATGTTTCCTAGTACAGTGTTCCTGAGGGAGGGAACAACACATCACTCTGGAAACAGGGCTGCTGGAACTATTGCAGAGACTGTACACCCTTTAAACAAAGCAGAGCTATGTGCTAAAAACTTGTTTCCAGAAAAGAGACATTTACATACTCGTTCATATTCATCCTTGGCTTTACTAAGCATTTCTAGGATGTCAATGGGCCTGTTTTCATTGCAGCCATTGGTCCTGCTGGGACTTTTTCTGTCCTGGGAAACTTGCTGCGACCTCTGAGCTTCTTGTTCAACCACTCTGAAAAAGGAAAGGAGAAACAGGATTTAAAAATTTAACTGGAGTTAACATCTTGCAAAATGCAGTAAAGAAAAAAGTACTCCCAGCACATTAACCCATTTTTCTGCCTGAATAAAGGCCTAACACATAGCTGACCAAAGTTACACAAGCTTTCATTTGTTACAAGGTTTATACAAGACCAATCGTACAGACCACTTGACAATTTATCTCCCATTCACAGAGCACTGGTCTGTCTCCCACAAAGTTTGCCTACAGTAAACATTACTCCTATAAAACTCTCATGTTTAGACATTTTTACAATGAAATATGTGGACATCCAAGCATGTGATACACAAAAAGCACGTTTTACACCATAGACTAAGATATAATTTTCACTCTTTGCTTCCTAACATGCATTTCTGCACATTTAGCCACGTAATTCAACAAAATCTATTACCAAACAGTTCTAGTTTGGGATGAGGCCTACCATTATGCAACAGAGACAGTGGGAAAGAAGAGAGCTGGCTCACACCAGATGTCTCTGGAATCAGTCTGCAAGAGGACTTAGAGCAAGTTACCCCTCACACCCCCACCTAAGGCTCTGGAAAGAACAGCAAACCATTTCCTTTTCAAGCTGCCTTGTAGTTATTCCAATTGCCTGCATTATCTCTGGTGCCTACAGTTCATTCACCACCTCCACTCCACCCCTGCCTCAAGTACCCAAAACCTTCAATCTGAAGGACAGGTAAGAGATGCAAGAAGCTGATGTGTACCTGGTCATTTCATTAATAAAAGTAAAAGCAGCATAGACTCCTAATCCATATGCAGTTCACAAGATATACATGGCTGTGCAATGCACTGAAGCTTATCCTCTTGAAATAAACACACACCAGCCTGTAATCCCTTCTTTTTTAAGCCTGTATTAATCAAATATGTTAAGAAAAAAACAAGCACTGTAAACAGGGCAGGGCTCTGGAGCTGGCATGTCACTTGAGACCTCTCATGCTGTGGAACTGATGGCTGACGGGGGGAGCCAAGAGGTGCCATCACAACAATCATAGAAAGTGTCAATCATTCCAGCCTCCAGTTTCTTTGGGTCACTTAGGATTCAGGACAAACTCTAGATTTCATAGATTGTAATTACTTATATGTACCTCTACACCGACATTTCTGAGGAAAAAATCGTTCAAGTTTTGGCAGTTTCTTCCCAGTTTTTTAGCTACCAATCTTCTTTACCTCACTAGACTTTAGTTGTTTTTAGCAGAAAAAGGGTTAGAGTTGCTTTTAACAATTCAGCAAGGCTTTCAGAATTTTTCGTCATACAAGCAGTATATTTAACCAGCTTCTGATTTCTCCCAGCCTTCTCTGTAAGCAGCAGTCACCTGGCAAGGTAACTCACAATAGGGAGGCCAATGTAACCCTGATAATTTCTGAGAACTGCAGCATGTGCTCGTTTGGATGAAGCAGCTCAATACTCCACAAGTGTTTCTATGGTGACACTCTGAGAACATTTTGTTCTAGCACCTCACGTGGTCATCCAGTCCTGGCTTAGGACCTCTCTAAACTCAACTCCAAAACTAATGATGAAAAAGAGCAAGGTAAGAGAATCTGAATGCTTTGCTGAGATGTGAAGTGCCAGCATAATTGTATAAGAAAAAACCACTTCAGTTAAAGCGAAGATTCTGGGCAAAGTGAAGTCCATATGCTGCCTGGCAAGCAAAGCAAAGGCTTCACTCTTGACACTCTCCTTTTGTCTTAATTAGTTGGCCCAAAAGGTTTCAATAAAACATCCTCCTGTGAAAACAGTACTCATTGAACTCACAGCAAAACACTTTCAAGGAGTGCAGGCATTTCACAGAAATGTTTCATAAAAAATTCTGAAAAACAGTTCATAATATTTTTCTCTTGTTCATTATGAAGTGTTTGCTACCTTTTTAAAGTTTACTTTCTTTTTGAAGAATAGCAAATTCTCTTCTTATCTAGGTAATTGTCTAATAGCTCAAACTCCATCTTCTGTCTTGTGCATGTTACATTTCAATGGTGGTGATGGAATAAAATGTGAAACTGTATCCCCAGAACTCTGAGATACTTTCCCAATTCTAATCTGCTGCCTGTATCTCAGAAGCCACTTTGGGTCTGACTGTTGAAACAGGGTAAAACAAGCTTATAAACTAAACTAAAAATAACCCCCCTACAAACTTATAGGTCAGAATGCAAGAGTTTTCTCAAATATTTGAAGCCCTCCAGTTTCCACCCTACTTCTTCTAGAAAGATCATCCCTCAGTCAATCATCTTGACACAATTTAATTGTTTCTGAAATCAGGAGTCTGATGACTCCCATTAAATGTTTTCATTTCAGGAAATTCTAGAATTCTTAAAAAAACATCTATAAATCAAATGCCTAAATACCCTTCCTGGGGAGAAAAAAGTCAACTAATGCAAATCTGTACACTGAACATGCTCTGTGTGCAATCCAGGATGAAATCTTTTTTAAGCAAGGCCTGCTGTTTCTTTCCATTATATCAGATAGTGGAAGAGGCACACATTCCTTCAGAGACACAGTAGCTGCAGCTGCAGTTTGTTGAAGAATATCTGGAGTTACAGCATTGAAAATATACCTGGCACAACCTCACAGAAGGGCAGGGGGATGGAGAGAATATGAGAAGTGAAGTCTGATTACAAAGCCTAATTTACTTTTCTTTTCAAAGATAAGCCACCAAAATACAAATGGATGGCCTGCAATCTTATTAACTCAGTCTGGCACAATAAGGTCAAGTCAAATGCAGGGGAGAGAATACAAATCTCCTTGAAACCTTTTATGGTTATGTTTTAAAGTGCTGAAGTATTATAAAGGCAGCACTCTTTTCTATCAGTGATTAAGAAAAACTCCACCTTAACAAAAGGGTGCAAATCCAAATTTCCACCCCAAAGACAAAAAACTACAGAACAAAATTAATACTCTTGGAAGAAAATGCAAATGTTGCAATCCAGCCAAAGGGGTAAATGTGCTTTATGGACTGCTGTGCATTGGCTAGACTGGTCTGTTACCTGATCACACTTTTTAAGACTCCTGAACTATCTGTAGCCCATCATGTGTGCTACAGTGACCAGACCAGTTTGACACAAATGGACTCAAGGTTTGCTGTCTGAAACTTAGATTTGCACTGTAGCCGTGTGTGACAGAATAAGAATATGGTAGAGTTTGGCAGGCTCAGCTCTCTCTCACACTTCAAGCATTAACTTAATGGTTTTACATTAGAAGAGAAAGCCATGTCCTTCTGATGCTCTGTTTATAAAGAGGAGAGGCAGTAGATGTTTTGTTATTTGTTTTGGTAACAACATCCAGGAGTCAGTTTCACACAATTGTTTTCCATAAATCCAGTTAATCCTTAGATACGGACAAACCAAATAACAGTAACAAGTCCAACATAAGTAGGACTTGTTACTGTTAACATAAGTCCAACATAAATCCAAAAGTAAAAGTGGGAAATGGGGTTATCAGGATGAGAACAAAGAAAAAATTTAGAAAGAGATCTTGATATTAATGTCTGTCATTTGTGTTTTCTCTCACTGCTTCTGTGCAAAAATAATAATTTTAAAAAAAGCCCAAATAACCCACCCCAAAGCCCCTATGCTAAGAAATTAGAATTCAGCTTAAAATATCTACATTGTGACTAGTTTTCATATAATTAAATATTATATATTTCCATCTAATTAAATTGTGCAAGTCTTCAGGATAGCCTGACTGGCAAGCCCTGACATGCTGCTGAAGGCATGCAAGAGATAAGAGAGGTCAAGAAATCAGCGTGATAGCAAAGAGGAGCAAAGCTGAGAATGAGGGAGACAGCAAAGAGGAGGAAAGCTGAGAATGAGGGATCAGAAGATACCCTGGGCAATACAACTACACTTTGCATTTTAGCCAGAGTAAGTAGCAAAAAATCCAGAAATTAGGAACAACGAGATCTTATTATTTCACAGTATTGCTTATTCTCCTAAACCCACTATAATTCTAGAAAATTCTACCTAGTTCTCCTACTATTCTTTAACCTCTTCACTTTAGTCAGGAATAACACCTAAGCCTTAAAAAACCCAAACAAACCACAAATTCCAAGAAAAAAATCAGCTCACCACAAAACCAAGCAAAAACCCCCAATCACAGTTTACTTCATTACACTCTGCATTAGAAAATCTTTTGCCTGCATCCCTATACAAAATAGAATATAAAATAATACACAGTGCACACACTTGCTTTCTTTGGACAGTGTCAACCAATACTTCAACTCATTTTTTAAATCACTCAATTGAAAATTTTAATGCTGCAGTTTTTTTAAAAACAAGCCTGTAATTTTCATTAGTGAAAAAAAACTTGTATGAGCAAGAATGTTGTATTTCTCCATTTTTAGGAGAGCGAGGGAAAGAACCAGACACATTTAATAATGTTTAAAAGGCTTACAGAATAATAAGGCCCCAGTACTTACTTAGCCATGAGTTTTGCTATTCGATGGCAGTCATTCTTGTCATAAAACCAAATACTGTAAATAGACACTAGAAAACAAGAAAAAAAACCACGTGTAAACAAAAAAGAAAAAAGTAATTAAATCAATAGCAAAAACCAGTAGTCCATTAGATCTGCAACATATGACTTTCCATCAGTTTCCATTGAAATACTGTGTGTCACCAGCTACTACTTATAAATAAATCAGAATTTACATATGCAGACATAAATACAACTCCAGCCACATTAAATGGAAGAACTATAGAATCTTGATATTGTTTGTAAATAAAAGTGGCAGGAAAATGTTTTAACCAGCAGGTGCTTTCTCACTACAATTGCAACCTCTTTTCTTGAATTACTGACTTTATCATTTAAGCTAGGCCAAGGAATATCCAGTTTAAAAAACCATTGATTTTAAAATCTGTCAAATTCAAAGACCAACATTAACATTTGAATTATAGCATGACAGTTCAGTCAGAGCCTCTCTGGAAGGTTCCCTCTGCAGAAGGAAGCAGTACCAAAGCTCCCATCACACAGTCACATTCATGGAACAGCTTAAAACTACACTCATAGTGACCCCTGCTCTTTGAAGGTATCAAAGACAAAGCAATGAGAGCAAAACAGCTACAGCCCAGCAAGACAGCCTCACTCTGGCTTCCAGAATAAGTAAAATTCTATTGAAAGTTTTCAGAGTTGGAGCTTGACCACTGAGTCTCCATCAGAGGGAGAAACTGTCAGCAGTGCCATGAGCTGCTCCTTCCCCAGCAATCCTCCCAAGGGTCTTTTACCCACACAGCAGCTCCTCTCCTCACTGCCCCCAGCTGCACCAACACCACAAAGCTCCACAACTCTCTTCAGAAATGTATTGAGTCCAGCCCACAGTGCAGATTATTTTAAATCTTAGTTCACCTATGAAGTTCGTCAGTGCATAAAGTGCTAGAACATCAAAGGCAATTGGACATTTTACACATATTACCAGTAAAGTATTTTAATGTCTGAAAGAATGCTTTCAGCCTTTTAAAACTCATCTTTATACTGCAGTTCATGTCAATGATTTTATGTAGCTGAAATCACTGATTATAAATACACTTAAAGTGAAGGAAAGGACTGTTTAAAAAAATTACACAACTGTTTCCCGTTAGAGGTAGATTTTTATTTCACAGTGAAATCCCATTTCTTTCTTGACTCACTTTTTTTCCTCCACTAGATACTCAAAAACCTCAAGCAAAGCCTACTCAAAATATAAGTCAAGCCATGGCAAAGAGGGCAATTATTTACCAAACCTTTTCTGGCCCTCCAACTTATCCCAGGTGTACTTTGTTGGGCCAAAATCCTCAAGAAGTCAGGCACACATCTCATTTCTAGAAGAACATCCTATGACCAGCTGAAATTCTTGGCTTCTCTTTCTTATATTAAATAACAGCTGTATTAATTTGGGTGTTTGTTTCTTTAGAGGTTCCAGCTTAATTAATAGATAACAAAGCTTTTCAAGTCATAAACAAAGAAATCAATGCACAAAAGACATAAGCCAATAAAAAAAGCATTTCATACATGTAGCCACTGCTTATGAAATGCTTCTATTAAACTCTGCAGTTTAATACAACTGGATTTTCTGCTGCATAAAAACCTACAAAGTTTCCAGTTTGTTACATGACTAAAGAAGTAGCTCATATTTTCACACTGAAGAAAAGCTCTTTCCCTTCCCTGACTTCATTATCAGACAAGCTGCCAAGAGGAGAAAGCTGCTTCAAAAGCATACTTGCTGAAAAAATGAAGATATGGAACTTATAACAATATTTAAATGGGACAAATTATAAAAGTCACACTCAATTCTGCAAGAAACAGGCCTAGACAAGACCACAAGTAGATCCAAATCTCAGTTTGGTGTAGAGTATGAGGCTTTTTCCCACTTTGTACTACTGGCAAGCAATCACAGGGAGTCACTGCAAAGCAATTTTACACAATATTACAAAGATGCAAAGCAGATTACAAACGAACTCAGGCATTAATGTAGGTACAGTCCAACAGGCTGGAATGTTTCCCTCCCTCTTTCCAAGAGACCTCCCGTACTACCAGTTCACCTCCCTTCCCCAGAAGTGTGTGCCCCAACAGCATTACTATTTAATATATATTTTCCTATACACTGTACTTCCTTCCATGCATGTAGCTTCAATTAAGAACATCCTTATAGCAAAGACAGAGTTGGTTCTTGCCAGCTCTTTTTAAATACGTGATTTTTTGCTATACCCAGCATAAATATTAGCTGAACATTCCTATGTCTGATGGCACCTTTCTACTGCAGTTCTTGCAAGAGTTTCATCCAACAGAAGCCTCTGAATTAAGGGACTAATTTTTCCAACCAGCTTTTCTACACTGAATGCTGGGCAGCATCTTTAGCAATCAATTAACAGTAGTTTGTAATCATCAGCAGCAATTCTTTCAGTAACTCACACCACAGACAAACCAGGTTTCACAAAACTGAAAGAAGTAATCCATTTTCTTAATCTATGTTCTTCTCTGACATATGTAATTTTTGTTAGAAACACTGACCCATAAATATTTATCTAAACACATAACACTCAACTTCTGTTTTAAGTTGTCTGGATCAATCTTTAAAACCTGATTAAAACTGAAATGGGAAACCAAAGAGCTTTTGAGAGAACAGAAGGATTATGGAAGACTTCCTGCTCAAGCCTAACAGCTGAATAATACCAAAAGGAAGGTCTTGGACTCTTCTATAATCTGGATTAAGAGCGGGAATAGCCAAGTGCCACTGCAAGACAGAAGCCTCATCTTTAGCAACATAAAATGAAGCTGCATCCCCAAATTGTAGTTTCACTTCAGCTCTCATTTTAAGTATGCAGCAAGAGGCAGTGTCCCCACCTTCACATTCCCAAAACTTTGTTAACGCATTGTACCCCAAAGGGCTCCTCTCCCTTATGTCAACTGGGTACATTTTAGTCCAGAGCAGATCCTTGATCCTGTTTCTGCACCAGCTTCACAAAAAGGCCATTGGAGCATAAGAAAGCACAAACAAGAAGCTTGGGACACACAGAAGGGAAAACAGAATGGAACTGTGTGCCAGAGGAAGTGCACATGGACTCAACAGCACTGCCAATTTTGGCAGTTCCAGACACTGCCACTCCCTTCCCCCAGGCAGTTTAGCCATTTGTACAAATACATCTTCAACTCATTCAAAGAGAAGATTTGTTTAAAACTTCCCTTAACTATCTGGAAGAGCTGGTAGAAGGGAGAGAAAAGTTTTATTTTACAGGTCCAATTTAGATGCTGCCATACAAAGAAGCAGAACAACTGGAAATGGAGTTTTTCAAACTCTTGAAAGAAAAGGCCTCATATTTTGAAACCCCTCCTGTAACGTAATCATGGAAAACAACCCCATCTCACTTCCATAAAGAAAAGCATATATATACATCATTTTACACCTCAAACAGAGTTGAGGCAAAATGCCATAAAGCACTCTCTCTCAAAGCTCCTATTTCTTCTAGTACCAATGTCAGCTGAAATACCACCTCTCCTCAGTCAGTCATCTCTATATCACTGACATTCCTCATATTTATTTCCTACATGCAGACATTAGCCTGCCACATAGACTTAAAAACCATTAGAATGAATGGGCAAAATTCCTCCCTTTCCTATTATTTTCAATACCTAAAGCCATTTCACAAATATATCACACAGCACAACCCCACAAGCAGGAGCATGGAGTAATTCAGCAGGTGCCAGGCAGCATCCAAGCTCAGGAACACTTTAACTAACTGCCATCTGAATATTATATGGAAGGAGAGGGATTGCTTCTCTGCAACCTGAACCACAAAAGAAAACCTCTTGCTGTTAGTGTGCCATCTTTCAGGTTAGATGATGTATTTTTAGAACTTCTTTACAGTTTTCAATCATTCCTCCCCTCCCCCAGCTTGCATTGCTTCTGCTATGAAGATATGAAGAAAAGGCTCCTTTCTTATCTCAGACTAAACCACTGGGTTAATGTGCTTGCTGGAGAGCCAGGCAGCCTCAGCAATCACAGAGATATGTTACACTTAATGGAACGCGTGTGATAACAAGAGACTTTCCTTACCAGTTTTGAAACCAGTCAGGAGCTCTTTGAAACATTTCTAATGCAACTCATTTCACTTCTGCTGTTCAGGATACAAGTTGTTTTCATCAATAATACAACAAACCCAGAAGACAGCACTTTGTAACTGAGTTTTCCACTTAAATGTATAAACCTCTCCAAAACCCATTATTTTTGTATTACTAACTCTTACCTTGGACAGGAATAAGAAGCAAGGACCAAAACCACACCAAACAGGGACCATTTATTTTAATACCCAACTTTTATGCTAAACATCTGTCTTTTCAGCACAATGGAAATCAGCCTGCCTGACCTCCCAAGTGAACTGGCTTGGATTAAAAACCCTTTTATCCAAGACCAATACCACCGATACAAAGGAAAAGTTATAAACGAGAAAGGCTCAGAAGAATCTTTCCTGCAGACTTTAGGAGGTAAGTTCACCAGTGCTTAAAACTTTGACTAATCTTCCTCAATTATTAAGCAAGCTATTAACTAACAGCTTCAGATTCTCACATTACAGATAGAAACGAAGTACTGAACTTCAGACTGTTATTACTGTTACTGGCTGAACTGCATGCATTTTTTAAAACAGAGGTTAACATGCTTTCCACAAAACACAAAAAAGAGAAAACAAGCTTAGGTTCATTAAAAAAAACATCAATGGGATTCAGTATTTAATGAACAAATAATCTGAATTCTCTAAAGAATGTGCATGTGTCCAGAGCGAGAGTTCAACAAGGATCAAACAGAACTGGCAATAACAATTCCAGACTAAGAAATAATAAATGGCAGATGAAGTATGAAGTATAATCTCAAAATTTTTACTTTTAAAGAGTAATTCTAAATTTAAAATACGTTACAGTAAGTCAAACAAACAATCTCTTTTCCATTTGGCAATTTCTTGATCTGTTCATGTTTGGTGATATTTGCTTTCCTTAATTCTTTATAACAGTGAAAACAAGAATACCTTTTTTCTATTTACCACTGCAAGTAGTATAATGTCTCATAGTTTCTTAGTCACACTCATACCACCTTTGCTTTAGGGTCTTATGCCCCAGAAATAAATGGTGTAAGTTTTGGGGCAGTGTTATATCCAGCTTTTCAGGTTCGGCATTCTTTTGGGGTTGCAACCATATTATGTAGCCAGAATAATTTTGAGAACAAAAATTCTGGCGTGAGGAAAGATTAAAAGCTGAAATATGAAAAAGGTAGGCTTGGGATGGGGGGGGAACCTCACAGAATAACGAATAACAAACTGATCCAAGTGTCTTCCATTGCGCTCAGAGAACAGCAAAAGGCAGATATAAGAAAGGTACTGTATCTGCTCTCCTTCCAGAATGCCCATGGAAGTCTCCTTCCTCCTCCCACCCTTCAAAAATGGGAGGATTCCCCCCAAGAGCTGTGAAAATCAGTAATTTCCCATAAGAATAAAATAGCAATTACCCAGTCTTGGTCTAAAAAAATGCCTCTGTGCAATTAGACAAAGTATTTCACATCTACAGCTTAACAAAGTAAGTTCTGATACACAGCAAACTAACAATTCCTTTGTATAGTAAGAGTGTTTGAAGAAATCAAACTACAAAAAACCAGTAAAATCCCATCAAAATATTATGATCTAGTATGACAGGAAAATCATTCTTACAGCCTCCAGCCAAGCAAAACTAATGTTAGTAGACTGCTTGCAAAGTTCCTCACATAAGTTGTTAGCAGCTCTGCACAGACTGGAGGTTACTGGGACAGGTTACTCGCTGTCCCAGAACAGCTCTTGTGCTGCTGAAGACAGAAACGCCAGAGGTCTGATCTGCTGCATGGAACAGACTTGGCCTTATTTTAAGTCAAGACAGAATCCCAGAACAAAGGGAAAACATGAAGTTTGTAAAACAGTAGTACCACATTGAATATAAATATTGTTGACATGGAACCTTCCCCAAATGCATGGTGACATAATTTTGCTTTGATCATCTTCTACTGTTTCTACCATGCCCTGGTGAAGCACAAATCTCTATTTGTTACTGATCTTGTTACAACGTAACTACAGAGGCACAAATTATCTGTTTGTCTCTGCCAAACAGCACTACTAACACGATTTTAGGTTTTTACTGGATAGTCTGAGCCATTGCTCATCTGTAAGCTAAGGAAAGAGAATCAGCAGTTCAATCACTCAGCAACCTTAACAGGGCAACTTACTCAAAAAGGCTTTCTAATGATGACAGTAGATTTCTTCAAGGACACAGTAAAAGCCACTCTGCAAGACACAGGGCTGTCTAAGAGGAAGATTTCCTTGCACAAACTAGCAGTCCATCCTCTTTTAGTCATTAAAGGTTCTCAGAAGAACTTCACCTTAAGCCATTAGAGACACATGACATTAAACCCTTGGAAATACACATTACAGTAACCACTGGCTTAAACCTCTGATTAGAATTAGTTCCAAAAATGCAAAGGTTTTTCATGCCAGCAGGAGATCCTTCCACATGAAGAGAACTTTGACAAGAATCCCCTGATCTACCCACACAAACAAAACACACACGTGTTGAAACTTGTCTGCAAATCTACAAATACTGTGCAAATAGAGGCAAACAGCTTTAATACAATTGAAATAATTTGTTTTCTAACTCTTTCAGAGGACAGAAAATTTGGAAAATCTTATATAAGGAAAATAATCCAAAACAAAACAGCTCAATGCAAAATGTAAGAGAGCTAGTGGTGTGGAAATTATAAGGAATAAAAAGCTTAGATGCAATTTTCAATGCTTTTATGCTTGTATTTGAACAAAGTGAACACTCTCAGAGGGCACAAAAACTCATCTGCAGTTTATTTGTGGCACCTGAGAAAATAACTAGTGACATACTAACTGCATTGGACATCTTCCATCTGCAATCCCTGGAGACAGGGTGGAGTAATGAAAGAAAGGATAATTTATGACCAAAGTATTTCAAAATGTCAATGGCCAAGAAATAAGAGGAAAAAAATACTCCTGACTACTTCAGAATGCAATTCTCACATCCAGTCTGCAGTTTTTTCTTTGTTGACCTTTGCATGAATTCCTGCCTTCCTTGTACTATTCTATGTCATTCCTGTCCTAAACCCATGAGCCTCCCACAGATCTTACACACAAGCGTCCCACAGGAAAAGGAGGGCTTTTATAAAGGAAAGGAAAACAATTGGCTTCAGGGGTTTCTAGTGAACTCACATATGGCCTATACCTCCTCTGATTACAATCACCTGAAAGGAGGTTGTAGCAAGGCGGTGCTTGGTCTCTTCTCCCAGCAAACAAGTAACGGGACAAGTGTAAATGGCCTCAAGTTGTGCCATTGGAGGTTTAGATTGGACGTTAGGAAAAGTTTCTTCATGGAAAGGGTTGTCTCTTGAAACAGACTGCCCAGGGCAGTAGTGGAGCCACCATCCCTGGAGGTATTTAAAGGATGTGCAGATGTGGCACTGAGGGACATGGGTTAGTGGTGGACTGCGCAGTGCTAGGTTAATGGTTTGGTGTGATGATCGTAAAGGTACCTTCCAACCTAAATGAATCTGTGATTCCTTCCCTGAAGTGATCCTCTAGTCACTGTCACACACCATGGTGATTCCACAGTAGCTCCTACTTCCTTATACCATCAGCAGTTCCAACAAATGAACCAACTTCTTGCATCCCTTATGTCACCAACCTCACAGCTGCAATTCTTTCCTGACACCTTAAGGTCCATCCTATCCCTACCACCTCCATCTACAGCTCCTCTTCTTTCCAAACCAAGCAATCTACTAAACATCCAACTCAAGACAGTACTTTTCCCAATCTGCTGCCAGTCACTTCCCTAACCTCCTAGACTTTTCAATTTACTGACCAGTTTTGACTTCTTCCTCTTTGTGAGCACACAAAGAGGAAAGTGCTCTTTTCCATAGCACTTACGGAAGGAAGATTGCTAAGATTATGCAACAGAGGAGACCATCTGCCTCAGGCTGTTCTTTGCCACCATGATGGAATCTATTCTACTTACAGATCCCAGAGGCCTTCCAAGGGGAAAAAAAGGGAGAGATTAACATTTGGCTGGTCTATTAGGTACACCAAATCACAGCCAAAGCAGTGTTCCCATCAAGGGGACATTCTGATAGGAGGGAGATATGTTTAGATTAAACATATCAGATCATTAATTAAGACCAGAGCAATATTGCACTTTGGTAGTATATTCACTTTTTACTTAAAGCAAGCAGTCATGATAATATAATAGAAGAAGTATTTAAGTAAATTTAGCATTGTAGACAGAAAACATCATCAGATATTTCACGGGAACCTGCCCCATTACATTATATCTGAAACAGACATCACCGTAATCAGAAGTGATCTAGATTATAAAACTGAACCTGAAGTTTATTTGGATTAGATAAAATTATACTCACAGCTGGCATTTCTGTAGAGAAGAAAAGGTTCATGGAGCTGAAACTCCAGATCTTTATTTACTGGTTCAACCAGGTTGTGCATATTCAGTCGATTCACTATCGTAAAACCATGATAGGGAGAAGCTGACCTATTGTGTCAATTAAAACAAAACAAAGGATTAATATCTTCATCAACAGAAGTAATTTTCTAAAACAAAGTAATGAACTCATATTCAAATTTCCATTGCTTTATTATGTGAAGCTTCAGCAGTTCTGCAGCTCTCACAGTTGTTTTTCTATGCCATTTCTTCGCATGCCACCTAATTTCAATTACAAACTACACTTACCTCAAAGCAGGATTAGGATTAACATTACAGCTCTACACTGATAAACTGCTGAATCAAAGACATGCCTCTGAAAAATCTATTCAAAAAAACTAGGGCAGGTCCACCATTAAAATGCAAATGCATTCAATACTTGACATAAGATCATTTTGAGGCATTTTAGAATTTTTTTATTAGAGGACAAAAAGCAAACTACTTACACAGCACCATTATCTTACTGTAAATAGACATGACAATAAAAAAGAGCTGCTGTTTTTTAAATAGCAAGAAGTACACTTACAGGGAGAACCATAAACAGTAATTTCTTACTAAAGGGAGACTCTGGAAATAAGGACTTAACCCAGTGTCCTGAAAATAAACTATTCAGAATTGTATTGCTTAGTGAAGCAATTTTTATTTATCTAGATTTTTTTCTGGACACCAAGTGGAAAAAGAAAACACTGAGCAAGCATTTAAAGTTCAAGATAGTTGTAAATCTGTTTTCTCTTGCTGCATGAATGTCCTGGCAGCTCTCAACTGTGGCCACAAGCTGGTATATAACAAACAACAAGCAGCATAATGAAGGCAGGCTAAAAATCAGACACTATTAGCTGGTAAATAGAAAGATTTCTGTAACAAAATCTACCTAATGATCTGTAACAAAATTTACCTAATGATCAACAACAAAAATCTGTCAAGAGCTTCCAAGGACAGGGTAAACAACCACTACCATCATAAGGGAGTCTCTTAATGCACCTCACAGAACTTGTCTGAAATCAGCTAGTGACACTGAAAGCTTTTCCTTTGGTTTTTGTTTTGATTTTTTGTTTAAGTTTGCTTTACTTTCTTAGACTAAGTATTTCCAAAGTGGGAGCTGAAGTAACAGGAACTGGTTACTCAAATCCCTACCTAGTGCCAGGACAAAATATTGTAACAACCAAACCATGACAGCCTGCTTCAGGATGGCTAAGGTCTGCATTATTTCTATTTCTTACCTTTCACAAAGTGCTATTTCATTTAGACTTTTTAATTTGCCAGTAATTTAAAACTTGAACTTACTATTGATTTTATGTGCTGGTTCTCCTCCTCACCCTTTTTACCTGTCCTAGAGAACTGGAAATTTCTTCCATGGTTTTGAGAGGAAATCAAACAGCCCCCAAAACCAGACACTACGAGATCCTCAGCTTTTGGGCAACTTCATCATCATTTACAAAAATTTATGCCATATTCCAGGAGTAAATTAAAACACATTACTTAATTTCTCATCTCAATTGTTCTCATAATCAGCTTTTAGGAGACAAAGGGAGACTTGGCATTTAACAAACTCAATGCACTAACATATGCTATTGGCTTAATAAAATAAGCTCAATAAAGCAGTTTTTGATGTGGGTACATACGCAGCATTCAAGTTTTATGCTTTCTCAGCAGTACTTTTAGGGGCTTTTGACAGAGTTATTCACCCATGTGCAAAGTTTATTCTTTTTGAATGAGTACACAGCAGCAAACATCTGGACAAGCGAAAAATGATGAGTATGAAAGCTCTGCAGGAAGCCATCTGGAGCTTGTTTTCTTAAGGAAAGAAAACAAACATCACCACTACTGTATGCCCCCTTCCCAGAAAACCAACCCAAACCAACCCTTACCTTTTATACACAAATAAGGTTCCTTCTATGTCGGTTTTCTCCTACAAAAAACAACAAATGCACTTCAGGGATGTGCTTGTTCACACAGGTAGGTTTTGGACAGTGTTTTAATGACTTACAATATCCTTATGTTTCCATAAAGTTTGACATCACAGGTCTAAAAATATGCTCTCCTAGTTTCAGAAACTACCATTTTTTTTATTGAAAAGATTAGGAAGTTAAATCCACTTTCAAAAGACCCTGCTCACTCTCTCAATCTGCCGATGTGATACACAGTGTTCCACAACCTTCCTATGCTGAGCCTGATGGGGCAGACTCCAAATATCGGAGAGGCTGTGTTCCTATTTTACTCCAAGGACAGCAACAACAGCACAGCACGGTAGGACTACGGGCCATGGTTCTGTGTCTGACTCCAGCTTCCAGAGCAACCCTCTCCATGGGCTTGTGCACGGAAAGCTGGTGCCGCTCCAGGGCTGCACGTGACAGCGTGAAATTCCTCGTATTCCCATTTTTATGGCTCTGTGATGAACCCAGTGGTCAAGCCAAAACTGTGTTTTAAGGCAATGACGAACACTCACACCTCTTAAATCCCCCTCTTCCCGAATTAGGGCTCTGTGCAACAGGCGCGAGCAACAACAACAAAGTACGATTAAAAAAGAGAAAAAGTCAATGGCCACCAGCAGCCAAAGCGCCCTCCAGCCCCAGCGCTGCCCCGGCCCGGGGGAACTGCGCCGCCTCCCCGAGCGCACACACGGCCTGGCCTCGCCTCTCCTTCCTCCTCCTCCTCTCCCTCTTCCTCCCCCTTCTCCTCCACCCCCTCCCCCTTTTTCTCCTCTCCCTCTCGCCTCTTCCCTTCGTCTCTTTCTCTCTCCTCTCCTGCGGCACAAGCGGAGGGAACGCGCCCAAACCCCAAACTCCCCCTGGGGGAGCGCGGGCCTCGCGCGGGCGCGCCGGGCCAGGCGGCTGCCGGGGCGCTGGCACAGCCAGGCCCGCCTCGCCGGACTCACCCACTCGTTGTCCTTGGGGCTGAAGCTGTAGAGCGCGACCTGGCCGGTCACGTCGGCGATGCCGGTGATGAAGGGGTCGTGCCGCCGTAGGGCCGCCAGGCTCATCTCCTGCCCCGCTCGGCCCGCCGCCTCCATCTTGGATCTGGGCAGCCCCGCCCGCGGAACGGCAACAGCC